>CAJHZI010000385.1:0-395000 GCA_905160935.1 Enchytraeus crypticus
TGCACAGTAACGCGTCGCAGTATGTCACTCAGTTGAATGTTTCTTTACACATCTTCAATATTTCATGATTGCTAATACTGCATTGTCACAGCTGGACGCAGTGGACCGGGTTGTGTTCTGTCTGTTTGGAGACTCAGACGTGAGGCATTACGAGACGTGGGCCCAGGTTTACTTCCCCGCCTTCTCGTCTCCTTCACAGTCTTCGTCTGCTTGTAACGTGTCCAACTCAAACAACCTCAGTCCCCGGGAAGAATCTTCAGCTGATGGAAAGTCTAAAGGATCTTCTATGAGTCCCTGTAAAGAATCTTCAGCTGATGGAGAGTCTAAAGGAACTTCTATGAGTCCCTGTAAAGAATCTTCAGCTGATGGAGAGTCTAAAGGATCTTCTATGTGTCCCTGTAAGGAATCTTCAGCTGATGGAGAGTCTAAAGGATCTTCTATGAGTCCCTGTAAGGAATCTTCAGCTGCTGGAGAATCTAAAGGATCTTCTAAGAGTCCCTGTAAAGAATCTTCAGCTGATGGAGAAGCTACAGAGTCCATGAAAACTGATTCAGTGGAGGCTTCGACTTAGCGAGTTGTAGAACCACTCGAGTCAGTTGATCTGTGAGGCAGTGGAGATGTGGCTACTGCAGATTGTCTATAATAGTCTGTTGAAGCCTCGCAGTATCTCTGACCTGTAGGCTCAACCTTCTCGTTAGAGGCTTTAACGTTCTCTCACGTTCACTCTAAAAACGTCCAATTTATCGTGTGTTTTGAAATCGGGGGGCGGACTGAAGCAATTCATCTGTGCCTTTGCATGTTGAAGACGTAACATGTAGATGTAATATATAATCTGTTAATGATGTGCAATGGATTCAATGAACATGCTTTTCTACTCACTCTAGCTGCTGTATGGAATTACCTACAGCTAGCTGCATACCATCATCACATTATAAATTAACAATGAGAGACGTAGGATCCTAGTCAGTGCATATCCACTGTCCAGGTAGGATATATAAGGAAACGATATATAATAATTGACTTGTTGTAATACATGCACTGGATCGATAATCTCGTCAATATCATGTAGCAGAATATTGCAGTACAAATATATATATATATATATATATATATATATATATATATATATATATATATATATAGTATTTCAAGTATAAATCCGTTGAACTACCTTAGTTTAACGTCTGTTTCATACCACAATGATAGTGTTGGTCTCAGAGATGGTTTGTCAGTGAAACTAACCTGTATCCTCCTGTTTATCGAGATATCGCTCTACTAGCTAAGCCATCCAACGAAAAATATTAAAAGCAGATTGGCCGCCTACGCTCTGATGTCAGAGACTGAAGCAGACTCAGTGTCTTAGCTCTGAAACTTGTGAATAGACCCACCGCAGTATTTGTTTTGTAGTAACTGCCACATAAAATCGCTGTTAGAGTCGATTATATTATCTTTAACGTCAGATATTTATTTAAGAAAAAGCTTGGGTAAAATAATAGCAGAACTATTCTGTAGGAATTCTCGAAAAATAATTAAAATTCATATCACTGACTATATTGTTTCCTGGATCTTATCGAACCAAATATAATCTTGTATTCTGTTATATATTCTTGAGTTAAATATATATATATATATATATATATATATATATATATATATATATCTTGGTGCACTGCCTATTGGTAGGTCCATGGCGTATAACTCCTCCACATATTTCTATACTCAGCTATTCTCTTCATATCAACATACAAATTAGTTATGAATTCATCCAGCAAGTCTCGGTTTTCCTCTTTTTTTCACTTCCATTCTTTCGTCAATTACCTATTTTAGTAACCATTCACGCTCAGGATATAACCCTTGCAAATATACGGTCTGCTATATACATTGATTTACCAAAAAACTTGCGCCAATTTTTGATATGATTATTGATTTGACAAATTAACAATAACTTATTTGTAATTGTTTTGAAACGGTGAATTCGTTTATCTTAATGGCGACATGATTTGTGGAATTTCTTGCTTATGGGTTTTTTCAGCAGTTTTATTGTTTTCATTAGTTGCATTTTTATAGTTATTTATATGTATTTGTTTAAACGGGATGTCTTGCTTCAAATATTGTTCTATAAGTTTTTAAATATTTTGTAAATTTCATGTTTTTTATTTGTTTTACAAAAGAAATTGAGAAGTTTTTAAATGCAGAAAGAACTGCGCAGTCATCTGCTGGCTTTATTATACCAATCAATAAACGTTAAATATTTAATCTAAACAGTTTGAGGCTTTAAATTACCTGACTAAAATATGTTACTCTGGAGTACAGTAATATTCTTTTTGCTGTATAGACAATACAGCATCATCATCATCAGCTTCACTTAAATCCCAGTTTCACTAGGGTTGGGATACGAATAGGCTTTTATATGCAATAGGCTTTATAACAACAACAATAACAACAGAATTAGAGTACTACTCTCGTCCATGACAACATTGAGCACTATGGTATAGGCATTACGTGATTAATAAATCAGTTAGTTATGATTTATTTCTAGTCTTGTGACTCTTGTTCATGTTGTCATTGTAATATTATACATACTGTAATAGCCGATCTATAGCATATCAACATCATAATGGTTTGCATTAGCTAGTAGGCTATTTCAACTTATATAGAGCTTTGTTATTGGGCGCTGGTAGTCGTTGCTCTCACATTGTGTATTTTACATTAATAAATTTAAACGTAATTCGACTTATTTGCGTCAAAGAGGACAGAGAATTCTCAAGCTAGTAATATGAGAATAATTGACAAAGAATTTTATACTTCTAGGATATTTAAGGGATTTTAATACGAGACTAATTGCAAATGAGTTATTGATTTGAATTTTAAATTGTAAGCTAGTATTGTTGTTATAGTTGGACACTAATATCTTGCGCCTTAATGGTATTTATATGGGTTTGTTTTAATTTATAATTAACTTCTTTTTGATTTGAACTATAAATACACATTTGCTAATAAATCTTTATATGTGAAAAAATTATAAATGAATTGAACACGTGTTTTATATGAACTGGGCTATGCATAGTGTCAAAAAGATTAGATTTATGTAGACCATACAGCTTGTGTTAATGGTTACCAAGTTCTGAGTTATTTATAGTTTTGAGTTATTTTTATATTGAATTGATCGCTTTTAATATACAATGATGTCAAAGCACAGTGCATTTTCACATTGCTGTATATTCAATACAATTTCTAAGCTTAGATTACTTGCACCCTAGCTGTGCAAAAGATAATTAAAAACTCAATAATAGCTAATCCAGAATGTTCTATTAAATCCGAGTTTCCTTTCTCTTTTTGACACAGAGTTTTTGCTTTAAGATCAGTTAGGAAAATAGTGACTATTATTAGGGTCGGGCCACTGCCTACAGGGACAGGCCACTGCCTACAGGGACAGGCCTCTGCCTACATGGACAGGCCACTGCCTACAGGGACAAGCCACTGCCTACATGGCGGGCCACTGTCTACATGGACAGGCCACTGCCTACAGGGCCGGGCCACTGCCTACATGGACAGGCCACTGCCTACAGGGCCGGGCCACTGCCTACAGGGCCGGGCCACTGCCCACAGGGCAGGCCACTGCCTACAGGGCAGGCCACTGCCTACAGAGGTGCAGTAGCCGCCCCTGTCATGTGATGTTCTGAGAAGCCACGTTACTCTTTTTTTTTAAATTTACTTTATTGGCATTAGATTGATAAGACTTGGCATTGACGTATAAGTAAGCTAATGGAACGCCTCCAGTGAACTTCTGTTAACACTAGTCTTGAATAGTCTAAAGAGCAGCAGTACAGTCAACTAAGAACTGATTCTATACAACAGTTCTGTTTATAAGCCTGTCTCAGTCGTTGTAGTTTCTTCAATCAGTGATTTGCATTAGCGTTAATTCAATTCAGTGAGAGGCAGATAATATGTCTAAGTTAATATTGCTTAAGTTAAAATTGGTCAATTCAGATTGCTAAATTAATGTTGCTAAGTTAATTTTCCGTAGTTTATATTGCTAAGTTAATATTTTAAGTGTTTCAGCGGATCTCATTTCTTCTATGGAATTTCAAGTTTAGGTTGAGACAGTATGATGATGTGTACGTATAATAATCGGACATGAGAAATAATTTTTTAGTATGATTTTAATAAAATTATCAAAATATCTATATTCAAGCAATAAAAAGGCGCAAACAGAAACTAAGATACATGTAACTCTTCGAGACGACTGCAGCCTACTTTTAATAATTAAAAAATGCAGTATATTATGCGATTTTTACAGTTTTCACTGATACGAGAGCCTATATAATCGCTAATATCCTCGCAGTGCATTGGCGGGCCATTTTAAATGACCTAGTTTACTTCAAAATAAATCACGAACGATAAATGTAAGGTGCCAGCCGGCCACTGTTATACCGGGTTTCCGCATCCCTAGATCAGATATGGTTGCAACCTTTAAAAAAGAACAGTGGAAGAACTGCTATATGAAAAGCTGCCTTATTCACTCGTAGTTGTTGAGAGTCATGTGCTTAACGACAATATACTTGTAGAAATAGGATGGTTTCCATAAGCTATGCTATTTCAATAACATCTGCAACATGCATGCAATTAAAACCGTCAAAGAGCTTAGTCAATGCTTTTCAGCGGAGTGCTTGATGGACCGATAGAAGAGATTAAAGTAGCTTTAACGATATTAAATTTGACGAATAAGCCTATTGATCTAACTGTGACATCTCGTAGAAAAGTTTTCTATGAGAAGAAACGTTAAGCAGATGCCGGTAATTCGATATTTTCCAATCAGCAGTTTGTGTGCTAGTTACGATTCACTGTTTTGAATCTAGGCCACTCAAATTGCATTGTTGAAAGCACGCAACCTCGTCGTAAAAATGAAGGCTGTGCGATAAAAAGAGATATCGAATCGTCGCCGATTATTGTGTTACTGAAGTATTGTTATATAGTATTGAGTAACGAACATCAGCTTCCGGATTTCTAAAAATGTAGTCTTTTTAGTTTATGTTATATGTCCTATATCCCCTAATTTGTTCCGAATATTGAGAATTTAATCTTTCTGTAACTGAATACGCACTTAAGACGCGCTTAACGCAGATATGGAAGTGAATATATCTGTAGCAGCAAAGCATTTGATTTAAGAGTATTTGATGAATTTTAAACGACTCGCTCAAGCATCCCGGCTTGATGAAGTGCATACCTGCCTGCAAAGATGTTTTTGACAAATTTGCACTATGCCACTTGACTCAGCATAAACCTAGCTCTACTGTGACATTCGCATAAAGCGACCACGTTTACATAAATACATTAGTATATGTGGCCCATTTATGCTACATTATACACTTATTCAGTATATACACATGTAAATGTATTATGTAGGCCTACTTGTTGATTGGTTATAAGTTAAAAGGCTATTTTGCAATGCAATAGAGTCAGTGCATCGTTAAATAATAGGCCTACGTATAATAGGCTTACAATATATTGTTTATTTCAGCCTATAATACTTGGCGTTACTGAGAGGATTAAATTATTGCATTTTATTTATCTAAATTAAATAGTGGGTTTTATCGAGGTATAATATGTCTACTAACACAGCTGAATTAAGCTCAACTTTTAAGCCCTGCAGTTGGAATGAAGGAGCTACCCCCATGCAGCAAGAAGTAGCCTATGTCAAAGCTCTGAGCACTTGGCAGGGATACCTTGTGTTCATAGGATTCGCTATCACCGGACTCGTCCTCTCCTGGGTATCTATCACTGTCCGCAAGAAAGTCCATCGGGATCAGGTGAGTGTCTTAGTGAAATAAAATTATTATTGAAGTCATTAATTGCGAAATTAGCCTACTTTAAACGTTCGCTGGAAATTATTTTATTTTTTAGTTATTCAGTTTTAGTTGATTGATTGAGTGTATGCTTGCGTCAATTTTTTTAGCGCTATTTTTATGTTTACTTGTATGATTGTATTGTTGTTTATTTCTTGTCTTGCTACCTGAGTGGTGAAATAAAAGCTATATATTATATTCAGTTTAGTTATACATGTATATTAAATATCCTTCCTTACGGCATAGTTAAACCATATATATCTAATGTATTATGTTGTTGTTGTCAGTGCGAGAAGAAATGTATTTTTTCAAGAAATGAAAACTGGTTCTTCTACTTCAGTTCACCTTGTAAAAATTAATGTGCAACTTTCCTGATGTTGTTTTCAGATATGGAAAAAGATGCTAGACTTACGGAGGATAGTACAGTGTCATACGGATTATTGACTTGAAATAAAATTTCTCTTTATTCTTTAAAAGATCTCTGACAAATTGATAATTGCTTGATTAATTGATTGATTGATTGGTTGATTTAATGATTCACTCACTTATTCACTCATTCACATATTCATTGACTCACTCATTCACTCACTTTATTCATTCATTCATTCATTCATTCATCGAATGATTGATTGATCTAGGGACATGTGGACGCAGAGTTTGACGCAGGAGGTAAGGTATCTAGCGGTCTCATAGCCTCTACTATCGTATCTCAGTGGACATGGGCCGCCACCTTGCTTCAATCCACTTCTGTCACAGCTCTAGTAAGTCATGCCTATGACGTCTTCTGGAGACAACAAAACTGGCGTTAAACTCACTTTAAACATTTTAGTGTTATTTGACACTCTCACTGCATTAGATAAAATATTACTTGATCTGAGAACCAGAAAGTTCAATAGTGCCTACGCCTCTATTATATGTAGTATTTTAATGGTACCTAATATTGTTAACGTTTCGACAACTTTTTATTAAATTCATACGTGAATATTTTTACATTATATCGTCTGCTGCTTGTTGGATTGGTTGACGGATTGAATGATTGATTGTGTGAATGATTGATTAGTTGATTTTTTTATTTATTGGTTGGTTGATTTATTGATTGATTGACTGATTGACTAACCGACTGATTGAATGAATGAATGATTAATTGGTTGGTTGATTGATTAACAGTACGGAATCAGCGGCGCATTCTGGTACGCATCAGGAGCAGCAGTTCAGCTCATTCTCTTCTCTCTGTTAACCATTCAGCTAAAGATCAGAGCACCGGGCGCTAAGACCTTCCTGCAACTGATAAGGGTTCGGTTTGGTCGTCGAACCCACATCGTCTACTGCGTGTTCGCGCTCGCTACCAACATCATCGTCACTGCCATGCTCATGCTCGGTAAGGTTTAAATGGTTTATAAGGTTTATATGGCTGGAGTCAGTGGCGTAGTTGGTAAGATACTCGACCGCTGATCAGTTGGTGCGGTGTTCAAATCCTGAGCTTTGCCGTCACTGACATCGCTTTCGAGTGAGGAAACTGACATTAACCTTAACTTTAAAGCTTGTTCTCTCATCCTCCTTACTGTAATCTGGTCACAAGATTATGGGATTCGCGCCTGGTAGGGGTGGGGAAGATATGGTGTGGGGCAGAGAGGATTGGAGAAGGTATATTCGTATCCCGATCCTAGTTAAAATAAGATTTAAGGAAAGATGATGATGATGGTGATGATGACAATGATTCTATCATAATTTCCACAATAATTTATTCCATAATTTTACAATTATATTATTTTATATTTTAGAACGAAAAATGTTGTTTATATAAGCTTCAGTATGCGATACTTTAGTACTTCTTAGTGTACCTGAGTATACTATAATTAAGCTTTACATTGACATTAATTAACTAAAAGAAGTTTTGCAATCCGAGAGTTCTGTAAAGAAAGAAATAACAATTATGTGTGAATGAAAACGCTAACATGATTTGGTAAAGGCTATTGGATAAGGCCAATTGCTAATTTTTGAGTCAATTTTTATACCTTGAATAGTCGATGCAAGCATGTAATGATAGTGCGGCCACTAGATTTGAACTCTACCCTAGTGAACTTTCATCAGACAACTTAACAACATGTTGTCGGCTCTGTCCATCGTAATCAAAGCAATATGCATTCAATCTTTAGAATTTAGATTACCATTACATGTACTTGTAGATTTTTCTCAATTTTAATTTTAGTTAAAAAGTTCAAATCAATTTGTTGACAATACTTCTACTGCATGGTCCTAACATATTCTCGTTTAGACTGCATGATCACTTGGCGTCCCTGACATCATCCTTGTATGAGGAAACGGACGTTAAACCTTTTTTATTATTATTAATATTATAATCTTAGAAATTGTGTTAATGTACTAAAAATAATTATTATTTCTATATATCACACCTTAATTTTAAAAATTAATTTCTTTAAAATGTTGACATTTTTCTGAAGGCGGTGCGACAGTGTTAACCAAGTTAATCGATGGATTTAGCACAGAACTGGCAACACTGTTGATTGCCGCTATCATAACGTCTAATACGTACATGGGAGGATTGGGAGCTTCGCTATACATGTCCTACATCTACAGCTCCATGCTACTGATATTCGTGCTAATCTTCCTGACAAACATGTTCCACAGTCACACATCTACTACCGCTTTGTCCACAAGCTTGAATGGGACTCCAGTAATAGGTATTGATGACTTCTCTGCTATTTATTTGTTACACGTGTATTTCTGCTCGATTTTCTCAGAAGATTTCCACAAGGCCGAGATTCGTTTCCGAAATTTGACAAGTTTGCGATCGCCTGAGGGATACTGTTTGATCTATTTGTGGAAATCATACACGTTTTCCTCATATTTGTGGAAATCATTCACGTTTTCCTCAAATAAAATAAAATTTAACGCTTTTACTTTATAACATATCACCTTAGCTTATTCTTAGTCGGTATTGATTGGCCAGCGATAGCAAGCCGTTAGTGTGGTTCTTACCTATGAATAAACTATATGGAGAGTTCTTGCATGTAGAGTGGAGATGGTGCTTTACTTTTACTTTACTTTGGACTGCCAGATGAGGTTGTTGAAGCCAAATCTGTCAATCAATTTAAGAATAGATATGATAAGTATAGAAAGTGTCGTAGGGCTGGGTGTGAAGTACATGTAGTAGTAGAGAAGTAATAGGCTGAGTTGTGGGGTTGCCCAGTCATATTAAAGTGTATAAGTTTTGATAGTTAAGTAGAGTTTATGTAGTTTATTTAACCTTTTGTGTTAAATGGCTGCTATCTTTGCTGTAATATTTGGTATGTGTGATTTTGAGGATGTGCAGGCCTAGATCTGTTGTAATTTGAAAAGTATTAGCTTATTGAGTAGTATTTGTACCTGCTACTGTACAGATTACTAGTACAGGTGTGCTGGTAGCCTGTATTAGTACAGGTTATTATGTAAATGTGTTTAATATGTTATGCTATGCTAATTGTGTGGGTAAATTTTATTTTATTTTGTGTGGGTCTCAAACAAGCAGTTGTGCTTTCTGACTCAGTGTTGTTTTGTTATGTTATTATTTCTTTACTAGTCACTTTTACTGTGTTAACACCAGTCGATTTCAGTCTCTCTCTCCCTCGCCCCCTCTCTCTCTCTCTCTCTCTCTCTCTCTTTCTCTCTCTCTCTCTGGTGTTCTAAAAATGAATATCACATTTGCATGTTGCTAATGAGTCAAGTACAAAAAATCCATTGCAAAGCATCGATTGGAAAGCTAAATTGGTCTTTGCCAAACTGTAGAATAACCTTTAGTATTGAAAATACAGCTTCTGACTTGGCTTCAAACTCAAGATTATAAGCCGCTTCAATACCAGCAGCATACGCATGATCTATTCTACAGTGGTCGTGATGCAAGGCAATCAGCAGGAAAAGCAGACTCTATTTTCTAATCCGACAGTTTGATGTACAACGTACAGTTTTTAGTACAAGTACTAAAATACCTTTTTACATCGTGTGAGCTACATACCTACACATCTACTACCAATTTGTAATACTAATTTGTTTTCTTTGAAAATAAATTCCACGATTCTCTCTATCAATGGAATCTAATGAGACGTACAGTGGACTGCTATAAAGAGAGCTAATTATAGAAACCTACCGACACGGTTACTGCTCGACTTCCTATTGATCCTTATTGAATATGTACAACGATCGACTGTCATTCCACTGTTGTTGTAATCAATCCTTGATGGAATCTCCTGGAAGTGGCTGAGACCCAGGTGTCAATAGCTCGTCAATGACAATTACCTATCCAGGATTGCACTAATCAATTCCCATGTTGTTTGTGTGACAAATCCTATAAAAAATATGCGCCCAAAATAGAAATTAAACTAGACTGTCGTTAAATTTAGTAACTGTTGTTTGATATCTTGCGATGTCAATATTATTTCTATAATAAAATTGTGCTTCTATTTGTTCTACAAATAAGTTTTTATTATATAGACGAGAATGGTAAGTAACTTTTATATCATTTAATAATTTTGTGTGTTTATAAAGCAATTGCATCGATTATTTATAATAGTGTATTTTGTTTTATGAACGTTCTAGTGTTCTATGAACGTCTCGTGGCGTAGTGTCTCCTGAATGAGAGGTCGCGAGTTCGAGACTGCTTTGTGACGTGGGCTTTTCTCTTCCGGGGTGAATAGAAACCTAGTCGTGTACACTTGGTGGTGTCAGGCCGAAGAATAGCCGACCTTAATGTTCCATTTCCTTTTACGTTCCCTCCGTTTTGACCCGAATAGCGATTAACGGCACGCTAAACGGAAGTTTAAAAAAGTATTTTGTAGCTGTGTTCTTGTGCTGTAGTTTCTCCAGATGAATGACCTACTTTATGACATATTTTGTTAATAATAGTAGAAGTCAATTATTTTATTTGAATCCCTATACTTATCCATTATAGTGAATGCAACTTTGGCGTAGATAAAGTTAAACTTAGGCTAAACTTTGCGGCTGAGAGTCATGCGTGGATTAATAATAATTATAATTAGTAAAATATACTTAAAATTAATGTCAACTTTATATTTTATCCTTTTTTAAATTTTAGCTCATATTTCTGATATTTGGATTAGGTTCAATGAGAGCGGTCTATGAAAGCATTAACTTGACTTCAACACCGCACAACTACGGGGAGAGTTACCTCACAATCGTCTCCTATAACGGGCTCCTCTTCGGCATCATTAATCTCATAGGTCAGTGGGAATGTGTTTTAATTCTCGAATTAGTTATAATTGCGTACATAGGTCGTGATGGTTTGTTTTTCAACGAAAAACACTTTGCTTTCGAACAGATAAGGCATCAAATTAATGCTTTACGATAACTTTAATAAGATTGAAGTTTAATAGATATTGTCAGGTTCTTCACGACATTTGAACCATATATAGATCATCAGTATAGTATGCATACTGTATGCTGAATGAGATGTATATATATATACATCTCATTATATCTCATCTCATATATATATATATATATATATATATATATATATATATATAATATATAATATATATATATGTGTGTGTGTGTGTGTGTGTGTGTGTGTATGTGTGTGTGTGTATAATGCTTGCCTATGCATGCATTTATTCATACATTTACTTGCTTTACCCATATATATGCATAGATATAAGTATATTTTAGGCATGTATATACAAATATATCAATATTTGTATTTGCGTATAAAATTGTATACAATTTTATTTGTATTTCGCGTAAACTTTAAACTCTACATACATATATATATATACATGTATATATATATTATACGTGTAGTGTATATAGTTTGAATAGAGAGCATCACTTCATATATTTGAATTTATCTATAAATTGTGAAAAATTAGAATTAATATATAGTTAAGGCAATACACTCTACAAGAAATTCACAGAAATTACATTCCATACGATTAAACTATTACCCAAACAGTAAATGAATACTAAAACATACGATAAATAAACGTAAATAAGTAAGTAAATAAGTATAAATGTGAAAAATATCATAATTATTTTATAGTTTTATTTATTTATTATTTATCTATTTGTTTCGATATTTGATAGCTATCCTAGTCGAAAAGAGATTCAAGAGAAGAAGAAGATGGTGATATTTTATTAATATATATTGCGTATTTATTATTATATATTTGTTTGTTATATATATATATATATATATATATATATATATATATATATATATATATATATTGCTTATATTACTGTTCATCTATCAGGTAACTTTGGTACCGTGTTTGTCGATCAGTCTTACTGGCAATGCGGTGTGGCAGCCAAACCCAAACAAGGGGTCACCGGGTTCATAGCTGGGGGTCTTGTCTGGTTCTCAGTGCCCTTGACCTTCGCCACGACCATGGGCCTCGGCTACCTAGCCTGCGTCAGTAGAGGAGTTATACCCGCTTTATCCGACACAGAGATATCTAAGGGTAGTTTTTTAATCGCTATACAGGTTTGAGAATTGCAAGTAAACTTTTAATAGTGGTGCCATTTACGATAATTTTCATAGATGAAATTAACGAAATAAATGAAACTGACACAACTAGTGTAAGTCCTAATCTAATTTATATAAAATAGTCATAATATAGTTAATAATATTTTGGTCCCTTCCCTAAGGGTAGTTTTAAAACTTGCTTTAATACTTGTTTTTCAAAGATTATTATCTACTTTAATTACTTTAAGCATGGTTGGTTCTAGCATATTTCTTAAAGGTATTAAATTATTATAATTTTTAAAGGTTTTATATTACTATACATATTTTGTAAATTTGCAACATTTTTAACGATTTGTTTTTTTTATTATTCTCTGCAATATTTTGCTGCACTACATGTCGTATTATTGTAACTCATTAGCTGCAAATTATTCCATCGTCTTTAGAAATTTAAGACAGAAAGAGTGTTATGAAATCAGATTTTTAAAAAGAAAAATATGATTGAGAATAGTTAATCACTTCATGGAAAGAATATTAGACTCATATTTCTGAATAATTTATCTCAAATAGTAACTGATGGCTTGATGATATCATATCCGTGAAAAATTAATGATTTAATTATAATATATCCCTTTGAATAGGCCTGACTCGCCGTCATTGGTTAATAATGGCGTCTATAAGAAGAAGATACAATAGATCTCTTTTCTGTTCGTTTGGTTAAAATCACGACATTCCACACGTGCTTCAGAGTTAACGTACATTTCCTCCTTCACTCCATGCTTACTAGTAATCGTTCCTTTACTTGTATTTTTTAAATTCGGAATATGTAAGTGCCACTTGTGGGCCTTTATTTCCGATCATGCGCTCTAACTGCTTATGACGTCTCTGACATCATTCTTGTAAGAGGAAACGGACGTTAAACCTTTATTATTATTACTATTATTAATATTAATATTATTATTATTATTATTATGAATGCCAATTGTGATATGCGCATGATAAATGAAATAAGTAATAAATAAATAAAAAACCTTTCGATACCCTGGTGTTTAGCATCCTAAGCTGTCAGCACTCAGTATTCCAAGTTGATTTAAATACTAAGACACTGCTTAACTTGCTTTTAATGTCCTTGCTCTGCCAAGAGCGTTAAAGCTCGCTCATCTCGATGTATTTTACTCGAAATGTAATTTACGCAGATCGTATTGCTTTTAGTGTTTGTGTGTATCTGTCTGTAATCTATGCATTAGGTCTAGTAGCACCAATCGTGGCTCGTTTGACTCTGGGTAGATCCGGTGAAATTATTTTCATACTGATGATCGTAATGATGGTGACGTCAACAGCTTCTGCTGAAGTCCTCGCCATCACTTCGATTCTTATTTACGATATTCATCAACTCTATATAAAGGTGTGCGTGACGTTATTGTGAATCATTTGACTGTTTATTTTGTTTTCCGTGTCTTATAAGGATCACCGGAGAATAGACAAACCGTAAACTGCTCGTGTTTTGTCACAACTCATGCAAACTTTAGTGGGTTAATTCAGCTATCAGCACAATGTCAATATGCTAATATATGTTAGCCGCATCATTTATATTTATTAACTTCAATGGGTGTAGGGTTTAAATCCAGTGCTCGCCCGGTCACTTACAAACTTTTGAGAGAGGAAACTGACGCCAAACTTGGCTTTAGCGTTCCATTTTCCAAAGCCCCTATTCCGTTTGGGGCTCAATGCAATTTTACGTTATATTACTATATTTATTTATGTTACTACTTTTAGTCCATTCTTGTGATATTTCGGCTTACATTTATATTTGTAAAAATGTCTATTTATGTAAATATACACATTGTATTTTAAAGTTATATCAAAATTTCTGTTTAATTTGTACAATTAAATTTGCTTATTTTATTCTTAATTTGATTAACAAATACTATTTATAATAATATTTATTTACATATTTATATCTATATTTTAATCTTCTCTACTTATGATTATACTTTCGAAATTCTTGCATATATTGTTTGTATGTAATACACTGGCTGAAGCCATGCAGTGACGAAGTCGGTATGGTACTCGATCGCGGATCAGTATGTGCGAGTTCAAATTCTTGGCTCGCCCGTCACTGATATCGCTTTCGAGTGAGTAATCTGACGTTAACATTAGCTTTCTTAGGTTTTTTACATGTACGTGTATAGTCATATAGAGTTACGCTGAACGCCAGCAGCTGTTTGCTCTGCGGCAAAGAGAGAGGTCGCCAGATCAACACCCGGGACAGCTGCTCCTGCATCAGTATGACCTACTGCCTCGCCTGCATGGAAGATGACGAGTAATTTAACGATATATACTCATCGAATACGAGCTAATCCGAATGATGATTTTTAAAATTAAAAGAGTAATGCGAATCGCTAACTTCCAAATCACAGTGAAGAAATTTACTATTGAAATATTTGATCAGATTGCCAACTTCCCTATTTTTGGGAAGTTCTTACAAATTTTGGGAAATGGGATTTCTGCAATACTGACTTCCTTGATCTTTGTTAAGTTTTTAAAATTTTGAAACATAACAATTATCTATCTAGAATTAGCAATTAATTTAAGTTCTAAGCCACTGAACCAAAGGTTGTAAAATTAACTTCATGATGATGATGATGATGATGATGATGATGATGATGATGATGATGATGATCTTCTTATCGTGTCCTTATACAGCATTAATCCGGCGTCTGACACAATTTCTCGCCCGATCATTAAACTCTCTGAGATCCTCACGCGTGACCCCACCATCGGTCAAGTTGCAGTTCATCAAATGATCAATGTCCTCCTCCTCCAGGCCGCATTCACATACTGTAGAACCATTATAGTAACCCCATCGGCTCATTGCAACTTTTGTCCGACCCACACCTGTCCTAAATCTATTTAAGCATGACCAGGTTCGTCGATCCTCATCGCACACACACGGAAGACTTTCTGACGCTTCTACACATATTTTATCCTCTGGAACTGATTGGAGATGTTCTCTCCACATCTGGAGATGAGATTGTTCCACTGACTGAGATAATTGCGACACTGAATTTAAGAAGCTGTGCCTTGATGATGATGATGATGATTATGATGATGATGATGATAATTATGATGATGATGATGATGACGATGACAATGACGGTGACGGTGACGATGACGGCGACGAAGATGACGATGAAGACGACGACGGCGACGATGGCGATGACGATGACGATGACGATGATGATGATGACGATGACGATGATGATGATGATGAGGATGATGATGACGATGACGACGACGACGACGATGATGATGATGATGACGATGCTGTTGTTGTTGTTGCTGCTATGCAGAGTTCGCCTGCGCTGGAAGAGACCAGTGTTACCGGCCTACAGATGCCCCATGCATGGACCTTACAGGAGTTACAACGACTACCTGCTCGATAAAAAGCGCTGGTGCCAATTGTGGACGACTTTATCCATTATACCGTTCACTCTCATCCTTGAAGCAATCGATGTTAGCCTTTACTGTTTTTTGTCCCTAATGTCATCTGAAATACTGTTAGGAAAGAGTTTAAAGCCTTTTAAAGTTTTACCATTGTTTATTATCATACACCATGTAACCTCACAATATGAATCAGTAATTGTGTTAATCACAGGATTAATTTGATAGCACTAAAATAATGATAATTGAATGCAGTTAAGTATTAGATCTAATATTAGCGTAGCATTATTAAATAACAGTACATTGTAAAGGATGATAAAACTTAGATTTTTGTCTGCCGTTGAACAGTAAACTACCGTGTTAAAGACTTTAGACTCACTCTTTTCTGTCAAGTGTTCACTCAACTTGGCTATCTATTCTTATTGTACACAAGTTGCGTCTTTTTTCTCTATCGTTCTCTAGCTTTATATCGGCGGGCTTTGTACACATTCCTAACAAAAATGTTCTTGATAGCTCGCCAATGGTTACGTAGGTGGTTTTCCGTAACTTTCCATAACACTGATTAACTGGTACACTCTAAGAGAACTGTCGAACAAGATAACTGTACGTGTCATAAGAGGCGCTTAAGCAGGAACTTAGGAAGGCAACGAGAAACCGTCTCGAATCCATATATTTTTTCCAAGATGTAGGACACATTGAGAGAACGGTCGGTTTCTGTTGCAATCCTCATATCTAACACGGGCAAAAAGTTATTATATTGGAAACAAAATACCTAGAATATACATGTATATTAGGCAAATTCTGAGGATTAGCCTTTTTGTAAATTCTACATCTAAATCGTTGTTATCGGTGTGACACGATGGATTCTTTCAAATAATTAAACACCAACACAACGAACTCTGGAGCTGTTTGTGAATTTAGCCCTAGTTTCGAATTACAAGAGAATTAGATCTAAAGCTATATTGGAAATAGGAGTTCTATTAGTACATGTACAATACTATTCATATAAACGGTCTATTTTAAATTCTTCTGTTACAGTATTTCACAATAATGATCAGCGGATTGAATACTAAATTATTGCTGCTAAATACTTTTCAATAGCACTGAACTGTGTTTCACTGTATTACGCTGTATTTCACTGTACTGGATTTCACTGCACTGAACTGTATTTTACTGTATTGCACACGACTGTATTTCACTGTATTGCACTCTACTGTATTTCACTTCACTCTACTGTATTTTACTGCACTCTACTGTATTCCACTGTATTGCACTCTACTGTATTTCACTGCACTGAACTGTATTTTACTGTATTGCACTCTACTGTATTTCACTGTATTACACTCTACTGTATTTCACTGTATTGCACTCTACTGTATTTCACTGCACTCCACTGTATTCCACTGTATTGTACTTCACTGTATTTCACTGTATTGCACTCTACTGTATTTCACTGCACTCTACTGTATTTCACTGCACTCTACTGTATTCCACTGTCTTGCACTCTACTGTATTTCACTGCACTCTACTGTATTCCACTGTCTTGCACTCTACTGTATTTCACTGCACTCTACTGTATTGCACTCTACTGTATTTCACTGTAATTCACTGTATTGCACTCTACTGTATTTCACTCTACGGTATTTCACTGTACTGCACTCTACTGTATTTCACTTTATTGCACTGTATTGCACTCTACTGTATTTCACTGTATTTAACTGTATTCCACTGTATTGCACTCTACTGTATTGCACTGTATTGCATTTTACTGTATTCCACTCTATTTTACTGTCACTCAGGTCAGCCTGGGTTGGTTGTATCTAGTTATGGGCGTGGTCATCGGGTCTGTGGTCATTCCTATCACACTGACCCTATACTGGACGAGACTGACCGGCGTGGCGATGACCTCAGGGGCTGTGGGGGGGCTGGGGCTAGGGTTGATCACGTGGCTATCTGTAGCCGCCTCCCGACCCGGTGGACTAAAACAGTTCACCAAAAACACCGGTTAGAATATGCACCGTTAATCAATCAATCAAATCAATCAATCGATCGATCGATCAATCGATCAAATTAATCAATGAACCGTTTGCAGATTGGTCTGGGTGAATTGATCTGCAGTTATGTGCGCTGTGCGGAAGTCTCTGACAACATCCCTGGACGAGGAAATGGACGTTAAACCTTTATTATTATTATTATATTATTATTATTATTATTATTGTTATTTTAACCGATCAATCAATCGATCAATGAATTAGTTAGTCAGCTGTCCGGTCAGCCGATCATCAATAAATCAATAGATTAAACCATCAATCAACGAATTTATTAATCCAGCAATCGATAAAAAGTATAAATCAATTAATCAGTCAGTCGATAACTAAACAATTGCCCTATTTATAACGTATATCAATACTTTCATAATTAAGTCCAGTTAAACTAAATAATAATGCATACAAAGGTTACATTCTAAACAAAATTTTATATAATTATTATATTCCATTATAAACGTGGCAAAACTACCAATGAATAGTTTTCTCGTTAACCTGTAGTAAAGTTCCGTTAGCAACATTTCAGTGGGACTAGCGACTAATTTAAGACCAAGTTTATTTTCTCGAAGGCATATCAGCGACAAACGAATATAATAATTATTCTACAGTAATTGAAATTGAGCCACAGATTCTAAACTGACGTTCAAAAAAGTAAACACTCATTAAAGTGAAATGATCAACTGTGTTGCTATCTATCACTTTTAATACCACACGTTTAAACCGTTAGGCAACTTAGACCATTTTCCGTTAAACCAATCCAATGAATGTCCGAGATTTTACTCTCAGATCAGCGCGGCTGGGGTTCGAACCCACGAGTGTTCAATTCACCTCAGGATCTGTCATTTAAAACTTCACTTAACCCCTACGTTATTTATAATTGAGACATTCTAATTAATATTGAGATGTTCATGAGAAATCCTTCCATTCGTGTCAACAGGTTCTGAAGAGAGCATGCTGGCCGGAAATCTTGTATCCATGCTCAGTGGCGGATTCATCACCATCCTGGTTACCCTCGTGACCAACAAATCCTGTGGGACTTCAGCGGAGAGGCCTGGAGCGGAAGTCTGGGAGAGCACAAGGGATATTGACAATCCGTTGAGACCCTGGTCTGAGTTCTACAGTCAGTAAGTTTACCGTTTAGTAAGTTACCACATTTACCGTTGCACCAGGGCACTAAAGTCATGCCGTCCGGACGCTTGCCGTCTGATCTTATTATTATTATTATTATAATAACCTCTAAGAAAATGGATAAATACCGTGATCTGCCCTTAGGATATGAGGTTGTTCCGGTGGAAATTGAAACCATGAATGCTGATGGATTTGACTTTATTAATGGCATAGGCAGACTTATTGCAGAGAAAACCGGCGATAAGCGAGAGATCTTTTCTTCGGCAAAGGCTTTCCATGACTTTGCAAAGATTTAATGCAGTCTGCTTCAACAATTCTTTTAAGCCGATTGATGACTTCGAGTAACCGGGCGGCGATTTAGCACGTATTGCTTGAATCGTTTTTATCAAACTTCAGGTTCTTTACACCGGGGTAAAAAAAGAGAGAAATAATAATAATAATAATAATTATACTACTACTACTACTAATAATAATAATAATAATAACAGTAGACAGAACACGACTCCTAGCTGTATCAACCAAAAGAAGCAGCGGCTGGCTTCATGCTCTCCCTGTTGCTTCTTGTGGGCTTTTTTTAGACAATGAGGCGATTCGAGTAGCCGTTAATTTCCGTTTAGGGGCGAAGACTTGCGAGCCTCACATGTGCCCTTGCGGTTATGAAGTCGACGCTTTAGGTCTCCACGGCCTCTCCTGCAAACGAAGCTCAGGTAGAATGTCTCGCCATCACAGTTTAAATGACTTAATATGGCGAGCACTATCAAGAGCAGGCATCCCTTCCTCTAAGGAACCAAGTGGGTTGTCCAGATAAGACGGCAAGCGCCAGGATGACATGACTTTAGTGCCCTGGTGCAACGGCAAATGTGCTGTATGGGACGTCACGGTCATTGACACTATGGCAAACTCCTACCTGAATACGACTTCAGTCACAGCCGGTGGAGCTGCTGTTCATGCCGCCTCTAGGAATTGGATAAATACCGTGATCTGTCCTTAGGATATGAAGTTGTTCCGGTGGCCATTGAAACCATGGGCCCGATGAATCACGAAGGAGTTGACTTTATTAATGGCATAGGCAGACTTATTGCAGAGCAAATCGGCGATAAGCGAGAGACATCTTTTCTTTGGCAAAGGTTTTCCATGACTTTGCAAAGATTTAATGCAGTGTGCTTCAACAATTCTTTTAAGCCGATTGATGACCTCGAGTAGCCGGGCGGCGATTCAGCACGTATTGCTTGAATCGTTTTTATCAAACCCCAGGTTCTTTACACCGGGGTAAATAATATTAATAATAATAATAATAATAATATTCATAACAATAACGGTTTAACGCCCGTTTCCTCATCCAAGGATGATATCAAGGACGTCCCCGCAGGTATTATAATAGTAGAAATCGCTTGATCTTACTGTGACTTGCTGACATTGCTGATGTCGCTTTAGTTTCTAAGATGCACTAAATTAATTTGTTTAAACTTAATTATTTTTGACGTTAGGATCGGCTTATTGTGTCCGGGTTGTTTGAAGAATTGATCAACCGGTGACTTCAGGTGTCTAGAAGGCGACTAAAGCAGTAAGATCCATACCAACGTCAGTAAGGGCATTAGGTTGGTGAGCGCCTAGGCTCCAGAAATAGCTACAATAATTTAAACGAGTGGAAAAGACTCAAATAGGGGATTGACTGATGGATGATATGATGTAGGACAGAGAGTATTTAAGAAAGTCTTTTTGCATCCCGATCCTGGTTAAACTGGATTCAAGGGAAGATGATGATGATGATTTTTGACGTTTTGAAGTCACTACGTCAACTGAGATTATTTCTCCGAGTAGGCCTATAGTGAGCTAGCAAACCATTTCTCTCGGTTTAATGTGACATAAATTCAGCGAAGCTTTCATCTTATACTTTTTAAACTTTCTTTACAACTTTAGTATCATAAACTAAATGAAACATTTACATTTATGCAAATTTTGTCGTCCTTTCATTAAGTAAATGAGTGAACTAGAGCTTGTGTAATTCGAATCATGATCTCAGGTCGTGGGACTCAGTGTTCTAATAGCGAAATCTTTTCTGTCGTATCTTGAACTCAACACGGGTCTTCGACAAGAAAGCATGTTGCCCACTTTGCTGAATTACCCCCGTGCTTTTCTATCCGATCGGTGTAGGGTTAAAATTTACTTTTTGACTTTACATTTAAAACAAAAAAGCTAAGTTTAACACCAGCTTCCTGTTCGATAGCATGTCAGTGACGGGAAGAGCACTGAATTATTGATCCCTGTACCTATTGATCCGCTGTCGAACAACATATCAATAAGACACCAGCACACGGCAGCTCAGCTAGTTGTTTTAAATTACACTCTTAGTGCACTGCCTAATGGCAGGACCATGCTATATTACGCCTCCACTCTTCTCTGTTTTTTCTGTTTCTCTTCGTATCCACATTTTGGTGTATCTTTAAATCATCTAATATTCCTCATCTCGACCTACCTCTGCCTCTATTTCCATATTAACTTAAACATCTGAGCCTATATCGAGCCTCTAAGAAAATGTCTTAAAACTAGGTTAAGTTAGGCGTTTAATAAACTAAAGAGATGGCCCTATAAAGACCATAAACAATCATAAAAATTAATTAACTAATTAAAATAGATAAATAATGCAAAATTAACGCTGAAGTAAATACCAAAGTAAAAAATAACAAGTAAATACATAACAATAAAATCCTATAAATAGTAATTTATTAATAAATAGTTATACAAATATTATTTATTTATGCATAATATAATAAAATAAACAAAATGCACTTTTTTGAAGAAGATTTAATTAATTGATTGTATAGAGATACTGGCTTATCAGTAAAGCACGCTTTGAGACAGCGTCCTACTCTGCAGATGATGGAGACAACCTTCAATAGAACAAGGCTGATAACTTGGGTCGTGGCTTTGACCTTGACTTTTCTACTCCTCATTGTTTGGCCTCTTTGTGCAGTGGCAGCTTGGAAAATGAATTATACAGCGTTTGAAGCA
This sequence comes from Enchytraeus crypticus, assembly GCA_905160935.1. NCBI lineage: Eukaryota > Metazoa > Annelida > Clitellata > Enchytraeida > Enchytraeidae > Enchytraeus > Enchytraeus crypticus. Next base: position 21,951 of record CAJHZI010000385.1, read on the forward strand.
TGGGTAGGTGAAATAATTCAGTTGCAACTGTAAACGCGAACACAATAAAGTACTATATGAAACAGTCTCAGGTACTCATGTACGTGAAATAAGGAGAGATAGTATGTGTTCCCCCGTATTGTGCTCGGGTGTGGTTGGACCACTGCAGAATAGGGCAACCGCAAACAATCTGCTGCGTGTACGAAAGAGGCGACTAAGGCAGGAGCTGAGGATGGCAAGAGGGGACCCACCTCACCATGAAATATTTTCCCCCAAGATTAAATGGTGATTAATCCTTCTAACTGAGGAAGGCAACGGGAAACCACCTCAAAATCCATACTTTTCCCAAGCTATAGGCTACATAGGTTATGGATAAGGTATAGACGTTGTGAAGGGCTTAACTTGTTGATTTGGGGGGGTGTTTTTGTGTAGCGAGAAAGCAGGTTTTGAGTATGGATGTGTAGCTTGAACCTGCCACTTGGCAGTGCACTGGAGAGAGAGTATGTGTTTAGCGCAGGATTCAAAGGCATGCCTCATCAAAAAGGAACAGAACATCAAACTTGCTGCAATGAAAATATAGATACTGATTTTATTTTTCAATTTTTACTGCAATCTTTTTATGACAACGTCTTCTAATTAATTTCTCATTAAATCAGATTCTTGTTATAAATTTCTTCATTTTGTTTGATTAGGTTGCTATTTCTTATATCGATTTTTTTGTAAACAGGTATTCATTAAATTCCATTTTGATGCACTATTATTACTTACAATATTCTCTCTTATACTTTATTTTCATACAGTATTATTACTTCTGAAATTATTGTTTTCTGTATATTGCTATTTATTGACGGACCGGCACCTTTTAGGATCTTTTTCTGTCTCTTCAGCACATGTTTTTTCAGTTCGTGTGGGGTGAATCGATTTGTAGTGACATGTGATGGGGGGACATCCCTGACATCATCCTTGTATGAGGAAACGGACTTTAAACCTTTATTATTATTATTATTATTATCATTATTATTATATAATTATTTTAATAATTCTGTTTACCACACTGTTATTTATCATGTATGTTATATTTTGTATAATGACCAGATACTGGTCATAACGATATACGCATTCTCTGCGGCGACTGTTATCATAGTAATGCCTATCATAACAGAACTTTACGCCATCTACAGAGTAGTGCATGAGAGGCGATCCATCGGCTGTTCAACGTATGAGTCACCGGGAACAGCTGTCACAAGTCCAGATAGCGATGACGTCACGCCGAAGAATCGGGACGACTTCATGATAGCTAATTCATCGTGATCGCGATATAGCAATAACAACAACAAAATTGTAGTGCTAAAGTCGTCCATGACAATAGCGAACGTCAATCGGCCGAATCAGAGAAAATAGGATCGTCAACGGGAAGAAATCTAAAATCCGAGAGATCGGTCTGCGAAAGAATGAATTACTGACGAAATTACTTTATAATAAAAATAATTTAATAAAAAGGAATTGTGATAATAAAATGAAATAATTTTGTAATAATGACGTAATAATGACGACTCGCTATGAAGTCGCTTAGTCATTCTGAGGTGACGCAATGCATCCTACAGTGCTTAGCACAAGCGAATCGAATTGAGGCATCATAAATAATTAACAAATATCTTAAATGGAAAATTTAAGATACATTTAGCTAGCATGTTAATCTGAACAGCGATACGGCAGGGGAATATCAATAGTTTTACAAACACATGTAACTTTGAGGCAGTGCTGGAGGTATCTGGGCATAAGAGTCTGATTTCTGAGCCATTTACTTCACGTGTAAAGTTTCACTTTTTTATGATAAATTTCTCCCTACCAAGAGATTTATGCAAGAAAGTTGTTTCTGAAAAGCGCAGATAGTTTTTAGTTTAATAAGACTCAGTGGACCTAAATCTTATTAAATCATTGATTTGATTCATTATGACAGAGCAGCAGCACATTTACCAGCACATCCTGTTTTTCTCTGTCTCTCTCTCTCTCTCTCTCTCTCTCTTAGTAGGCCCATTTTTAGAACTCTTTCAACCAATTATATCCTCAGCTTTCTTTTGCATTCCTATATGCGAATTTTTCTGTTATTCAATCATCTAAAATTCTCGATTATTTCCCTTTTCTGCGAAATACTGTACATTAATTAAACTTACTTTTAAATAGCGATATATTTAAGCGCAATTAACTAACAAATATCTCATTTAGACTTGCAGTTCAAGCGACATTGAAATTTTCAGTATGACGAAATAATAACAAAGTCACTTCAGTTTGACATCTACAAACTAGATCACCGATTTAATCGTTTAATCAAATAATCTAAATCAGATAAATCAGTCCAATAGGATTAAATCGAAATTGTAACTCACAGATTATCGATATACTTTAGTCAGGGATGGAATCAATATATCGTCATTCCATTCAGCAAGTGAATACAAATACATTACATATTCACTTACAGAAATTAAATAATAAAAAAGCTAAAGCTACGGTTAACATAAGTTTCTTCACTCGAAAGCGATGTCACTGACGAGCGAGCAAAAGATTTGAACCCCGCATATACTGATTAATTGCATTAATACTTATTCACTTAAACACTTCTGCCTCGTAGCTGTTTTAATCCTTCAGGCCTGGTGGCACTTAGCTGTCTACTCTACTACACGCTTACAGCTGTTGTAATCCTCCAGGTCTGGGGGCACACACCTCTCTACTCTATTACACGCTTACAGCTGCTGTAATGTGACACAGATGTCTACTTTATTACAAGCTCACAGCCTCACAGCTATTGTAGCTTTCGAGGTTCTGATGAGACACGTCTGATGAAATGAGAGGCACGTCGCTATAGGCAACTGTAAATATCAATCACAGTTATTACTATTTTAAAATCTTGAATTACATTAATTTATGTACGATAATATACATGTTGATAAACACTAGACCTATTTGAGACACGATATGCATTGACTATGAAATATGGGTTTAAATCTTGAAGTTTGTAGAATTTAAATAAGGAAATACATTTGAAATTAAACCTGTTTTTCATTATTTAATTGTGAAAACTTCAAGATTAACTATAATTAATTATATTCAGTCAGCGTTTCGTTAGACTGTTAATTAATAAAATAATTTACTGAAATAAAATACAATGTAACGCCCAACAGTAATTGACATGAAAGCTTAACACCAGTTTGCAAATTTTGTATGAATTTAGAACATCTGAAACACTTTATAATGTAACATAGTATTATATCTAATTAATTTCTAATTAATTCTTTAAGAATTTTTACCTTAATTGGTATCTGTGGAATAGACAGTTGAATTGAAATGAGACACACGCTAACACACTAGCACACACGCACATGCAGTGATCCTCTCAAATATTAACATGTGAATACACCTGATAGGATGCAACGGGAGAGATATAGTGGAAGACTTAGAATCGGAGGATTGTAACGTAAGATGGTTGGATAAAGCGTTCATATTTGGAACTAAAATGAACGGCAGAATAATGACAGAAAGCGACCTATCACTAAGGCTGTATAGAAAAGCAAACACTATAAACAAAATATATTCAAATTTTATACTAGACGTAGTATTTATATTAAATGTATATTTACACTATTGATTAATGTGATACACAAACCGAAACCCTTGCATTTGATTCGTTTCGTCAGGCAAATGAAAATTATGGCAACGATGACGGTGAAGATTATTGTCAAAGACGTCCCCAATACCACGTCTATACTTTTCACCGAAAAGCCTGGAGTTGTTTTGCTATGATTCGCTCCATGCTTTCCATGACGGCTCTTTCCATTCTGGTGTTTCTTTGGCTCATCTGTACTCGTCGTGTCTTCCCCAGCAGAATAATCTGCAATTGTTCGTAAAAGTCGTGACGTAACAGCACGTGACGACACTACAGCTGACACTCGTTTGTTTCAAACAATGCATTGTCTTCTTCTTCTTCAGTGCACTGCCAAGTGGCAGGTTCAAGGTAAAAAAAACATACTACTCAAAGTCTGTTTTCTCGCTCCATAAGAGCACTCCTTAGATCAACTTTATTAATCCCTTTACAAAGTCTATGCCTTATCCATACCTTATGTAGCCTATAGCTTGGGAAGAATATGGCTTCTGAGGTGGTTTCCCCTTGCCTTCCTCAGTTAGGTAGATTAATTACCATATAATCCTGGGGGAAATATTTCATGGTGAGTTGGGTCCCCTCTTGCCATCCTCAGCTCCTGCCTTTAGTCGCCGCTTACGTACACGCGGCAGATTGTTTGCGGTTGCCCAATTCTGCAGTGGTCCAACCACACCCGAGCACAACACGGGGATAACAATGCATTTTACGTAGTGATAAATACAAGAATTTGTATAAAATGTTCCCTAAATTTAACTTTAGGCCCCGATTGGCATTTATCCCGTAGAAGTTGATGATTAGGCCTACATGCGGCTGAAAAACAAATTACCATTTTCCATCGTCTCATGAGAAATAGACTCTTTGAAAACAAAACGATTATTATGCGCATTTAAAATTAACTAAAATGTAGATACAAAATGCAACAACCACATTTGTCGAAAAGGTCATAGAATGCTTTGTCAAGCAAGCCATTCGAAATTAGCCAAAATGTTAAGTCTTAAACTAAAACGGTTGAAGATTTTGATTAAGTAGCTCCTTCATTGTATGTACAGAATTTTGAGAAGTATGTGCTAGCAGTAGTATAAAGCGCAAAAATGGATATATAGGCCCGAAGGCACCTATCTGCCTAAAATACCTACCTTCTACAGTTGAAGCAGCATCAGGAGGTATAGCAGGAAATTCTGCATTGACTGAACAAGGTTGACTTCTAATTGAAAATTGAAAAGCTTGTAAAGTCTTCTTTCTTGGAGGTTTATAAATAAAGTTGAACGTTATGTCACTGGTCTACAAAATCATTCAATCAATCAGGCAAGCATTCAATAAATGTTTAAGCTGTTCTTCTATAAGACTTCAATAAATGTCGTATACTAAGCAAATGATTTCAAAAGAACAATATAACATAACATGACATAACGACACAATGGGTCAGACAGAACAGATACTTGTTTAATGCCAATTTCCTCCTGCCTCTCTATGGTTATTAGCAATCGTTGCCTTTTAATAGGGCATCAATTGCAGCCAGCGCGATTTATGAATAACCTTCCATCACCCTAGGATTTTTCTTTCAAAGCTGTCAACACTCAGTCTTCCAATGATATCTGAAGGAGAATAAATAATTCTTATTACTTTGATTCATTATCTAATTTGATGTGTATAAAATATATTACTAAATAAAGAACAGAAATCTCACGTAATTTTTAGTGCCTTTAAGACGCAGATTGATGCACTGGTATGGCCTCCCCTCATAAGTAACGATGATGTCAAATCCCCTGGGAGTCTGGGTGTTTTCTGAAATTATATAATAGAATAAAAAATGTCAGTTGAAAATTTAAAGCAAATTTGTTTTGTTTTGAGTAATGAATTCTGAATACTTGCACCAAACTGACTCTTAAGTTAGTAAGATTTTGTTTTTAATTGTTGTTGCTTACTTTGTGCTATGCTAAAAGTACTTTTTGGAAATTTAGTTCAAAATTAAGTATTGCATTGTTTAACTTTGGAAATTCCTTAAATTTTATCAATATCTCAATGGCTTCTTTATTCTATGTAGCATGTAAAATTATTATTCTACGAACGATTTTATTTCTCGAAACCTCCAATGAGTAAAATCATCTTCGACAGATACTAACAATTACGGCGTCCTCTTAGACATTTGTCTACAATCTACTTGATTTTTCCGTGTCTCTCCCTTGTTTGCTATTGTAATACTTCTTAGATAACTAATTACACAATTTACAGATAATTTCTATCAATTACATGCAGACTGATCATCAGTTAAACTATGAAAGTCTATGCGACAGACAAACCATTAAGTAGAAGCTTCCAATACAGAGAAATTTTCTGGCGAGATATTCCTTCTTTTGTTTCTCTCTCGACGTCTAGGCTGAGATTTATTGGCGTTCCAGGTGTGAATTCATTCTTGTTGTGACACCTTGGACATACTAAATAGAATTTTATAATGCATCAATCAGTCATAAATAAGAACTCAGTAAGGTAACAAATTAAATGTATACCTCCAGAGACAATCAATCAATCATTCAGTCAACCTGGCAATAATAATATTAATAATAAAATATAAAAAAGTTTAACATCCGTTTCCTCATAAAAGGACGATGTCAGGGACGTAAGTCAATCAATCAATCAATCAGTTATTTAGAATACTTTCCAGAGAAGTTTAAATTGCTCTAGAAGTTGTTCAAAACTCTTCATTTTTAAGGTCAATTGCTTAGGGTTAGGTCAGTGAAAATTGACATTTCAGTATATGTGTTACTTCAAAATTCCAATATGTGTAAAGATTAATATAAAATGAAATTGGGGATGAGAGTGTCTAAGAATTACAGGAATGAAAATTGTCAAAATTACACTGAATAATACACCGTTAGAACAGACAAGAATCATCGTATATTCGGCCACATCATTACGGATGATGGAGAGTGTGAAAATGAAATAAAATATAGAATTGTAAAGTCGAAAGAGACCTTTGGAAAGAGAATAGAGCTCCGTACTAAAGATATTGAAAAAGCACAAATATAAAGATTTTGGAAATATCGGTGTGGCCTACACTTCTGTACGGATGTGAAACGTGGATATTAAGGAAAGATGATTTTTTTAACTATATGCATTGGAAATTTAGTAATGAAGAAAGAGGGAAAAGATTAGTTGGCTTTCAAAATTTCAAATAAAGAAGTCCTTGGGGGAGTCGATACAGATAGACAGTTAATAGTGTGATAAGAGATATAAAGAAAAGCTATGTATGACACGGGTAAAAGATAGGGGGACGGTTTGCTGAATGAAATAATACACGCAAAAGGACGAATACAAGGGAAAAGAGTTAGAGGAAAACCAAGGCATATGATATTAGATGGTTTGATAACAAATTCGTATATAGAGATGAAAGGGAAGGCTGAGGATAGATTTGATTGGAGGATTAATGTGGACCTATCAACAGGCAATACACTAGAAGAAGCAGGACGTGAAGAATAAGAAGAAGAAGAAGAAGAATTCAAACGATTTATCAGTTAAATTGTTGCGTAAGACCCTGCAGGCCTTGGTTATTCAGAGGGTTCTTTAAATGTAGTTTGACCATCGATTTCAATGAGTTCCAGGACTCGATTTCATCACTCTATTTATTTAAGTTTCCGGTGTTATCACGTAATACAACAAATAGCGTAAGGAGCAACACAAAATACATGCACAATTATTTATATATTAAAATGCGAGATTGGCAATATTGCTATACGATTATATCTTACAGTTATCACCTGAAATATTAGAGTCTGTATCTTCACCATCCTACAATAAGCACAAAACAAAAGGTTATAATTCTAATACAAAACTTTATTCTAAAACAAATTTTGTAAATCTAAAACAACTCTTTATAATTCTAAAGTCAGAGAAAGCAAAAAAAATTTCAATGACCATTCCATTCAGACAACTGTAGCTCGGTGAAACCTTACTCTGTATACTGTATATATATATATATATATATATATATATATATATATATATATATATATATATATACATGTATATACATGTATATATATACATGTATACATACGGTATATGCATGTATATATATATATATATATATATATATATATATATATATATATAGGGAGTATGTTTAAAAAAATCAATCAGTCTAGCAAAATTCTGTTACACGAAGACTTAATTGTCGATTACCGAACATTTGTTCGTTGAGGGTCATCTCAGCGCTGAGATAATGAACATACATGTAGTTAATTAAATCTATTCGACAAAAAGTCGAAACATGGCAATAAATGTGAGTTATATAAAATATACAATGGCTTGGAGCACAATGGTGCCAAGCGCAGTTTATAGATGTTAGGTAGTAAGTGTATTTCGAATGTTTGTGCATTGAAGATTCTGTTCAGGAGCATCTGGTCCCTTTGTATTATGGTTTTAATTCAGTATTATACAATCACTTGGTACCTTTGTGCACTGATAGATAGGGTCTACATGTATTATTATACCACTGCACTGTGCATTTAGTTTAACTTAAAAACTGCCTTTCACCTATGTGCTCCAAGCCATCGACATGCACATCTATAGTAATAATTATTATTATTACTATAGTGACGATGTGGATTTAGCGGAAAATCGCAAACTAAATTCACTTTTCACCAAAGAGCAGAAACCTCTCTCTCCATCCAACAGCCACGTCAACCAATCAGCTGCACACTCCAGAGATCTGGAAGACTCTGCCACCACTTCTCCAAGTTAGCATAATTCCATTTCCACCTCTACTAATCAGTGCACGTCTAGTTCTCAGAATAATTCTTCCACACCCCTGGAAGCGCTCAGTCCAGCAAGTCCTAATGCCAATCTTCGGGACTCTTCAGCGATAGTTGGGGACTCCCTAGCCAGTAGCTCAAGTAGGATGAGGGAAAGCTTCCGTGTGGAGGAAAAGAATGAGTTGAATTCCAGCAGAACTGCGTTCATTGGAAATGGCTCTTCTACTTCCGTCAGAAATGGAAAGGGATACGAAGACTTTGACACTTTGTCAAAAAATTCTATTTAATCGGAATTCCGTGCGCAAAACAAATTAGAGAACCGTATAATTAATAATAATAATAATAATAATAATAATAATAATGACCTCGAGTAGCCGGGCGGCGATTCAGCACGTATTGCTTGAATCGGTTTTATCAAACCTCGGGTTCTTTACACCCGGGGTGTAAAATAAAAATGTATAAAAATAAAGTAAATAAAAAAGAATAAAAGAAAATATTAACAATACTACTAATAAGAATAATAAATAATAATAATCATAATAATAACAATAATAACTACAGTACTGAATAAAAATAAACTTTTTGCTTGCGTGTGTTTTATATACATTTAGTATACTTCTACATGCATGTTTATATCCTGTATAATATATGTTGATAATTAGATATGTCATTACTACAGAAATGTAGAATACACATCTATGTAACGTACTTTATATAATACTATAAAAATTAGTAATATATCAAAGCAGATGCCATCATTTTTATTATGTTTACTCTATTAAGCAAACACTATTGGGTCATTATTGACGTGGTGGATTTTCTAAAGTAGGTAAGCGCTATGTGACGTAAATATCACCTCTAAATAGATGGATTGAGAGGGATATTGTAGGGGATTTTCTCCGCTTACTAGTTTCATAAAATATATTATCTGATTGTTATAATTATACTTTCAATAGTTTATAAACACAATTGAGTTTCAGCTCGATACCAATACAAGACTGTACGAGCTTCGTGGCGTGAAAGCTGCAGTTAATAAGCTTTATTTGCTCTTTACGGTACCTGAGTGCATGTACGGTGCCAAAGTGTAATATTTTTTAATAAATTACTATTATTCCAAAAGCTGCTTAATATCTGCAGCTTCGATATTGACAATTAGTTTTGGTGTCGCTCATCTAGGAGCACGAAGTTACGTTGGAAAAAACCATGCACTAGGCCTACTAAAAAGGCGTCATCATCAGTTCCTTGCGTTCTGAAAAGAACATAGGGCTAGGGCGGCAACATTCGTCCTTTCTTTTCTATCATCAACAATTTCGCAGCCTCTTCCCATGAAATGCTTAGTGCTCTAACAAGGCGTAGCTCCCTTTTAATGATAAAATCTTCTTAACTCACATAATACTATGAAAACGATGCTACTAAACTGTAAATAATTTAAAATATGTTTAAACTACATTATTTGTATTTTCATTACTATGCCAGTATCTTCACGCAAACATTATAAATTTGTAATTATGTTCGTTCATATGTTCCAATTCATATGTTCGCATGTTATCTACCTGCGGTTGTTATTTTGTTTAGAAATATACGAAGATAGGTAATATATTAAGAGCTCATACATGACAAACCACTCCTATGTGGACACAAAAAGAACGGAAGACAGATAAGAGTGGATGCGTTATATACCTTTGACCTGTAGGCAGTGCACTAAGAGGGACAGAGAGAAAAAGCTGGCAAAAGCTAATGTTAACGTCAGTTTCTCACTAGAAAGCGATGTCAGTGACTGACTAGCCCAGGATTTGAACCCCGCACATACTGATCCGCTGTCGAATATCTTACCGACATCGCCACTAGCTCCAGCCTTAGAGAGACAGAGAGCTCCATGGCAAAGGATTTATTTTTAAGTTTAAATATATTTAAACTAATCACAACACAATACACTAACATCAGACACGGTTCCTGATCCACTCCCCTCAGTTTCTTCATCCGCTTCCGTATCCACGAGAGTATCCTTGTTGTATCCTGTCGAGCCGGAGCATTGGATTTCTAATTTGCTGCATATATGTAAAAGCAGTATCAGACTGAATAGCGTGTACGTCTCACATAAGATCATGGTCGCTGCGGTGTGAGATATTATCATGGATATATACAAGAGAGCGCATATCGTAATATAGCGAGCATTTCTCTTACAGTCCCTGCTGATGAAAACTTAAGTGGAATCAATCAATCATTAAGGATTTAACGCCCGGTTCCTCGCCATAAGGCAATGCCATGAACGTCTCGATAATGCAGACTCCGTACAATGATGAATATGTTATCAATGCATATTATTAGTCCATTATTCCTGTCCACTCAGCGCACTGATTAACTATTCTGTATTTAGATTCTTCAACGAGACAAATATTCAGCATTTATACTTATAAATTATACTTATAAATTATACTTATTTATACGTATGTTTCAGGTTCAAGCCAGAATCAAGCAATTGTATGCTATGCAATTACATTGTACTTTAAATACTTGGCAATTCGATTATTAAGAAAGTCATTAAAAGGTGTACAATTCTTGTTCGAATAAAGAAAATTAAGGGGATAATATAATAAATGACATAACGCGCTTGCTCCAGAGTTACTTGCTAAGTTTCAATTTGATGTAATGTTCGTTAGTTTCTCCTTTCTCTACATGATTATTAGTAATCACTACCTCTGATAGAGCATCGATTGCAACCAGCTCGGATTTAAGAATAACCTTCCAACACAACATCCACGATTTGTGTTCATTCAAATATGTTATCCAGTTATCACTAGGACTTCTAATAAGGTCGCCCGTCCAAGAACTAAGCGAGTCCGACGTTACTTAACTTCGCCTCTTGACGAGCACGATAAACCACCATCAGCATCATCATCTTACCTGGAATCCCAGATTAACCAGGGTCGGGATACTAGCAGACCTTTTCCAATCCTCTCTGTCCCACATCAATCACAAAATGTTCAAACCATTTCATTTGTTTAAATTTTTTGTAGTAATTTCTTGAGCCTAAGCGCTCACCAACCGAATGTCTTTTCTGACGTTGGTTTGAATCTAATTTTATTCTTCCTTTTACATCACGTGCAGTACACAGTAAGTCTATTCTTAAGCAACCCGGACACGACAAGGAAAAACCAACTGTACTAAGCCCCGATCCCTAGATTGTGCTGGTAAACACAGGATCCTAATGCATTGACTATCGTTTAGCATCGAAATGTTTACTCAGTTGTCATAAGCATACAGAGCCTAATCATCGTGACGTGGAGTTTGAATGATGCGAACATTAATAACATATCTAAATAATTAGAATTTAAATGCTGCGTACATTATTTAAATACTATATTGCTCTAACAGTCCTGCTATCATATTATATAAAATCTATTATATTTTTATGTTATTATATAAAAACATTACATTTAAATTAAATTTAAAAATTGAATAAAAACAACAATAAATTAAATAATATTTATATTTAAAGACATTATATTTTATTAATCACAAATACGTAAACCAGACAGATGGGTCGTGTCTGAGTTTAATTACCAACGTAGACTAAAGATGTTCGTAGACTAAAGAACAATCCAAGAATTAGCTGCGAAGACTGTGTTTTGAAATCTCACTCATCGACTACTTGCCTGAAATGTAAAGTTTACTAAACATCATCTGCAAGAAGCAGCATTGGCTCTTGAAATATTCTCTGCTACGGTTTTTATTAAAAGTTCTGTGTTTACATTGCGATAATCCGATCTCTGCTCACTTTGAACATCGCCAAGATGCCTCTTGTATACTGTGATTAATAGGCGATATTGGGAACAGACCAATGAAGTCATATTATCTGGTTGATGCAAAAAAATAAAGATTTAACGTCCGGCCCTTTATCGAGGTTGGTGTCAAGTAAAACTGAATTATAAATATTGCTTTATTATTATAATGTATTTGATGCACAGCTTATTCAATTTGTTTCGTTTTTTTAGTTTGGATTATTATTTTTTGTTTGCATGATGGGTGATCAATTCGATAGGTTTCTATAATCTCTTGGACGGCCTAGTGTGTGTTATTTCATATTTGAGTGCCTTTTTGGAAAATAAATATAGTTCTTTCTCAATTGAATAGACTAAGTTTTATTGTAAAAAAACTCATTTAATCGGCAAATTGCTTGCGAGGCATCGATAGTTATCTTTTAAACTTCTTAAAAAATATAAATCTGAACAATTTTTCACTTGTGGGCTGCCAGCAGGCAGATTTCTCGTAACTGGTTGATTAAATTGTCATGAGAGATGAGCGAGCGAACAGTAACTTATGTATACTGACTAAAGCTATACTCCCTTAGCTTTTGCATCTGATCTAGTCATCTCTTAGAGAAATCATAGTGTTCGATCGAACTATGCCCACGTTTCTGCGGATATACCAAGGGTCTCTGGAGGTCATATAGTGGTATATCCGTTTTCCAGCTTATTCCAAGGAAATGAGACAAGCACTTAGAACATGAAAGGTTTAATCTCCACTCTATAATTTAACGATGACGACTCTTCATTTTACAACGACATCAGAGGCAATGCCACATCAGATCTCAACCGTTCTCAACGGTTTGTAGTGCAAACAAGAGTAGGAAGGTCAGTATTAGAAAAATATCAGTTTTTATTTAATTCACTGAATTAACTGCACAAAAAGGACTCAATATTTAACTAAACTACGCATCTACTGGGTTATACTGCGAATTAGTAACAATTAATGCCGTTTTCTGAATAGCAGGAAAATTATACCTACAGTGTACATGAATAATCTAGTTTCCGTTGTCTTAGCAGATACGTGAGTTCAAGGGCTCTTCAAATGCGCACGAATTTCAAGGTTAGACTATCTTCATGTTCAGGTACAAAACCAAGTATTTTTACCGATATATCTATCTCTCTCTCATATTGCACTGCCTACTGGCAGGTCCATGATATATAACGCCTCCACTCTTCTCTGTCTTCCGCCTTCCTCTTCATTTCCACATATGAGTGGGTCTTTAAATCTATATAAATTTGATATAATTAATTTTTGTAATCTTGATTCCAACATATCGGCTTACTGTATATTATACCGACTCTGCTAATTTAAGTTGCAACATAAAATATTCTAAAATAATATCGCAAAATAAATTAAAATATTACATTGTATGTACAGCGTGAGTGTCATTAGGCCGATACTGTTACCTAAGATCGCCCCGGTAGGGCCTATATCGCATTGCGGAAAAGTTATATAGGCCTACAAATTAAATAAAATCTATAATACGATTAGATTACGGAGATTTTAAATCTATGGAGCACTTACATCATTGAAATGTATATACAGATATTTTAGCTAATTTAACTAAATTCTGAATAAAATATATTATTACAATGATTATTATGTGTCTGAAAACTGCTAAAATTCTGGAGGTTTCGCTTAGACATAACGTGAGGCAGCATATGATTTAAAGCAGGAGTAGGCTCCTTTTAATTCTTATTCTTAATGGCTTTAATGTCCATTATTAATCTTATAGGCATCTCTCTCTCTCTCTCTCTCTCTCTCTCTATATATATATATATATATATATATATATATATATATATATAAGACTTCACTGTCCATTCAGCGCTACTGTTGCATTTAGCATAGAGCGGTCCTTTATAAATATAGATCTACTTACATATATACATATATATATATACATGTATATATATATATATATATATATATATATATATATGTATATATACATGCATAAGCATATGCATAGACCTATGATCTTTATTTACCGAAATTCATGGCAGTTAGGATTTAAAATAGATTTAAATCTTAAAGCTATTTTATTCAAATACAAATATCGGTTAAATTATTAAATATGTTAGTAAATTTAATAACCTACTTTTTTAAATAGCAAATGGTAATTCATTCTTTGGTCTTGGAGACCCTGATGTAATCTTGGATGTCACGAGATACCTAATTTTAGGATGCTATTTAGTACCGTTTATGTACTCAGCGCTGTTTCTCCTGAACGTAAACCTTGAGTCTGTGGATAGTTGTCTGAAGTCTGCACACAACACGACTCTCATAATACTAATAAACTTTGAATTTTGGTAAACTCTGTTAAAAATTGATGGCGTGCGCTGAGAATTCCGCTCTTATCTTGCCGCGTAGATAAAACGGTAATTATCTACTCTGGATTCTAAAGTGTCCGCATTTAAACTGGATCCGCAGATAGTTCTCTGGTAGGCGAACCCTGATGAAACTGTTCGTAGAGTCGAAATAATACTAAAAAGTTATAATTTCGTTTAATTTCATTTGACAGTAAAAATTGTGAGGCGTATTATATCGTAGGCCTACGACCCTTCGTCTCTAAAATTATGTAGGCATTTAGTCTGTCTAGTTAGGGCCTATAGTTCGTTGTTTTAGTGCTATATTATCACTTTGACTGAAAACATTTTAAGAGTGAAATTCAAATTATGATACAAATATTTATTTTCATTGCCTGCAGACGAAAAAGGGTCAATTCCTCTCCCCCCCCCCTTCCCCTTTACTTCAAAATAAGATTTTTCAAGGAATCCTTACATCTCAGTGGCAGCAAGACAGAACAGGCATTTTTCGGCACTTAAAACACTGAACTGAGCTTTTTATCATTTAATTTATTTATAATATCAGCGGCTTAGCCTATAGGCCTAAAATAAATTCTGTGAATTCTACTCATTTTATTATCTCACAAAACTAAATCAAAACAATATAGGAAAGATGATATAAGTTTAACCGAAAGTTCAATAGTGAAACCTGTTAAAATACAAGTTACATGTAGGCCTACTTGCAACTTAGAAATGGCCATTACAAGTAGGTTAGACGACTTTTTGAACAGTACTTGTTTGAAACTATATAATTGTATATTGTATTATTTAGGTAAATAGGTTGTTTTCTCAGGGAATGACGCCCCTGCCAAGTAAATGTTATTCAATGCTGAGGAAGACATAAGGGGCCAACGGCGTCATAAGCAATAATGGTATATCAAAAATACCCCCAAGCATAATGGTATTTCAAAAATACCCCCAAGCATAATGGTATTTCAAAAATACCCCCAAGCATAATGGTATTTCAAAAATACCCCCAAGCATAATGGTATTTCAAAAATACCCCCAAGCATAATGGTATTTCAAAAATACCCCCAAGCATAATGGTATTTCAAAAATACCCCCAAGCATAATGGTATTTCAAAAATACCCCCAAGCATAATGGTATTTCAAAAATACCCCCAAGCATAATGGTATTTCAAAAGGATTGTAATGGATGATTTAAAGATCCACTCGCAAGTGGACATGAAGAGGAAAACTGAAGATTAGTGGAGGCGTTATATACTATGGTCCTGCTAGTAGGCAGTGCACTAAAAGAGATATTGTATTATAGAATTTCCAGCTCAAAATCAATTACCTGATATAATTGTACCCAATCGTAAATATATGAAATTAACTTACACATTATTATTTAACTACTTTGAACCCTTTTCTTGCAAGTATATAAAACGGTATGGGAATAGCACATACGTGCATTTATAGAGAAAATCAAAAGCTAGCTTAAAAGTTATTAACTAAAATTCATACTGCATTTTAGTTACACGAAAAGTTTAACAGATGTTTCTGGAAGTTTGACTGCTTTTTTATATTAAAAAGCTCTTTCTGCTGCTTCTTGCGGTCTTTTCTTGGACAATGTCGCAATTCGAGTGGCTGTCAGCTACCGTTTAGGAATAAGAACTTGCGAACCTCACAGTTGCCCCTGCGGTCATGAAGTCGACGCTTTGGGTCTCCATGGTCTCTCCTGCAAACGCAGATCAGGTAGAATGTCTTAATTTAAAGTCTTAATTAATCATAATTTAATCATAGTTGTCTTAATTTCATCACAGTTTAAAGAACATGATGTACGAGCCATTTCGCGAGCGGGCATCCCTTCTTTGAAGGAATCAAATGGCAAGCGCTCCGAAGGCATAACTTTAGTGCCCTGGTGCAATGGTAAATGTATCGTATGGAACGTAATGGTCATTGACATTATGACGAACTTTTACCTGAACATAACTTTAGTTAGTGCGGGGGGAGATGCTAAACCAGCCGCCTCTAAGAAAATGGATCAATACCGTGATCTGTCCTTATGATATAAGGTTGTTCCGGTGGAAATTGTAACCATGAATGCTGATGGAGTTGATTTTATTAATGGCATAGATAGATTTATTGCAAAGCAAGCCGGCTATAAGCGAGAGACATCTTTTCTTTGGCAAAGGCTTTCAATGACTTCGCAAAGATGTAATGCAGTCTGCTTCAGCAATTCTTTTAAGCAGCTAGACGACCTCGGGTTCTTTACAGCCGGGTTATATAAAAATAATAATTTCAGCGCTACTGTCTTGCATGACAACGTCGAGCACTACTGAAACATATCTAAGCCAGTCAGCAAAAAAGGCCCAAAACGGTGCCAAAACCAACATCCAGAAAATTAGTCTAAAGATGGTATTCTTCATTGGTCAAGTAACATTGCTTGATTTTTACATATTTATAAAATAAGTTCAAAAATGTTATTAAAATTGCAGTTTAATTATCTTTTAAAGTTATGTCTACAAAATTATTTTTAGTTAGCTCCTGAACGAGCATTTTCATTCAAATATCTCTGTATCCTACTACTCTTATTCTACAAGAATATATCTTGCCACGTTATCGTTCTGCCATGTCTAATAATACTTATTTTGAGCCACTTTTAGATAATAGGTAACCGCAGTGCAATAGAACGCCCACGTAATTATGATGACAAAAAGTCACTACTGCAAACAAAGCAATCGACGCGATGGCCTATCACTTGAGTGCAGACTAGAAGCTCGCAAGCTTCCAAGAGGAAATTATAATATCGCAACGCGGTCACAGTGGTGCACATATAGCAATCAAATGTTTAAATAAGACTGGGCTCAAGCATCATGGAAAGTATGTTGAGATTTCATGAGAACCATGAGAACGTAATTATTATGCAAAAGCAAACTTTCCTTTGCAACTTATATTTTTGACAGCATACAGATTTTATGCTTGCTTCTCCACTGTCTTTTTAATATAAAACACATTAATTAATTAAGCTCAAAATAGCTTCAAATATTGTTTAACATGCGCTGTGCATCTCTAACAGGCCACTAAACAGTCTATCAACACTTAAAGAGTAGGCTGTACGTGTTATAGTAGGCCTACCAATATAAAGTCGGGTCTTGGGAGTTATTGAAACTGATAGAGATGCTGAAACAGACGGCATGGAAGATGGGGCGGTGCCGTATTTTTCGGGGGGGGGGAATTTTTTGTTACCTTTTTTGACTGAGAAATCATTTCAGTTAAATGGAGCCTAGCACACGATGGGTCACTGGATCCGTCAGTGGCGACTGAATTTTAAATTCTGCTTAGCGTAGCTTAGTTACAAAGTTTTAAAAAAATTCCATAGAAATTTCGGTGGGGGCATGGCCCCTGAATCCGCCACTGCATATGTTTAGACAATTTAGTCCATCTTCCGTCCAACCAGTCCTGTGATTGTCTGAGATTTTAGTTTCAGATCAGTGGGCCAGGAATGAAGCCTACGAGAATTCAATTCATCTGTCATTTAAGAATTAATAACCGCTACCTGACGACTCTGACCACTGAGCTATTGAGACATTCAATGATTCAACAGTAGCGTTGGCGTATGCCGCTATCATCTAGAAACTCTCTTCAAATAAGATCTCGGCCGCTAAAGCACGTTTATTCAACACTCGTCGTTGCCCATCTATCTTAATGATAGACTGTCGTCAATCATCTACACGTCTTATCCTCTTGCGGGACAATGAAGAATAACAGACCGCAAACTTCACGTGTCGTAAGAGGCCTCTAAGCAAGAAATGAGTTCTGCATACAAACGGAACCTCGTATAAATTATCAAAAACTAATTGATAATGAGCCATCAGCAGTAACTTCATTTTAATAACACAAATACCATTAAATGACATTATTCTCACATTACGAATGAAATTATATAATTTAGTTAAACAAGTCTGAAAAATAACACATATATGGCATTCATCAATTGACAATATCGTCTGTAGACTTTTCAATGATATAAATTTAAAAAAATGGCACTGGCCCGGTTTACAGCTTTTAACATTTTTGGATGACAAGACGTACGAATCAGGGGACTCAAGCTTCTTAAGAAGCTTGATTTGGAGGCTACAAGCGAGCCGGAACACAATTTACTATAAAATAGATCTTCATATATAGTTTCATCGAGCTCTGTTATCATTTAAACCTTCCTTAATATTAAAATATTTTACAATTTGTGCCGTGCCTGACGTTTAAAAGGTAATATAAACAGGCAATATAAACAATTTTGTAGTTTAATTTCACGTGTTATATAAAAATTGTAATCTAGTGTAAGTCACGTGATGTAAACGATTCTATCGACTCCTGGAGGTCATGTGATTTAAGCAATTGCATCGACAAGTCGAAATCACGTGAGGTAAACAATTCAATTGACTCGTCGAAGTCACGTGATGTAAACAAAACTATTTTCTGCTGTACAAGACGTGATGTAAACAATTCCATGGCCAGCTGGACATCACGTGATGTAAACAATTCTAATGTCTGCTAGAGATCCCGTGATGTAAACAATTCTAATGTCTGCTGGACATCACGTGATGTAAACAATTCTAATGTCTGCTGGACATCACGTGATGTAAACAATTCTATTGTCTGCTAGAGATGACGTGTCCAAATTGATCGTGAATGAAATTCTGAGCTAATTTCTTGCGACCTGCGAAAACATTTAAATAAACTTAGAATAAACAAATCATTCCCTGTATTTATTTGCATACTAAGAACCCTATACGACCCTGACAATGCCTTCAATCTAGAAACTGACATTAAATTCTCTTAAATTTCTTGACTGAGAAGACTCAGATTCATATATTGGAAGTAGGCTCGTCAAAATTAGACAACGGTAATTATCTTAAACAGATCAAGTATTTGTTAGAATATTTTATAAAATGTTAGCTCACTAACAGAGAAAAATAACTATTCCACTATGTATTTAAATTCACTATTTCCAGATGAGTACTTAATCCATTCATACATATTAAATTTTTAAAGCACAAATACTGTATATGGTAATTAATAGACATCTGAAAGAATGCAATTAGGCCTATATTGAGCCAAAGTAAATTGCATTGTGCCAATGATGAGACGAAGATCTTCAGCCAAATATATATTAAATAAACATAGTCAGTCATACAAATTACATTACTGAGATTTTATCTATTGCTATAAACTTGCATAACTTTTCTAAATGCCAAAATCTGAATTAGATAGAAAAGCTATTTAATTGCAATATATAGCAAATTTTTAAATCTTACTCTAACAATGACTATTCAAACTGGGAGATATTCAGAGTTTTATAATAAAATTTCTCTAATATTACAGAAAATTTTCAGCAAAGACTACAACCAAATGGTTGTAGTCTTCTTAGTAGGACTCTCTAGACTCTCTACCGCATAGATTTTGACATAATCTATTCAGTTTATATTGCAATTTTTAAAAATATTACACTACAAATCAAAGCAGTAGTTGATATGCTAAGGTGCTGGTCTCTCTATATAAACACAAAAATACAGTGATTGGTCATATATCCTCTTGTTCACTGTTTAAGAAAATAGTATCATAAAGTGCATATCACGTTTTAATCTACATAAACTAATCCGTAGTGGAGTTCTTACCTTCAGTGAGTTCTAGATAAATCTTGAGATGATACATCTGCGCCGGTAGTGGTTGCCCTGCTTCTTGTGTGCTCTGCATAAACATACACAACTGATGTCATACACATTCACACATACACACAATCATACACACATACATTCGGTCTCTCCAAATGTTTAACCTTCGATCTGTGTTGATAGTAAACCAGTAATCAGCCAATGATGAGAAAACAGACTGTAAAATTATAGTTTATTGATAGCAACGGTATATAGTATATAATTAAACAAAAATTTGTTAAATAAACATTACAGAGAAATCAATAAACTCAGCAAACTTGAGAGCAAGTAGGAAGATCTAATGTATTATATATAATAGATGAAATAAAATATAGTAAGATATAGTAAGAAGATATAGTAAGATATAAAAATATTACAAATCATATAATAAATGATGCATAATAGATGTAATAAGATATAGTAAGAAGATATAGTAAGGAGATTTCAGATAGTCTATTGGATCCCGACTCTAGTTAAACTGGGATTCAAGGGAAGATGATGATGATGATGATGATGATGATACAGTAAGGAGATATAGTAACCAGAGCTAGGTAGGTGAGAGCTTTATCATGCTCTCCTCGTATAGCATGGGAAGTGGCCAGGTTGTAGAGTACGACGGCTTTAGCCGGTCGTTCTTCAGTTGGCGACCAGGGATATAATTGTGTTGTTCCTACGATTAATCAACCAATCAATCAATTACGAAATTCATTCAGATCATACAGACTCTCTCTCTTAGTGCACTGCCTACTGGCAGGTCCATGGTATATAAAGCCTCCACTCTTCTCTGTCTTCCGCTTTCCTCTTCATGTCCACAAATGAGTGGGTCTTTAAATAATCTAACATACCTAATCTCGGCCTGCCTCTGCCTCTTTTTCCTTCCATTCTACCTTCTATGACCTCTTTTAATAGACTTCCCCCCTTAGAATGTGTCCTATCCATCTCTTCTTCCTAATATATCTCAATAAATCATACTTTAAAATGACATTAATTAGCATTAGCAGGCCTTTTATTAGTTTTAGCGCAGAGATAAAGCCATGAATACTTGCATACTAATCAGCTAACCAATCGATCAATGTATGTAGTTTTACCAGTATATGTGTTTGGTCATACTGCTTACCGTAGCTTATTTCAATAAAGTTACTACCGATGAAATGATGACAATAAATGCTTTTAAGTTGTTGTCGAGTGTCCGCGGTCGAGTGTCTTACCGACTTCGCCACTGGCTGGAGCCAGTGGCGAAGTCGGTAAGACACTCGACCGCGGATCAGTATGTGCGGGTTCAAATCCTGGGCTCGCCCGTCACTGACATTGCTTTCGAGTGAGGAAACTGACGTTAACCGTAGCTTTAACAGCTTTTTAAAAATATTTAGAGATTAATTATATACAATTATACTCATGCCATGCAAAATGGTATCTCTTAAGGTATGAGCTAAATAGCCTAGCAGGGCAGCTGCCACAACCGATTTGGCGTCAAACATCTAAGAAGGTTAGGTTCGTCATCTTCTGCAGCAGTCAACAAGTTATCCTAATTTACTTCAATTCAATTCACTGGTATACTTTGATTGGTCTGCAACGGCCTTAATATTACTTATTGTTAAGCCAGGCATCAGAACTTACTAAAAAATGTAAACGAATGGAAAAGTCTCAAATAGGGGATTGACTGATGGATGATATCATGTAGGACAGAGAGGATTTGAGACAGTCTATTCGTATCCCGACCCTAGTTAAATTGGGAAGATGATGATGATTCAAGTTACGACAACAACTCGAAAGCATATATCAAGCATAAATCCAACCCTACCCTTACCCTCGTCTCCCCCTGCATCAGTGTTGCCCCTCTCCGGGCCCGGATCAGTGTTGCTGTCGTCAGAATTCTTCTCAGAACATGGTATCATAGTCGACAGATCAGATGTTACCATGTCAGGATTTAAATGCTCAATGCCCAGAGATATACGATCTAAGCCAACCAGTGCTTCAGCAGCGTACAAGTGAGCCAGGTATCTTCACATACACAGTGACACAGATATATTACATAGTGCTACCGTCGCTCGTGATAAATATCAAACATTACGAGGCCAGAGCTATCAAATAACATTTCAAAGTGGATCAGTAAGTAATCTCCGATCAAGTGTACCATAAACTAAAGAAATTGTATATTAAATATAACCGGATATATATAAAAGTAATAAGAAAACAAATCTATGAGGTAATTACTCTATCTCTCCCCTTCTCTCTTTCTCTCTCTCCATAGTGTTCTGCTAATTGACAAGTCTAAGGTAATTCCAACTCATATTCTGCTTTCTTGCTCCATAAAAGACACTCTATCGATTACCAGGTTAATCAATTCATAAGGGGTTACGCTTACCTTAATGTAACCGAAAGCTTAAGAATAATGAGGCTTCTGAGGTGGTTCCCATTGCCTTCCTCTGTTCTTGCTCAGTTGCCTCTTACGACACGAGCAATTACCATTCGAAGACATTTCATATATAGTCTCTCAACACCTAACATCATGAGAGCCTACTAGACATGAGATGGTGGAAGATTTTATAACAAATTCTTCTATAGAGCTGAAAGGAACAGCTGAGGACAGAATTGGTTGGTAGAGTTATATGCCATGGACTCACCATTAGGCAGAGCACTAGAAGAAGAAGGAAGAACTATTAATGAGCACATTAGTGATAAATCAGCCTCTGTGACGTTTTACCTCTACTGTCTCGCTGAAGGAGGACCAAGACATGGGATGTTGGATGATTTTATAACAAATTCTTATATGGAGGACGAACAAGACTTGGGATGTTGGATGACTTTGTAACAAATTCTAATATAGAGCTGAAAAGAAAAGCAGAGAACGGAATTGGTTGGTGGAGTTATATGCCATGGACCTGCCATTAGGCAGTGAAGAAAGAACATGACGAGAGTAGCCTACATGGACCTGCCATTAGGCAGTGAAGAGAGAACATGACGAGAGTAGCTTACATGGACCGGCCATTAGGCAGTGAAGAGAGCACATGACGAGAGTAGCTTACATGGACCTGCCATTAGGCACTAAGAGAGAGAACATGACTTAGGTACCTGTGAGCGCTGGAGAGTCGCTGCTGCTTCAACAGCTGCTCGGCACAGTACAGCGCCATCACGTGATCACTGTGGTACAGGCTCACGTACGACTTGGCGGCCAACACACTACATCTGAAATGTCGTTAATTAATAAATAAATAGCTATAAGTTAATTAAGTTAATAAGTTAAGCATTCTCGTCTTCAGTGCACTGCCAAGTGGCAGGTTCAATATATTATGTAGCCTATAGTTTGGGAAGAGTATGGCTTCCGAGGTGGTTTCCCATTTCCTACCTCAGTTAGGTAGATTAATTACCATTTAATCCTGGAGAAACTATTTCATGATGAGGTGGGTCCCCTCTAGCCATCCTCAGCTCCTGCATTAGTCGCCTCTTATGTACACGCAGAAGATTGTTTGCGGTTGCCCTATTCTGCAGTGGTCCAACCACACCCGAGCACAACACGGGGAGCACAACACAACAAGTTAATCATTAACAATAATGTATTCATACCATTAACATCAGACAACCACAGAAAGTTACAGAAATATCAAATCAATTACAGCATAACAGTTGATAAACAGTTTGTAGGAGACAAATTAATAATAAATTATTAAAAGTATATTAATTAAGTCATTGTTTTAAAACTTTTCTCAAAAGAGAATATTTAACACCGTTTTGTTGGAGATCTGGCACAAACCTGAGATTTTCTATGTCCTCTATTTTCATTGGAGCACCAGGAGCGGATTGTACCAACAATGTTTCATTTGATTTCCTGCACGACATTATGGTACAGAGATTATTATATTAATGATAAAATAAACACAAGAGTTGTCAGTTATAGGTCACAGAGTAGGAATTTTGTTATGTCGATAGTAAAGAACTTAACAGCAGAATGAAATGACGTTCTGTGTCATAACAACAAATATTGTAAAACATTATAGAAACTTGTAAAAGAACATAGTAAAAGTAAACACGCATTATAGTGAAATGATCAACTATGTTGATATCTATCACTTTTAGTACCACATGTTTAAACCGTTGGGCAATTTATACCAGTTTCCGTATAATCAGTCCAGTGAATGTCCGAGATTTTACTCTCAGATCAGCGCGGCTGGGATTCGAACCCACGAGGGTTCAATTCAACTCAGGATATGTCATTTAAAACTTCATGACGTTATCCATTGCGCTATTGAGACATTCACACACACACACACTATATATTATAGTATAATTATATATTATATTATATATTACATTATAGTACACACACTGAGAGAAGCACATAAATAATAAAAATAAACAAGATTAACTGCGTTTTCCTAACCAGCCAATTCTCTATATGCTCTACGCTCAGAGTGATATGAGCTGACTAGACACAATTAAAAATGTTCTAGAAACAACGTCAGTAATATTAGCACTTTTGTACTTTTAGCGACAAATAGACATCATCATCATCGTCAGATTCCCTTAAATCCTAGCATAACTAGGATCGAGATTTAAATGATTTGCAACAATTCCTGGAGGCTTGACGCTCACCAGCCAAATTCCCTTTCTGACGTTGATTTGGATCTTAGTGCTTTAGTCGCCATTTATGACATGTGTATTCCTTGGTTGGTCTATTCTTCAACAGTCAGGACACAACACGGGGAGAATTATTGACATATAGACATTTATAGTAAAATATAGTGACGAGTCACCAGTCAACACCAATATTACGTAACATAACATAACATCATCATCATCTTCCCTTCAATGCCAGTTCAATTAGGGTCGGGATACGAATAGACTGTCTCAAATCCTCACTATCCTACATCGTATCATCAGTCAATCCCCTATTTGAGATTTTCCATTCGTTTAAATTTTTATAGCAAATTCTGGAGCCTAGGCGCTCACCAACCGAATGCCCTTTTTGACGTTGGTATGGATCTTAGTGCCTAAATCGCCTTCTACGACACGTGCAGTCACCGGTAAGTCAATCCTTCAAACAACCCGGACACAACACGGAGAAATAACATAACATAACAACAAATTGTATATATAATTTCTATAGTGACAGACCCGGCTGCCTGCAGCGTGCTGCTTTCAGGCAGCAGTAGAAGAGCATTGTCGAGACATAGCGAGGCAAACTCCATCGTAGCGACTGGGATAGCTGCCTCGTTGCCACTGCTGAAAAAAAGCAGTATGTTCACAGTTCAGCACAAGTAAATAAACTATACCGTATCGTCCTTCAGTCTATGTTTATTTTAGTCTAGACTCTTTTGGTATGTTGAGCACCAAAGTAGTTAGTTAGATAGATAGATAGTTAGATATATAGTTATTATTATTCAAAAGTACATGTATTTAGACAAATAAACAGATATATATATATATAATTTAAATATTTAAAGAAGATTACAGAAATGCAATGAGTACGTTTCCAACTAAATTACTGCTCAAGATTGTAAACAAGAAAATAGGCATCACAACAGAATAACCTTGTACTAGCATGTATTTTATCCTTATATATTTTTAATTATTATTCTACCTATGTAATATCCCAACTCCAGATAAACTCAGATTCAACGGAAGATGATGGCGAAGATTATACCTATGTATTAACATGTATTTAAATTTTATGTATTTATTTTCATTGCTATAATAACCTTGTAAGAAAGGCAGTTGAGGGTGCAGTAAAGAGAGTTTGGATGGAAGAGCTGCATATTAAGCTAGAGAGAGGTAGACCACAATTGACGTAGAAAGCGGTGATTAAGAAGAACATGAAAAATTGAGGATTGCCTTATGATACGGTGTGGGACAGAGAGGATGGGAAAAGGTTTATTTGTATCCCGACCCTAGTTAAACTGAGATTTAAGGAAAAAGTTGAAAATGAAATAAAGGTTTAACGTCCATTTCTTCATACAAGGATGATATCAGGGACGCCCCCCCCCTTCACATATCACTACAAATCGATTCAGCTCAAAACGATATTTTAAAAAATGTGCTGAAGAGAAAGAAAAAATAATAATCTATAAGATAATAGTAATAATAACCTTGTACTGCTATCAGCTGTTACCCCAGAGCCCAGAATGAGTTTACGATGAACCCCCGACCCCACGGCACCGCAGATAACCTGCACCTTCTTCTTTATACGCCTGTCCTCCTCATTGCTCTACACAAGTTGATATAACATAATCACGACTTAGAGTTTACAGTCAAGGGTATCAATGCAACATTCCTAATAATTTCTTAGAAAATTTTATGCAATGAATGAATGTAATATGTAAATGTGGTATTAGTTTAGACTAGAAATATGGCAATAATTTCATAGATGAAAAGTAATTTTATGCAATGAATATGTAAATACGAGGCAAATTAGGTATTAATTTAGACTCAAAAGTGGCACTAACTTTATATTCAAAATATAAATATTCAAAAAATCAACTGTGAGAGATCTCAAGACATAACAACTTCACAACTACCTCAATCTCCTTTTATTAAAAATCTATTTACAAATTAAAACTACACATCTTCAGTTGAATCAAAAACACCTTGTCCTAACTTAATTTATAATTAAGATTGTTTGGCAAATTTTACATTGCCTCCGCCAGTAGCCGCTTAATCAGGTTCTCTCTCTATTTCTCTCTCTCTCTCTCTTAGTGTACTGCCTACTGGCAGGTCCTTGGTATATAACGCCTCCACTAGTCTCTATCTTTCGTTTTCTTCTTCATGTCCACATATGAGTATGAGTGCATCTTTAAATCATCTATAACATTCCTTGTGATATACCATTATTCTATAATGATCATTGTCATTAACCTACTTATATGAAACATTAACTATTTTCAGTTGGACATTAGAAAGCTTCAATGACGCAGTATCTACCTGTCTGTGGCACATGATGCAGCATTCAGCCAGCCTCAGCCACAGGCGGGGGTTCGTGTGGTAAACCTGCACAACCTGCAGCAGTTGATCGAAGGCGCTCTGAGCCTTACCCACGTGTAGCAACTCCACCCCGATGTTGTACATCAGCTCGTAGTACCGATTTCCTCGTATCCTGGACAGCGGCGTGTCTAAAAAATACAAATCATCATCATCATCATCATCTCTTGAGTCTTAGTTTAACCAGGGTCGGGATACGAATAGACTGTCTCAAATTCTTTCTGTCCTACACCACACCACCAGCCCTATTTGAGACCCTTCCATTCGTTAAAATTAAAATTAAAATAATAAAATAAAAATCTTAAACAATCTTAATTAACTGGATGTAGATTGTCTGCACAAAAACCAATGGGAGGTAAACTCTACTGTAAAATCATACATACACTCATAACTTCAATTTGTTAAAGTATCATAGTACATACAAAATATGAAAGAAGTTAAATAACAAAATTGCATGAAAGGGTCATTCATAAATAACCCTGTGTTCTTCTACATCTAGTGTAATCCACACTAAAAGTAGAAAAAGAAGTAAAATCAAGTAAATCAAGGCCATATGAAAGGCATTATACATTGATAATTTGATACGACTGTATCACTGCAGAACATGCAGGGACTTAGAATTCTGCAAACGTTAGCAGAAACGTCATTGCAAGCTGCATGTCACAGTAAATGCTAAATCACAATAACTGCATCATGAAAATTAAGTCACGAGATTTTAATTTAAATTATCACCAGTAAGAATACAAATAATTTTATATACAAGATAATAAAAAGAAATGGGCTAAAACTACAGGAAAATAAAAAGAAATGGGCTAAAACTACAGGAAAATAAAAAGAAATGGGCTAAAACTACAGGAAAATAAAAAGAAATGGGCTCAAACTACAGGAAAATAAAAAGAAATGGGCTCAAACTACAGGAAAATAAAAAGAAATGGGCTCAAACTACAGGAAAATAAAAAGAAATGGGCTCAAACTACAGGAAAATAAAAAGAAATGGGCTCAAACTACAGGAAAATAAAAAGAAATGGGCTCAAACTACAGGAAAATAAAAAGAAATGGGCTCAAACTACAGGAAAATAAAAAGAAATGGGCTCAAACTACAGGAAAATAAAAAGAAATGGGCTCAAACTACAGGAAAATAAAAAGAAATGGGCTCAAACTACAGGAAAATAAAAAGAAATGGGCTCAAACTACAGGAAAATAAAAAGAAATGGGCTCAAACTACAGGAAAATAAAAAGAAATGGGCTCAAACTACAGGAAAATAAAAAGAAATGGGCTCAAACTACAGGAAAATAAAAAGAAATGGGCTCAAACTACAGGAAAATAAAAAGAAATGGGCTCAAACTACAGGAAAATAAAAAGAAATGGGCTCAAACTACAGGAAAATAAAAAGAAATGGGCTAAAACTACAGGAAAATAAAAAGAAATGGGCTCAAACTACAGGAAAATAAAAAGAAATGGGCTCAAACTACAGGAAAATAAAACGAAATGGGCTAAAACTACAGGAAAATAAAAAGAAATGGGCTAAAACTACAGGAAAATAAAAAGAAATGGGCTAAAACTACAGGAAAATAAAAAGAAATGGGCTAAAACTACAGGAAAATAAAAAGAAATGGGCTCAAACTACAGGAAAATAAAAAGAAATGGGCTCAAACTACAGGAAAATAAAAAGAAATGGGCTCAAACTACAAGAAAATAAAAAGAAATGGGCTCAAACTACAGGAAAATAAAAAGAAATGGGCTCAAACTACAGGATAATACAAAGAAATGGGCTCAAAACTACAAGAAAGCAAAAACAAATAGGCTCAAAACTACACGAAAAAAGATCATAAAAAATAAGCTTAAAACTACAAAAGCTCTCAATTAAAAAGTTTAAAAGCTAAAATAAAGCAAGCATGCCTGGCTGTTTCTTTGATATGCCGTCCTTGGCGACTCGACCGTTTTCCTCGAGAGCCTTGCGCGAGTAGAACAGCGCTAGACTGGGCTTGCGCTGATGAAAATAGGTCACAGCTACGTTGTTGTAATACATGACTGCAGCTACAGACTGCTGCCACGAGCCTCCCTGTGAGCCCAGAGTCTGCTGCCAAACACCCGGAGTGGAGAACTGCGGGTCCGAGACAGGAAACGTGAGACTTGGGTGGGAGTTGAGTATTCGTAGAGCTTTCTGATAGTTGCCTCGATACGCCTCGTACTGGGCTCTGAAGAAAATGCTTGTCGTCTGCAAACAAAAAAACGATGTTATTTTAAAAATTTCTGCTTCAAACGATTTTAGTATATATTGGAAAATGTGACTAAATCGGACTTCATCAAATATAATGCAAATTCGTTATAAATGGTGTCAAGTGTTAAAAATGATGCCACTGGATAAGAAGGCCTAAATTATTTTTTTTCAATTTCAATTTTTTAAATTTAATTTTCAATCTCAATCTTAATGGGAGAGCGAAAAGTTATTATTCGGGCCTGTCTGTCCATTTTTCACGTCGTTCTATGCATGGCGTACAGCGTCACTGTGATTTTCGTGAAAATAAAATATCCATCTAGCTACCTCTGTTCGGTACAAATAAGGTGTCTTTGATAATTCTGTTAAAAAATTAAAAACATAGACTGACAAGTCGTATATAAATGACAAACGTTATCAAGAGCATTAACAACATACAGTTATATACAGTCATAGTATTAACTACATTTATTAGCCAAAATAATAGGCGACATTTTGCAAATAAAAAACAATGATGGTAGGCCATATTTTAAAATTAGGACAAACTACATGATTTGGTAGGTAAAACAACGTCTAAATATTTGAATATATCATATAAATGTTAATTGCTTATAATAACAGAATATTTCACAATTACGAGTGTCAGAAGGGGAACTAAGGGGAAGGACTAAAATCATGCGAGTAATAAAGTTCTTCGTTGCTTCGTTTTATGGGAAGAGAAAAGCACCTCTTAGCAACATGTCACGGTACGGGACTATAGTAATGTCTCGAAATAGGTATGCCTTGTTGTAGCTGTGACATAAAACACTCTGAATTCGTATTTCTACTTTATTCTGAGTGGACCACGGTTCAGAATTATTGATTCAGAAAAATGTCAGGGACGTTAACTATAACTTAGTAAGATATAACAAACTTCAATATAGACAATTTGTCAAGTTTTACTAGAAACTATTAATAATACATTAGAACAACATAAGTAATAAAACAAGTGTAAATAGTTAAAACAATGAATGGTGATATAACCATATAAATTACAGAACCAGAAAATACATATCTAAAGTATAACTATGAATTAAAAAATAAATCAATTAAACAAACAGAAGGAATGAATTATTAAATAACAATGAATAATAATTGTTCAAGTATAATAATAATAAAATATTAAATGAAAATAATAATAGAGATGTTCTCGTATTCAGTTCACAAAGCTCTTAGTTCACTTGCGGTTACGACTTATCTAAAAT
Organism: Enchytraeus crypticus; assembly: GCA_905160935.1. NCBI lineage: Eukaryota > Metazoa > Annelida > Clitellata > Enchytraeida > Enchytraeidae > Enchytraeus > Enchytraeus crypticus. Next base: position 52,586 of record CAJHZI010000385.1, read on the forward strand.
ATACTCTTCAGGTATACTAGCGAGGTTCACACTTACAGTACTCTCTTGCTAATAGAGTCAAAATACTAACATACAGACATCTATTAATAACCACACATTTTAAATATAGTTTACTCAAACATGTATGAAATATTAAATAAGATATCTATAACCTATAACTTCCCTCTGTACCTACACCAGGTATAATATTATGTGTATCCAGGGTTTTGGGGTTAGGGGTAAACTTACCCTTTTAACAACAGTCTCTTATAAATAATCTTTTCTACAAAACTACGCTACTAGGCGCTACTTCTCCTCTTATAGAGCTTCTTTAAACAAAATGCCTTGCTCTGAACGGTTGATGCCTTAATTTTAATTATATCACAACTCTAGCAAACTAGCAGCTATTCTATAACCACAAAATGTCGCTGCTCTCTCATGAGCACTAAACTCTTCCTAAACCACTTCCTAAGGCAGAGGACACTACCTCTTGACCCAGGGGCTTAACAGGGTGACAATCACCCGGTTGATTAACAGTGAACTTAGTGATATACAACAAGGCCTTATACTAACAGTTCCTTATCACAGAGCTTATCTCAAACTCACGGTCTTTACTTAGTAACTTTAAAACATTTGGATACACACAATACTATCTCTATATTCAATTAATAAATATACCTGGCATAGTTCCAACAGCGAAGCCTCCCTGAATAGACTGAACGGCTCGGGTGTCAATATTAAATAAATGTATCTATCACTATATCAGGTTTCTAAATGTATGGCATTACTCAATAAACATATTAAATCTCGAATACCTTTAAATTAACAAAGATAATAAATTCAACTATCTAAATTGTATAATACAAACATAGAACCGTCAGTCAATCAGAGAGTCAACATAAATTCACTTAACACCAGGAGGACCCCACCAGGCGGGAAACCCTCCACCAATCAGATAAAGCAATACAAATTATCAATCAATTCATATCAATTCACGAAGCAACGACGTGTAATTATCACACAATGCTGTCGTACAGAATCCAAGTTCATTCATAATATCAGCGACCAGTTTGGTTAATAATGACACGCATGCATAACACACACGCCACAAACCAGGACCATGACATCCTGACACAACATTTCTTCAGATTGAATAATTATGATAGTTTTGCGGAGGTAACAAAGGCGCCAGTAAATGTGCAGAATTTTTACATATTGCCTTGAAACATTTTTAATCAGCACACTTGCAGAGATCTTCAAAATTGGTCTCACTACAGTAGAATCCTGCTTTCATAGCCTTCTTTAAAAAGGTTTCATGACGATTTTTCTCTTTAGCATTTGTTATTAATAGAATATATTCCACCTAGTTATGACGTGCTTAGATGTATAGACAAGAACAAAGCAAACTGATATTACTATACCTGTTCTGAACAAGAAACAAGAGTTCTCAGTTCCTTCTTTATTAGTTTATTAGACTTTATCATGAGGTAACACCGGATTCGTAGCTGCAATTTCAACATAAAATTAACATTAGACACAAATACAATTAGTCTAGCAGCATAACCAGTACATTTAGCAAAAATACAAAAATAGAATAGTGTTTTTTATACTAAGCTAATATAACATATGCCAGCCTAGTAGTGAAAGTAATTTAAGGAATAGAAAGTTAAGGCGTACAAGAGTGATAAGTATTAGATTTAACAATAGAATAACTTATAGACCTATTACTAAATTAGAGACCTATAGCTCTATTACTAAACAACTAGAAGATAAACCAGAAATATAACTGATTATACATCACAGCTTACAGAGTAGAGAAACTGATTTAATTTCATAACTCATAACTTAATCTAATCACACATTCATAACTAAGTCGTAATTTCTCATAACTCATTTTCATCACTCATTCGCAACTCATTAATATTATAACATCTCAATACTCAATCTCATAACTTATTCTCATAACTTATTCTCATAACTCTTACTAATAACTTATTCTCATAACTTATTCTCAAAACTTATTCTCATAACTTATTCTCATAACTTATTCTCAAAACTTATTCTCATAACTTATTCTCAAAACTTATTCTCATAACTTATTCTCATAACTCATTCTCATAACTCATTCTCATAACTTACTCTCATAACTTATTCTCATAACTCATTCTTATAACTTATTCTCTTAACTTATTCTCATAACTTATTCTCATAACTTATCCTCTAACTTATTCTCATAACTCATTCTCATGACTTATTCTCATAACTCATTCTCATAACTCATTCTCATAACTTACTCTCATAACTTATTCTCATAACTCATTCTTATAACTTATTCTCTTAACTTATTCTCATAACTTATTCTCATAACTTATCCTCTAACTTATTCTCATAACTCATTCTCATGACTTATTCTCATAACTCGTAGCAACAACAACCTGCGACAGCATGGACTTGGTGGCGTCAAGTTGTTGCGGCTCCTGGCTGCTGGCTCTGCCGCTCTTCTCCGATCCATCATCCCTGTCCAGCGATCCTCTGTCGCTGGTTCTGTCGCTGGTTCTGTCGCTCGTTGAGGAATAGCTCTTCTCCAGGACGGATATCATCTCCACCGCTCGGTGCGGCTGTATTACAGTTTCCATTAAATATAGCAAACTTAGAATGTTGGAGGCTTTGGAAATGCGGATCTGGAGAAGAATGGAGAGGATTAGCTGGACTCAAAAGGTTACAAATGAGGAAGTTCTGGAGAGAGTTGGCACAGATAGATAAATGACAGTTAGACAGTTGATAAATGTATTAAGAAATAAGAAAAAGAGTTGGATAGTACACATTCTAAGGGAGGAAGGTCTATTAAAAGGGGTCATAGAAGGTAGAATGGAAGGAAAAAGAGGCAGGAGCAGGCCGAGATTAGGTATGTTAGATGATTTAAGACCCACTCATATGTGGAAATGTAGAGCAGGCGGAAGACAGAGAAGAGTGGAGGCGTTATATACCATGGACCTGCCAGTAGGCAGTGCACTAATTGAGAGAGACTTAGAATATCCCCTTGTTGTGTCCGGGTTGTTTGAAGAATTGACCAACCAGCGACTGCACGTGTCGTAGAAGGCGACTAAGGCACTAAGATACACACCAACGTCAGAAAGGGCATTCGGTTGGTGAGCACCTAGGCTCCAGAAATTGCTACAGAAATTTAAATGAATGGAAAAGTCTAAAATAGGAGATTGACTGATGGATGATATGATGTAGGACAGAGAGGAATTACGACAGTCTATTCGTATCCCGACCCTAGTTAAACTGGGATTCAAGGGAAGATGATGATGATGATGATGATGATAATGATAGCATACTTAGAATACTAACACAAAAACTTTACGGGGTCAAAAATTTCAATAAATTGATTAAATTCAAAACTACTGTACAGAAATTACAATGGACAGTAAGCAGAGAGTTCTTTTTAATGTTAGTTAAGCTGAATGCAATAAATGTGACAAATAAAACTGGTAGTTGAATTAAACTCTACTGCTGGATGTCAAAATTGCCATTGATAGTTATATTAAACCGATATACATATAAGGCAGTGCAATAAGTCAAAGTACTAAAAAATAACAAGAAGAAATAGGGCTGCTATTATCAAATTATTCGAAATTTTCTTTCAAATCTTAAGAAAGGTTGATGGAAATAAAAAATTCATAAAGGCTTAGAGTCTGTTTCCTCATCCAAGGATGGTGAATGGGAGATGATCTCAGATAATTTAAGGTCGGTTATTTTAGCCATACAGAACATACCTGGTACGTAAGTAGATACAGATCTGTTAGCAGCAGAACAATTTTACGAGCCATTTTGTCCTCTGAGAATACAATTAACAAATTACATGCTTGAAATTTAATAAAAAATAAGTCACTTTATATCCAATAAAAAACTTAACCAAGAGTAAGACTGAGCCAGTGGCAGAATACGCTAGATTTTAAATCGAATACCAGTGGGCGAGGAATTCAAATCTAGGACCCTGCCCATCACTGATATCTCTAGATAAACATGATTAAAAATGCTATTTACATCGGTTTTAGCTTTTGATATGCACAGACATCATGGACATCAAGGACCCCGCCCATCACTGATATTTCTAGATAAACATGATTAAAAATGCTGTTTACATCGGTTTTAGCTTTTGATATGCATAGACGTCATGGACTAACATATATCTTCCCCTACTCACTCCTCTGGTCACATTCTTGATCTGCTTATTACTCGAAATAACATGTCATTTCTTGATCATGGAATCTCTGATCCTTCATTATCAGATCACAGTGCAATTTTCTGTAAATTGCCTGTGACTGTTAATGTACACCCTTCCAGAACACATAAAACTTATAGAAAACTCTCTTCTATTAACATTGACACCTTCTCTGCTGATACTGTGTCCTCTGCTTTGTATTCTAATCCGTCTTCAACTGTTGCCGAATATTCAGCTCAATTTAGCTCCGTACTTTCTTCCATATTAGACAAACATGCCCCTCTCACAACCATTCATTGCCGCTCAAACCCTAGGAAACCATTCATTTCTGAAGAAATCCTTAAACAAAAATCTGAAAGTTCAAAACTCGAAACTAAGTTCAGGAAGGATCTGAAAAATCCACCTGAACTACAAAATCCAGACATTAAGTCCAAATACCTCAAACAAAGAAAATTATTAAATAAAATGATTAGTTCTGCTAAAAGCTTGTATTATCAAAATCTAATCTCGCAGAATCAAAATTGCCCCAAGAAATTATGGGGAGCACTCGATTCTCTGCTTGATCGCACCATTCCCAAGTCACTCCCCTCTAGTTCCTCACCATCATCTCTTGCTACCTCTTTCCTCAACTTTTTCGATGACAAAATTGCCAAACTCTGTAGCTCTATACCCTCCAACTCTATTGACATGGACAACACCATTTCTGTAAATATGCCTGAGCCACCACTACTTTCTAGTTTTGAACCAGCTAAACCGGAAGAAATACGCAATTTTATTCTTCGCTCAACCGACTCATCTTGCTGCCTTGATGTTATTTCTACACGATTACTGAAATCCTGTATTGATGTTTTAGCTACTCCTATTACATACTTAATCAACCTCTCACTCTCAGAAGGTATCTTCCCAAACTCCTTCAAACAAGCAGTTGTATCTCCTTTGCTAAAAAAGCCTTCTCTACCAAAAGATGATCTTTCCAGTTACCATCCTATTTACAATCTTAACTTCATCTCTAAACTTCTTGAAAAGGTAATTTATACCCGTTTATGAACTCATTTTGATTCTTTCCCTTCTCTCTCTCATTATCAATCTGCCTATAGAAAACTCCATTCTACTGAAACCGCTCTTCTTCGTATACATAATGATCTTAGCTTGGCCATGAGTAGCAAACAGGTTTCTGCCTTGGTTCTTCTAGATCTCTCTGCTGCCTTCGATACAATTGACCATGGCATTCTAATAAATAGGCTTAAATCTTGTTTTGGCATTTCTGATTCTGCTTTTTCCCTTCTTACATCATCTCTCATGTCGCACACAATCAGTTGTTATTGGTCAAAATCGCTCTTCTGAACTACCCCTATACACGGTGTTCCTCAAGGTTCAGTGTTAGGTCCATTGCTCTTCTCTTTATATATCACTCCTCTTAGCTACTTGCTTGCTCAGTCTTCCATAAATTTTAATTTCTATGCAGACAACACTCAACTGTATATTTCCTTTTCTAATCATGATTCCGATCAGAAACTGGCCCATCTCTCATCCATTCTAGACTAGGTTTATTCCTGGTTTTGTGCTAACCGTCTTGCTGTTAATCCCTCCAAAACAGAATACCTTTTAATTGGCACTCCTTTGCAAAGAAATATAATTACTAGTAATTCTGTTAATTTTCAGAATCTTGCTCTTTCACCTTCTCGATCCGCCAAAAACCTTGGAGTCATATTTGATGAAAACCTTGACTTTAAATCCCATATCTCTTCTGTTTGTCACGCTTCTTTCTTTCAGATTCGTGAGATTAGGCAAATACGTCCATCCCTTACTAGAAATTCAGCCACTATCCTTGCTAATTCTATAGTTCATTCAAAGCTCGACTACTGTAATTCATTATTACATGGTTTGCCTACTTCTTCTCTCAATCGTTTGCAGCACGTCCAAAATTCTCTTGCATGTGTTGTTCGCAAGTCCTCTCGACTTCAATTTCGCTCTCTTTCTTTACTTCGCAGACTTCACTGGCTCCCTGTTAATCAACGCATAAAATATAAAATAGCTCTATTAACTTTCAAAACTCTGCAATTTGGCAAGCCTTCTTACTTATCTGAAATTCTTCTTCCCTATCGTCCCTCACGTTCACTTCGTTCCACCGATGCCAATCTTCTCTCTGTTCCAAATATTCTCACATCATTGGGCAGACGTTCTTTTTCATATGCAGCACCCACAATCTGGAACTCTTTACCTGCTAATCTTCGCTCTTGTTCTTCTCTTTCAACATTCTCTAGCAAGCTAAAGACTTACCTTTTCCCACCGTAGACATAATCAATCTACCCTGACCATTTTTGATCACCGGACTGGCTTTCGTTTAGGACCTTACTTCTCCTCAGCACATTTCTTTTGCAGATTGGTCTGGGTGAATTGATCTGTAGTGATGTGTGCTGTTAGGGACGTCCCTGACATCATCCCTGGATTAGGAAACGGACGTTAAACCTTTATTATTATTATTATCTATAGATTTCAACTATCTGTAGAACTATCCATAGATTTCAATTATCCGTAGTACTGTCTATAGTTCTCAACTATCTGTAGTACTGTCTATAGATCTCAACCATCCGTAGAACTATCCATAGATTTCAACTATCTGCAGTACTGTCTATAGATCTCAACTATCTGCAGTACTGCCTACAGATCTCAACTATCTGCAGTACTGTCTATAGATCTCAACTATCTGCTGTACTGTCTATAGATCTCAACTATCTGCAGTACTGTCCATAGATTTCAACTATCTGCAGTACTGTCTATAGATCTCAACTATCTGTAGTACTGTCTACAGATCTCAACTATCTGCAGTACTGTCTATAGATCTCAACTATCTGCAGTACTGTCCATAGATTTCAACTATCTGTAGTAATGTCTATAGAGCTCAGAATGTAAACAGTCAGTGGCGATGTTGCCCCTGGATGTCAACAAGGAATCTGACAGTGCATTAGTATTGTGGGTTCAAATTCTGGACTCGTAAGTCACTAATATCGCTTTCGAGATATGAAACTGACGTTAACATCTGCTTTAAGGCTTTTATAATGACAACAATGATACTTAATTACCAGCTAATAATAGATAATCAATAAATATATAAAATAATTAATAATAGCTACAGTCACTTGAGAGATCCTACAGCTGATCAAGATAGAGCTCCTGCAATGTTTAGATCAAGCAATTTAACTTAACACTATAGCATTAATAAGCTCTCTTGAGCACAAAAATTGGTGTCGATTAAAAAAAACTTAATCTGAAAAAATTATCCGAAGACATACTATAAATAGCTTACACCTACCAATCGGATCAATATACGAGAGCAGCTTCTCGAGAACATTTAGAGCCGATTTGTACTGTTTGGTGTGATAGAGAACAACAGCCTGATTGTAGAGTAAGCAGCAAAACTCCATACCATCCACTGTCTTGTCTCCATACAGCTATATCGTAACAATTTAGTATTGTATGTTGCTTAACATCAATACAATAATCTTCCTGAAACAGTTGATTCTCCCAAAGTCTCCATTAGTATTTTTTTCAATGTATTTCAAATTATCCAAGATCCTAAATATTACTTTATAACTACACATTATTTATTAAACCTCTTGGTCTGGAAGTAATAAATTCGACTTCACCACTGGCTCCAGCCAGTGGTGAAGTCGGTAAGACACTCGACCGTGGATCGGTATGTGCTGGGTTCAAATCCTGGCTCGCCCGTCACTGACATCGCTTTCGAGTGAGGAAACTGACGTTAACCTTAGCTTTTTTAGCTTTAGACATTTACAAATATTAATTAAATATTGAAAACTATAGTAATCATATTGTAACAGCAAAGTACAAAGGAAGAATTAAATGAAAATTATTCTATCCAGGCTCCGAGATGAAAGTGGATTCTGAAAGAAGATGACCAGGCCTGGATATCTGAGAAACTTTAAAATATAAAAACAACAACTGAACCAGACTTCCATTTACTGCAAAATTTACAAAATCGGATAAACTAGAAGTAATTTATGAGCTAGTGAGATATGAGACCATATGCACAAAAGGTACCGTAATTCGTGCAGGTATCAGATTTTTCAATCTACAATTTGTAGAATTCATCAATTTTAGAATAATAAAATTAAATCTCTAATTGTAGTAGATATTGGAACCTTGCTGTACTGCTCCACTAAGACATGTTTAAGAGCATCGTGAGATCGCTGGCCGGACTTATAGAACTCAGCGACTGCCCGATTGTGGACAACCTTGAGGTCCTTTGCCTTCTTGCCGGGAAGCTGATTAAGGTTTGTTAGGCATTTATCATACTCTCCCTTCTCAAACAATGCGCTTGCCTGCTGAAACAATTGCCGATCTTCATCAGATGCCGTCAGGCTGCCAGTCAGACTCTCGGATGAATAATCTGCCTTCGGTTCTGCCATATCTCTCTAAATGAAATGTTTCGTTTTTCTGAAAATATAAAAAATATTCATTGGAATGAAAGTTCTTAAAATAGAAATATCAAAAAATACAAGTTTGAGAAGTACAGAAATTTCAATAATATTCACAATATTTCAGACAATTAAAGTGAGAACGATCACACGATAAAAGAACAATATATTACCAAAACTCATAACCATCTCAACCATCATACCTTTTTAACAACATAACATAACATTACAGAGTCAGGAAGCAATTATACGCTTGTTTAAGACTCATCAGACTCTTAACTAATACCAATTAATATTGATAACACCTCATAGTTCAATATAAAATGTCTAATTTCACCTATCTGTACATCGTAAAATACTTAATTAGTCCTACTTTATAAATCAAATCATACAAATTTCATGTCAACATATCAAATTTATACATATGTATCACACTGAACATGCAATTAGCATCTAAATTACATGTTGCTATGTTTATCATATTTGTTTTTAAACGCATTCACTGATTCTGCTTCTACAACTTCACTTGGCAAACTATTCCAAGCATTTATAACTCTCTGACTAAAGAAAAATTTCCTTAAATCTAGGCTACTTCTAAATTTACTAAGTTTATAAATATGTCCCCTTGTGTTTCTATTGTTTGATAAATTAAACCAAATACTATGGTTACCTTTGCTGAAGCCTTTGAGTATTTTAAAAACTTCTATTAAATCTCCTTTAGTTCTTCTCTCACTTAAAGAGGTTAATCCTACGAATTTTAATCTATTCTCATAACTAAGTTTTTGACAGTCAAATACCAGCCTTGTTGCTTTGGCTTGTACCCTTTCTAATTTATCGATATCTTTCTTAAGATATGGGCACCAAGCCTGAATGCAATATTCAAGTTTGAGCTGTACAACAGCCCTATATAGCCTTACCACAATATCTTTATTTCTACATGCAATTGTTCTTTTAATAATTCTTAATACACAATTAGAACTATTTACAACTTTATTACAATTTTCACTAAATTTAAAAGAACTATCCACAAAGACTCCTAAATCTCTCTCACTGTTTGTGGATTTTAATTTTATATTGTTCAAAGTATACTCAATTCCTAAATTATTATTCCCTATATGCATAACTCTACATTTCTCAGCATTGAACTCCATTAGCCAATCACTAGACCAGTTCTGTAATATTTTTATATCATACTTCAAAATCTCAGCAGCTTCAATGTTGTTTACTATCTTTGCCACTTTAGAATCATCTGCAAATTTACTAAATTTTGATACAATATCTATGTCAATGTTATTGATGTAAACTAAAAATAACAGAGGTCCTAAAACAGAGCCTTGTGGCACACCACTCTTCACTGCTGCCCATTCCGAGAACTCGTCCTCAACACACACCCTTTGTTTTCTATTGCTTAACCAATTACCTATCCACTTTAAAAGTTTGCCCGTTATTCCATGTGCTTCCAACTTACTAAGTAATCTTTTATGTGGAACTTTATCAAACGCTTTAGCAAAGTCTAGATATAAGATATCAATGCTATTTTTATTATCTACTTCCTTTGTAATATACTCTAAAAAATCTAGCAAATTAGTTAAACAAGAATGCCCACTAATAAAACCATGCTGACTATTTCTAATTAAGTTATATTCTTCCAAGAAACTAATTATTTTATCCTTAATAATGCTTTCAAAAATCTTACCAATTATGCTTGTTAAGCTCATAGGCCTATAATTTTCTGCTTTATCCCTAAATATTACCCTTTTTATGTATTGGAACTACATTGGCATTCTTAAAATCTTGAGGAACCACCCCTATTTCCATTGATGCCTTTAGTAGGATTAACAGAGCTGGTGCAAATTCATCTCATAGCTCCGAAACCAATTTTCCATGAATCTCATCTGGACTTTGACTTTTATTGACATTTAGCAAATTTAATTTATTTATAACATCATCAATATCAAACTCAATATTATGTAAGGAGCATTAAAAGTTACCTTTGAAGATCCTAGCCGGTACTGGCATATTAACTAAATCTTCTTCCACAAATACAGACAAAAAATATTTATTAAAATAGTTTGCAGTATCTTTATTATCTTCTATGATATTGTTATATTCATCTCTTAAAGGACCAATCTCTTTAATAACCTTTTTGTTAGCATTAGCATAGGCAAAAAAACTCTTTGCATCATTCTTTATATTACGAGCTAGCTTTTTTTCAAATTCTAACTTGGCTTTTCTATTTTCTGCAACTGATCTGTTTAGCTTTTTCTTGTATTCACAGTACAAAGTTTCATCATTATCACTATTTTTATAATTGTTCCAAGCATCTTTTTTAGCCTTAGAACATACTCATAGTAAAATTGTGGCTTCAGCAGCTTTTAAGAAAATAATATCTGTCACATGTAATTTAGTAACATACTAAAATAAAAAGAATCATATTTCCAGAATAATTAGAAAAATTGCTTCAATGTGCTTCAAGAAATTCAATAGAATTTTCATTCATACCAAAAATACAGTCGAATCGCTCAATGTCAAATGAGATACTGAAAATGCATTAAAATGCAATTATATTGTTTTTGTATTTATTTCCTATTGCATATTCTATAATTCTGATATCATTCGCAATTTGACCAGATAGTATAACACAACAAAAATTAGAATGCTACGATTGCCCATGACTACATCGAGCGTTAATGAGACAAATACCAGCCGGTGGGCAATAAAAGATCCAAAACGGTGCAGATTCCAAAATCCAAAAAAAAACAGCTCTAAGCTACGAATTTATGATATGCATTATCTACTACCATTCATCCGTCACTTTCTCTACAAACTGAAGCACATTAATTATCTTAGTCAACACAGTGTCATAGCGGAATATGAGAATGTATAAAATTTAAAACAGAAATATATAAATAGCATTTATTAACCTCACAATCACCAGAATAAATATCTCTTTAATATCGCTCGCTGTATATTTACCAAATCAAAATTTTCTTGATTGCAGTAGAAAACGAATTCAACCAAACACCACTCGACTGTCACATTTTTAGCTCTACTAAGAGAGATAAAATTTCTATCAGCCCTTGTTTAACTGTTTATATTATTAAAAAGTCAACAGTCAGTAACATCATCGAACTAAATCATGAAACGTAATTCATCTAGAAAGACACTTCAAAAAGCTAAGTCTTTATAATAAATTAAGTTAATGACAATGCTTTATAATAAAGAAAAGGTACCGTTATTTTTAGAAAGTCTTTTTACCTTGATTTTAAAAACCTAAATTTTACTTTTTTAAATCGTTGTTTATAACTTATACTAACAATTAGAATGCTAATACTCTTAAGGTGTAAAAGAATTCCAAATATGCTTTTTCTCAAATTTTCAGTACTCCTAATTCCCTAATTAATATTTCTAATTCTAGTTTTCTAATATTAATTTAATAATTCTCCTAATTAATTTCTTAGACTGATACCTTCTTGTATATTTGTAATATTTTGAAGTACTAATATTTCGAGAATGAAAAATATTTTCAATACTAAAAGTTATATATCAGGATCAGTTGCTTAAATATGATTGTGACCTAATAACTTAAATGACAGTGGAACAAGTACATGTGTACGGAAAATATTGTAACAAAAAATCAATCTTGTTTAGATTTTAAGAAAAGACACATTTTCACAGAGTTGGGGGAAACCTCCAAAAAGGGATGGGTGCTTAGAGTAAATAAAAATTTATTATTACTCTATGGATAGGTGGGCAACAACAAATAATTAAATAGCGACACCCGATTGTTCGTGCTGAGTATAATTATCATGTCTTTTGCTTAATCGGCTTGTATTGATTCAAATTCGGCATATTCAAGGAGTATATTTCAATAGGACTATATATGTTATTAGAAGTATTATTGTCTTTCACGGACAAATGTCGAAGCATACCGACGAAGTTAAACATTATCTACTTTTAATAACTTTTAATAAACATGGAGTTTGTTTATATTAGAATTTAAGAAAATACGACAGCTCCAGATGATCATCGTTATCATTCTGTCAACTGCCTAACTAGCAACAGCAACTGTTAAAATGTTATCATTGTAGCTCAGGTAAGTTAATGCATACGATTAGTTGGAAGTTAGGAGTCATTGTTTTACAACATAAGGTAAAATTATTGAATACTTGCTAATTTGTTTCAATTTATACCTTTGTGGCATTCTTTTATTTTGGTAAGCTTATTAAGTTTTATAGGGGATATAACGCTACGATTCAATATTTAGCGATTATTCTGTGTAACTGATTCTTTCAAGCAGTTCAATGTTCGAGTCATACACAGGTACTATCTCGCTACAACAAGTATCATCAGTACATAAGTACAAGTACTATCTCGCTACAAAAAGTATCATCAGTACATAGGTACAAGTAGTTACCTGTCAAATGTGGCTGCCTTGCAAATCAAAATATAGGATTAAATTATTTAGTGTAATCGCGCTGATCTGGATACTGGACTGGTTACTGTTACACGGTAAATGGACTAAATTGCCTAACGGTTTGAAACATGTGGTATTAAAAGCAATAGATATCAACGTAGTTGATCATTGCGCTATATGTATGTTTACTTTTTATGCAATTTCTCTATGCTAAACACATTGTAGCGTACTAAGAGCATTAGCAATTCTTCTAAATTCTAAGATTCTTACAAACTGTAAAATATAAAAGAAAAATCTGCAGAACTACAGTTATAAACGAGTTTAAAGCAAATCCGCTGCTTTTCTGTAGTTGTTGATTTCCGATTTATCTCCTAGACGTTCAGTGAAGTACCTACCAAGTAAAAGAGCTAAAGATTATAGTAATAGTCAACAAGAAACAATTTCTCAGGAAAATGAGGATTCCTAAAAGATAACTCATGAAAATGATGAGTTTTTAAAAAAGTGAAGCAATTTCGCAGAATCTGCTTCTAATTTACAGACAGAAGCAAAACGGTTTAGTGAACGTCTTCAAACATGTGATATATATATATATATATATATATATGTACATATATCTATACATGTATATATATGTCTACATACATGTGATATTTTTCTTGAGTTATTAGAACTATCTAAAGTAACAACAACAACAGAAGTGCACAAAGTGGACGGAAGAGAATTCCAGATCTGTGGAGCCGTGTGCTGGAAGGAGCACTTTGTAGAGCTTACTGCGAGAAGGAATGTGATATATATATATATATATATATATATATATATATATATATATATATATATATATATATGAATATATGTACTACAATTATCACACTATTCAGTGATATAATTTGCCAGAATTTACCAAAACTGCTGCCACCTCATCATTCACTCACAATGAGTATATATGGTAGTTAGGGAGCAATTATAAGAATGAATTAAGTCCAGAGATTAAATGTTTTAATCCTTTATTATATTTAGTTACCCATTCTGATTTATTCTACTGGTCGCTGTTCATTACACAGGTTACGAAATACATACTAAATGCACTTTGTAGATCTATTATGTTTGAAATTTTCCAATATATCTTTTCTCTTAAGTATCTAGCTATAGCTTCTAAAACCACTATTTAACAGGACTAGAGAAAAAATCTAAACTCTCATTTCATCCTCATCATATGATTAAATTATATGCTTAAAACTAGCCACTCACTTATATTAACATTTTTTCTCTGAAAAATAATTCAATAAATTTAACACAAAGAAGGAAAATAGAATTTAGCAATATCTGTTCATACTTAGGTTTATGTAGTAATTATCTTTGACGTCTACTACCCAATTTTATAACATACCCAATTTTGTAACACATCGATAAAAGTTGCTGATTTCTGGTTATGGATTGGGTCGTTGTTGCCCTGATAACTTAATATTGTTTTTTGCATTTTATGAACTTTTTGGGATAGTGTCTTAATTCCAAGTACTCTAAACTTTTGTACTCTAATGTTGACTAGCGCCATCTGCAAAAGGTTTGTTTCATTTACACTGAAGGTGGATTTAAGAGAATAAAGACTGGAATTTGAGATGCCAAGTCAGTCACTAAATAAGCACACTTCAGTAGGTCTAAAAGAGTTGATTTATTCCAAAAGTGACTGTCCCCTCGGTAGCTATCTTTTGGAATGCTATAAAATTGAGAGATATGGTGAGAGAGAGAGAGATTGAAAGAGAGAGAGAGAGTGAGAGAGAGAGAGAGAGAGAGAGAGAGAAAGAGAGAGAGAAGAAATATTCAGAAATATTTTATCTTTTTCTCCATCCTCATCATTTTAACCATCATTTTCTTTAGCATTCAATCCATCCTCTCTACATCATTTCATAAACTCTTCTTGCCTTTAATCTGTAGTCCTGCTTTATTTTCATTCAAACATCTCAGAAGTCTTTCTTGTGTGCCTCGTTGTATGTGCGATTATCTGACGATATATGCTCCTGGTTTTAGCCTGTCATTCATCCATACAGCCATCCATTATCAACTGATTCTGCTTCCATTCTGTGCCTGCTATGCACAGATCCATCTTTTATCTGTCTGCTTAACTATAGACCACCTGGTCATTCATCCTTCAGACCGTCCATCAATCAACATTCATCCTTTTTCATTCTCGTTGTCTATCTTTTCTTTATTATTATTAATTTTCGCTTCTTTTTTTATTAATTATTTCTGTTCTATAGATCGTAAACATTTTGTGCTCTAGTTGAAATATTACATTTTATCTTAAAAAGATTTTCTTATCTTGTATCTCCCCTCTCTTCTTCTCTCGCTCTCTCTCTCTCTCTCTCTCTCTCTCTCTCTCTCTCTCTCTCTCTCTCTCTATCTCCTTCTGCCTTCTCTGTCTTATTAATACATTTTCTAAGGTTAGTATTATTAATATTTTAGTAACTTCTCTTTTGTTCAATAATACTTCAAAAGAAGTTTTTATCTCGCTTCTTTCTCTCCCTTCTTTTCTCCCTCACTTTCTATCGTTCTCTGTCTCACTCACTCACTCACTCATTCGCTCGCTCACTCACTCACTCACTCACTCACACACTCACTCTCTCTTTCTCTCTCTCTATCTCTCTCTTTCTCTCTCTCTCTCTCTTTCTCTCTCTCTCTCTCTGTGGCTGATTTTTATCTACTGTCTTCTTCTGTAATGTTTAATAATATATTAAGTCCATTTACTTCTCGGTGTTATGTCAGGACCACTGAAAAATATGCCACCCGCAATCTGCAAAGTATCGTAAGAGTCGACTGAGCAACACATGAGGAAGGCAACTGGAAATCACCTCAGAAGCCTTAGTTTTGTCAGGCTACAGACTGCATTATGGTGTAAGGCATAGCCGTCTGTGAATGGATTAACTCGTTAATCGATGTAATTCTCTTAATGCCACTTAAAAGCAGCATGTCAGTAGGAATAAGTACGTAGGACATACCTCAATCCAATTGACAGAATATTGGAGAAAGAGATCTTTCTACTATATAATCTGTATACATTGTGAATCTTCTGCCTGTGACATATTGATTTCTATGTTAACCCTAATGGCTGTTCTCTTGTTTTAAATCTAACGCATTTGTGAAAGAAGTAACGGCATGCAGTTTTCTTGAATGAATTTTGAAATTGTCTGCAATAAATACTTATTGTAGCCTTTGCAAGTAAAATTGTGAACCTTATGGAAGCAGTTTTAAGTTAGGAAAGACACTGTACACTGTAGAAATGATTTCATGTTCACATTGAATCGATGTGCTAAATAAATCTTGTGTAACTTTCGTATCAGCTACATGATCTAGCTGCCCCTCGGTTAACGGACCCAGCATTTAGAGTGATTTCATGAGGACATTACGAGCTGTTTGCCGAGTAGTTCTCCACACAAGTTCTCAAATGAAGAGTTTGAGTTTGTTGTAGAACAGTTGGACGGTCGTTTCGCTTTGTCATTAACTTAATTTGTCTGACTGTTAGAATGTCAGCACTTTACGTCCAAGTATAATATAGACTATATTTGGATAGGTTGATGAGAAACGGGCGAGTGAAAACAGCCATCAGCAGTGAATGTGTCTGTATTGGCTCAATCAAATTCAATATTCCGTCTAAATGTGACCGTTCGTCTGCTATTTTATGAGACATTTAAGCATTTTATATTTTATTTTATATCACGATATCTAAGACATTTCTGTACTATTTTATATTTACAGTATTTGCCTAAATCTGATGTAATTCGCTGTAGCTTGTACGTCGCTAAATGGCCGGTCCAGGATACATATTTCGTATTTTGCAGAGACGTAAATCATTTACTGATAAGTGGCAACTAAGGATCTATTGCAAAGGAAAAATAAAGAGTTGAGTGTAACGGTGTACTTTCTGTATCACAGGAGATTCTGTCTGAGAGTGTCTGAATTTGAACCTAAAGTCGTCTGCTTATCAAGTTTGCTATCAATTGAGCCATCGAAGCGGTATCTCTGACTCAACAATCTGGTAGTTAAAACAAAAGCAGTATCTATTGAAATGACCTCCATGATGATATCTAATACTTTTAATACCTCATATATTCCTGTTTGGGCTATTTATTCAATTAACATTCATTTGCTAGTCTAATGTAGTAGCAAGATTTTACTCGCTGATCATCGCATAGAGGAATTGAACCAATAGTCTAAATATAATGTCTCAGAATAGTCATCAAGGTTTAGTGACTTTGCCTATCGCTCTACAGTCTCTACAATGACTTATATGGACAAAATAATGTGTAGCTAACTGAATGCACTGTTTTGTATGTTTGTACTAGTGTTATATAATTGTACAATTGTACTATTGTACTAGTGCACTATTGTACAATTGTACTAGAGTACAGTTTAAATTGTACTACTTACTTTATTTATTTATTTATTTACTTTTTTTAAATTGTGCTACTTAATTTACAGTTTAATTGTACTACTGTACAGTTGCACTAGTGTACTATTGTACAGTTGTACTGTTGCACTAGTTTACCATTGAACAATTGTACATGTACTGTATGTTAGCGAGATGCAGCAAGATGGCTGGGGGGCTAATGGTTAATGCATTGCGTAGCCAGCAATATTTTCATGGAGTGGCAGTGGAGTTTGCATCTTAAAATGCTGGGGTGGCAGCTTGAAATAGCAGTGGATAGTGCATTCACGGATAATTAATAAAAATTACTTTTCACTGGGGGGACAGCTGGGGTGGCAGCCCTTTTATTTTGGGGGCAGCTGCTCCTGTATCCCCCGTAGTCATGCCCTCTGGGTTAATGAAAATTGTTGAAAGAGGTTTGAATGGATCAATGAATCTTAGTCGAGTTGGTCGCTCGGCGGCTTCTCTATGATTATTGTCGGAGAGGTAAAAGCTTTCTAGTCCATTCAGTCTACTTCCTCGAGTGTTAACAGTGCATAATGGAGGATTAATGTTCTTCTTATTTTACTTATAAATTGATATTATGCATTATATTATATTATATTCCGCATAATTTTCTTAAATATGGCGGAAATTTCGTTAGTTTTTATAAACGAATTTACTTTTAAGTTTAAAACTTATGATTAGGCTTAACTTTAGAAATTTCTGCATGGCCAAGGACCACTAAGACACTCCCCTCCCCCCTATTATTTCGATATTTCATCAAACTATCTTTGATAACATGGATTACTACTTCTTTCGTGTTGAATCAAGATCTTGTGTTTGAACGTGTCGTCAGCATGTGAAACCTGTCATTTGTGAAACTAAACGAGTAAAATGGGCGTGGTCGTTTGGATTGCGATCAATGATGAATTGTATACATCAGCTTTTTTACGTGTCCCTGTTGATCTCTGTGTCGTTGTATTCAGCTGCACTAGCTGTCTAGCTTCTAGGTTACAGTACATTTTAGTTTGATTCACAGGACATTAGTTAAAGTGTTAGTTTTGATTATAAAACTATTTAACAATCAAATTTTTTTTGCTATAGTTTTAGTTTTACTGCTATTGTTAATGTTGCTAGGTTTAACGTTATTTGTCCAGTCTCAAAAACATATTGATGACAGTTGGATTACTGGATTTGAACGTTGCTCCTATTGGTTCGCAATCGGACACTTAATCACTCTTAGTGCTCTCTTCGCATGGTCAGTTTTAGCTTTCTCTTTGTTTTACAAAACGGCAGGTTCAAGGTACTTATTTCTATTCGCAATTAGCTCTAATAATTTTTAGTTCAGTTTTAATTTAGTTAATAATAGTTTAAAGAGCACTCCGTCGATCATCCAGTTAACGCTTCACAAAGTCTATGCCATTGTCACACTTTGTTGTAGCCTATAATTTGAAAAGAATGTGGTCTCCGAGTTGATTTCCCCATTCCTTTCTCGGTTCTTGCTTAATGGTCTCTTACGACACATGCAGTTTATGGTTAGCCTATTCTTTAGTAGTCCGGACACAACAGAGAATATTTATATAACTTTTTAATTCTATCTTCACTGATTCTCTGTTTCTAGTTTTCATTCGTCTTCGTCTGTACTTTATTCTAAACCTAAATCAGTCATTCTGAGTCCTATGTCCGGTCGTGTGATTCGACTTCTAATTTCTTTCTTTTCTCCACCATTTCACTCTCACCCACCCCCGCCGCTCCACCCACGATAGCGTTTTTGATTTATTGATTAATTTAATCTTTTCCAGTTGTACGCTTCCGGATATAAAGAAACGCGATGAGTATTTCGCGGATGGGATGGGAAAGAGAAGACTGGGAAATAATCCGGGATTTATTTTCTAAGAGAATAGTGGAAAATAATCCACGATTTATTTCTATTTATAATCATCTCGACTACTTGTCCGTGGAGATTTAATGGGATGCAATGAATGATATTTATAGTTATTAAATTCTGACGAATTGCTTTGTTTGTTTCTGTTGTATTTCGGCTTTTATATATGGTAGGATGGAAAGATATATACATGTAGGCCTACTTTTGTGTTCAAACTTATTTACATTTTCCTTCTGACTTAGTTATTCTTATGAGCTATTTTATTATGATGACTTATGATATAATAATTATGACGTATTCTCAAGTTTATGAGATTTATATCATGTGTTATCATTAGAGAGAGAGAAAGAGAGAGAGAGAGAGAGAGAGAGAGAGAGAGAGAGAGAGAGAGAGAAGCGACGTTTGCATATAAAACATAAGTTGTAATGATAGCATTAAGTGTTTTCATTTATTATGTTAAATAATAATGTAAATGTCATCATTGTAATAATGTCATCGTTTTGACATTCTTATCTTTATACCATTAGTATGAGAATTTATTATGACATGTCATTGTATTTTTATGACTTATATGTTAACGTAATGATTGAAATATGTGTTGTTATGTTTTATGGATACAGTGTACCCATAAAACATAACAACAACATTGTTATGTTGTTGTTATGTTTTACGGGTACAGTGTACCGGGTACAGAGTACCGGGTACAGAGTACCGGGTGCAGAGTACCGGGTGCAGTGTACCGGGTACAGTGTACCGGGTGCAGTGTACCGGGTACAGTGTACCGGGTACAGTGTACCGGGTACAGTGTATCGGGTACAGTGTACCGGGTACAGTGTACCGGGTGTAGTGTACCGGGTGTAGTGTACCGGGTGTCGGGTGCAGTGTACCGGGTACAGAGTACCGGGTGTAGAATACCGGGTACAGTGTACCGGGTGCAGTTTACCGGGTACAGGGTGCGGCGATCACTAGGTTTTTATTAAAACAAGTGCAATAACAGTGCACAACTGTATTGCTAAATTGATTTCGTTCTACATGCACCTTTCTGTCGTGTTTTCAAATCAGTGTGACGAGATTGGTGAGATTACTGACAAACTGTCAGGCAGGGACTGACAGGCTGGTGAGATTACTGACAAACTGTCAGGCAGAGACTGACAGGCTGGTGAGATTACTGACAAAGTGTCAGGCAGAGACTGACAGGCTGGTGAGATTACTGACAAACTGTCAGGCAGAGACTGACAAGCGCTGCAGAAGAGAGACCGGGGGCTGACAGATGAAATAACGCATTCAAGTGGAAATGATAGAATGTTGCTCGCAGTGATGCACTCGTTGTATGGACTACATTTAGTGAGACTGTACAACAGATTTGGTGTGATGATATTAGTGATGCTTGTAGGATGTTGATGTTGATAGATCCTTACTCTATGATCTGATTATAGAGAGTGGAACTTTGGAATAATATCGCTGTTTTTTGCGTAGATTAAATTAGGCCCAGTTTGCGTTGATTAGAGTTTATGGGCGCTCTTAACATATAGCAAATAAAGAGTTAGTTTAGATCATGCTATTATATGACTGTGAAACATTAACCTTAAGAATGGAAGATATCAGGGTAACTAGAAGCGTTATCTATTTTATTATATTCTATTCTCTTACATGAGAACACACTTACATATTTTACTAAATTGGCAAGCTGCACGAAATTATACATAAAATATAAATATACACGAAATTAAGTAAGATTCTATACATGTACTTGTGTATGTGACGTAAAGTAAAGTTGTTCGTTACGTAAGGCTACTTGGATAAGTAACCTCAGCGAAAAATGAATCAGAAATTTACCTCAACTTGAAATTGAAACGATAAATCGAATTGGTGATTATTAATCTTATAAGTACAGGATTGTGCAATTTGGATATGCAGCTTGCAGTGCAGAGATGCAGTGTAGAGAGAGAGAGAGAGAGAGAGAGAGAAAGAGAGAGAGAGAGAGAGAGAGAGAGTATTTCTGATAAAGCTGTTGAAGGACTGTAGACCTAAGGCAAAGATTTCTATATAGTTGATCAATTTATGGTGGAACATTCGTGGTTAATACGTACGTAATAGAGTTCAAATAAAAAACCACTCCTGCTCAAGCTTGTAACAAACTCTTGTCAAATCCTTATTACAATCTCAACACACGATGACGGATTATTTCAAGGAGAGCTTTTTACAACTCTACAAGCTCAGCAGCTGTTTTGCCTAAGCTGTCTGACGCACACGCAACTAAATGCAAGACACGATTCTGCAGAGTTTAACAGGCTTTCAGAGGAATTCCCGTAGCTATTCCAACATCTCTATCAGTACTCCCTATCTCCATAGCGATTTCTTGTTTCTGTTAGTAGCAGGCGAAGATATTATCTGGTCTTTAATTTAGGAGATGGTTGATATTTCTGTCAGATAAAGATACTCGAAGTGTATGGGTTAATTTAAAAATTTAAATAATGTAATTAGTTTTTAGTAGTAGCTCTTTTAGTGTAAATATACTATTTGTTCCTAACTTGATATGTGTCATCAACATCTGTATCTCTTCGCTTTGTGTCTCAGTGTGCTGCTTAGTGGCAGGTTTCTTAGAGTTTGTCTCATCTTGCGTTCTATAGCCTCTATTTAGTGCTTCTCAGCCATTATTGACCACTCATGATGTCAATTTGCCTCTATTTCTTTTTCTACGCAACATGTACTGTGAATATAATAGCTACTACTCTATAGAGCGTATAATAGCGACTTCTGATTCCTGTTTGTTAAGCTAGTTTATTATTCTACGAGTGTCGTATTAATTCCTTGGACCGAGTCATGGAGAAGTATATTCATATATAATAAGGCTCAGCGTTCATGTGTCATTGTCTAAGGCCGGCTGCATCCTTTATTTATCCCTTATATATATATACATATTTTTATTAATTTATTTGGGCAACGAAAACACACACAGAACACAAAAAGTAATGAAAATTGCCAGCAAAGAAAATAAAATATAGAACTATAGCACCTGTATCTCCATCATTGAACCAATGACTATGAGAGTTGAACCTATGACTATGATAGAGTTGAACCTATGACTATGATAGAGTTGAACCTATGACTATGATAGAGTTGAACCTATGACTATGATAGAGTTGAACCTATGACTATGATAGAGTTGAACCTATGACTATGATAGAGTTGAACCTATGACTATGATAGAGTTGAACCTATGAATATTGAACCTATGACTTATGAAACCTATGACTTATGAAGCCTAGAGAGCAGTGCTCGCACCACTCTGACATCAATTAGCTAATATTTTACTACTGCTACTTTTTCTGTTAACATCGTTGATGTAACATTTTGTTGTTTCAGACTGTTTAGCAGAGAGCCTCATGAACGCATGCAAGCCTGCAATAACAACAAGTAGCGTACTACAGTCATCAATGACAACATCGAGCACCGTATCGTCGAGGTAACACACAGTATTATTGTTGAGCACATCTGAGTGGCATGGGTGCTGAGGGGAGCAAGTTTGGGGGAGGAGGGGGCGCAGGGGCCTGCTCAGCCTCTAATAGTTCCAGCAGCAGCGGTGCCGCCGGAGTGGACTATCCCAATCTCTGCCGGAAGGAATCGGACGCGCCGGCTTGGACCCTGCTTCATCAATGCACGCTAGATAAGTGGAAGGATGGGCACGCAGGTCTGTTTCATCTCACCGTTGTCGTTATTGGATTATTAAACGTTATTTCAAAAGCATTCAACTTATTGGGAATGATTGGAGCCAGAACTTATGATATATTGATGAGAGTATTGAATTCTGATGTTAAATATATCCGAGAGTTTGCTTGCTAATATATTGATTGAATTTGTTTGAATGAACTTGTGTTGGCGTTTGACAAAGCAATTGCTGCATTGTTATGTTAGCGTACAAAAAGGATAATGTTTCATTTTCCAACAGTACTATTGTCTGCTAGACTTTATATGTTAGGTTCGTTAGAAGTATTTTTTGAATCATTTAATTTATAAATGAAAGTATTTTAAAAGCATCAGGACATTGCACTACTGAATCTCTCAAGCTTAGCGTCGTGACGTAAGAGACAGCAAAGTAAAGCTAAACCCTCGTAAAAGCAATGTTTATCCCAAACTGGAAGCTGCATAAAGATTAAGTATTGTATATTTAGGTCCTTAGTAACTGCATTTAATTGATAGATTTGTAGATGTAACGCGTGGTATGTAAATGTGTGGGTATGTAAACATGTGCTAACAGATGCTAACATGTGCTAACATGTTCTAACAGTTGTTAACAAATGTGCTAACAGATAATAATATGTGCTAACAGAAGCTAACATGTGCTAACAGATGTTAACATGTGCTAACAGATGCTAACATGTGCTAACAGATGTTATCATGTATTAACAGATGTTATCATGTATTAACAGATGTTAACATGTGCTAGCAGATGCTATCATGTGCTAATAGATGCTAGAATGTATTAACAGATGCTAACATGTGCTAACAGATGCTAACATGTGTTAACAGATGTTATCATGTATTAACAGATGCTAACATGTGCTAACAGATGCTAACATGTGCTAACAGATGCTAACATGTGCTAACAGATGCTATCATGTGCTAACAGATGGTAACATGTGCTAACAGATGCTAGCATGTGTTAACAGATGCTAGCATATGCTAACCTCTGCTAACATATGCTATAACAGATGCTAACAGATATGCTAACATATGCTAACATGTGCTATCAGATGTTAACAGATGCTAACAGATGCTAACATGTGCTAACATGTTAGCATTGGACGTCCCTGACATTGCCTTATGGCGAGGAACCGGACATTTAACTATTATTTGATTGATTGATTGATTGATTAACAGATGCAGCAGGATTCATAGAGTCTCGTCTAACTTGTGACGGCGTTGTTCACAAGGACTGCAGTCGATCATTCTGTATGAGTCGTCAGGGTATCATCAACATCAGCCGATCCTCCTTCTTCAGCTTCAGAAAGCGAAGCAAGTTCGCAGACATGGCCGAACACTTCGAGTACAACCACATCCCGGCTCAGATGTCGTCGATCAACCACTTCAGAGTCTGCGGGGTTCTCTGCTTCGACGACTCTCTCGTCGTCCTCCACCTCTCCCGAAACGTCACCTGCCAGTTCGGTCTGCTAGATCTCAGGGCAAATAAGTTCCTCGGAGTCTTCGGAAAGCAGGCGACGGATATTTCAAGCGATTCCATATCTGGTGAGCTGAGCCCGGATAAGACGAAGTGTTTAGTAGCGATGCCTCTGGTGGTAGACTCTGAGGTTGCCATGCCGCCACCTCATCGCAGAATCTTGTTGAGGCTGTATGATCTCCGCACTGCTGCTCTCGTCTCGGAGACGACGCTGGACGGCGACAGATGTCACTTTACGTTTGACCCGAGGTTTGCCTGGCGACGAGCGGCTGTGACCAACTTCGAGAGCGGCACGACGAACTCTCTGAGCGTCGTGTGGACGAACAGCTGGGAAGCGCTGTACACGAATCGTCACGCTACAGACGAGACTCACGGTGGAAGAGCCAATGCCGCCTCGTCACTCTATCCATTCCTCAAGGACATACAGTATACCCGTGGCGGCTCGCTTATTGTCGCAACACTACTGGACAACACCTGCTTCTGTAGGGAAAAGAGAACGATGGCGTCGGGCGCGGCGGGACCGGTTAATTATCGTCCTGTGGCGTCCAGTGTGTACGTGTTTGACGGAGAGACGGCCGATACGCTTCACTGTATACAGTATCGACGCTACACCTGCGCCCTGCATTCCTGCCCCGTCAACTACAAACCGGTTTGGTCCGCCTGTGGCAAGCGTATGGCAGTTGTCATGGATACGCAGACCAGTTCCTCCACACATCATTACGTGCAGGTGTATAAACTGCCGGCCTCTCAGGCACAGGGTACGACCAGTCTGCAGGCTCTATGCCGTGTCACCATCCTGCAGTCTCGATACCGCTATCACGTCGATAGCCTGCCGCTACCGGTCAAGCTCATCGAGTATCTAAAGTTTAAACCCGAGTTTGATTAAGTAGAAGTTGGATGTTTGTAGTTTATGAAGAGACTGTATTCTGCTGTCGTTGTTATAGCAGTGTAAGGGCTTCTAGAAATAATTACGAATAGCTTCACAGATTTATATTTGCTCGTAAGAGATGTCGTTTGTTATATTCCTATATTAAAGCGGCAACTAAGTGGTTTATAATTATTTCTTGTATATTTTAAGTTAAATTTGTAAATCTAGTGGAAAATTACTCAGCATGTCTCATTAACTTTATCTTTTACATCTGAAGAATAACGGCATAAACTCAGGTTTTAAATAGTTATGATTGCACTGTTGAGTCAAGCTTTTCAGCCTTAGGCAACATCGGTGACGGATGAGCCAAAGACTCCATTCGTGTGGAGCCACAGGCAAGCCGCTTAACTAATGCGCCACTAACTGTTTATCGTGTGTTAGTAAATAATTGCTCCAGTATTTTGTGTTAGTATGTACTAGTGTAGTCTAAGTCAACGCTGTGGTACGCTTGTAGTTCTCAACTAATGTTTGAATGTTAATTTTTATGAATAAAAGCAAATTAGTTTTGTAGCACGTGTGTTATAATTGAAACAAGAATTGATCTCCGTTAAACTGTTAACGATTGCTATATTTAAACATGATAATACGTCATTTTAAATTCTTTAGTAAACATTTTTACAATTATGAGACTTCTTTTATGGTTATTGCAATGTGATTTTTGTACAATATTTTCCTATGTTGTTAATGGTGATTTAAATAAGTAATAATATTACTATTATTGTTATAAGTAATAGTGATAATTATTGCTATTATCATCATATTTACAATTATTATTAAAATGTTTATTACTAATATTATTCAAAAGTATTATTCTTGTTATTATTATTGTTATTATTACTATTACCATTACTATTTTATATTATTCCTATTCTCCCTTTATCTATCTATAATTTGAATATTAGCTATTATGATTTTATTGCATAAAATGCTATAATTGGTGTGTTTAAGATCTGTAGAAGTTGATAGTGGTAAGCCGATATAATATTTACTGACTGTTTGGGTTTTTCTGATGTAATGATCTGCTTGTGTAACATTTGTGTAATGTTTATATTTAAAAAAGATGAAAATGCTGTTGATAACCCTATAATATTTCTTTATGCTGAATTCTATATTCATATTTATTGTTATTGTTTCACTGTTTTGTCTTATGTGATTTCATTTTTAATATTACACCGGTCAAACTGCTTGGTTTAAATTTTAGTTGTTTTTGGATAAACTAGCACATCTTATTGAATATTTTGCTTGTTTAAAATCTTTTTCGAATTTAAATGTTTTTTATGCTAATCAAGACATTAGTATTGTCATAATAATGACTCATTTAATTATTATCATAATTAAATGAGTCATTAATTTTGTCAAAATTAAGTGAGTCATTATTATTGTCGTAATTAACAGAGTCATTATTATTGTGATTGTGTGTATTGTAGTCATGCAATGTAGTCATAGCTTTTTGTTTATCATATGTTTGCGTTTGTTTTCGCAAGAGCTTAAATGCTGGATTCAGTCTAGCCATGGATCTGTATATTTTGATAACTGTTCGGAACTGTAGCTGCTTTGTAAATCTAAATGCTTTGCGTGTGCTTCAGTGAAAGCGTAAAGTCTGTACATAGTTTGTTGCTAGTCTGTGGTAGGCAGACCGCTTCAGTAGGCTTATGATTATTGGGCACCCGCAAAAAGTTACAGTAGACATTTCTTGTAGAATCTTCGTATCGTATAAAAACACTCAAATGAAACTTCGAAACGTCTTATTTGTAATCATGTAAATTTATTAATTTGCATTTTAATAATTTACATTTGTATAATTTTTACATTTGTTGCGCAGTAGTTGAATCTAAATTCTCTTGTGGCCATTTTAGATGATGATAAGTCAGAACGTCTAGTCATATTATATTAGCAATGCCGCACAGATCCACATGTCTGAGAACTGATCTTAGCGCCGAGTGACTGTTTAGAAGTTTGATTTGAGCTACGTTTGAGGTGATTTATGAACTGTACAGTTAATTACTTTCAGGCGAACAATCGAACCTGAAATACTAACTGTTTGATTGATTTATTGATTGACTGAGTGATAGATTTATTGATTGGTTGAGTGAACGAGTGGGTGAGTGAGTGAATGAATAAATGAGTGAGGGAGTGAGTGAATGAGTGGACGAGTGGGTGATTGAGTGAGTAGGTGAGTGAATTAGTGAGTGAGTGAATGAGTGGAGGAGTGAGTGAGTGAGTGAATGATTGGGTGGACGAGTGGGTGAGTGAATGAGTGAATGATTGGGTGGACGAGTGGGTGAGTGAATGAGTGGGGGAGTGAGTGAGTGGAAAAGCGAGCGAGTAATTATTATTCAGTCTAAACTAATATCAATAATGTCAGAAATTAAATGATATGGATTAATACTGTACTGATTTGGGTTTTAATATATTGGTAAATTTCTGATTGTTTTAAAACGTTTCTAACTTTGTATATACCACTCAGAGGATTTCAGTATTTTGCTCTTTGAATACTGTTGCACTACTCCAGTGTAGGCCTATAACGCCAAATTTACCTGCATATGTTACATACGAGGGGCGTTTCAAAAATAACAAAACTTTTCTTGTAAGCAAATAACCGTCAGAAGTAAAAATATAATATTTTAAGAAAAATAATTTAAAAATTTAGACGTCATTTTCAATTCTGCCGATAATATTAGTAATGAACAGTTTGAATGATTAGTAATCTAACAGTTTGAGATTTTTAAATTGTCTTCCATTTTATTGCTTCTATAGAAGTACTGTGAAGTGCTGGTAGTATACAGTGTTAGGCTTAATGATATCAGTATGAATTTCCTGATAGTGCGGCAACGATTCACCTTTGACTAGTTTGTTGTACTGTCACATAGTACTGCTCTCAGGCACTGTGCTGTTGATAGAGTTTTGTGCCAATCTCTTGTGCTTTCTCGCTTTCTGACTCTGTTTGACTTCATGTTGTTGCTCGTTAGCTAATTGTATATAAATGAAAGAAGAAGGAAGTGGAAAGAATTGGAACAAGACTAAGATTATGGACGTCAAGTAGCCTACTTAATAGCGACCTTGTATGCTTTTACATTCTCAGTTCATATATAAAACAGTCAGATAAGAAGAAATAGAGTCAATTGTGAGTTACAAATGCTAAGGTGAAGAGGAAGACAAAGGATACAGACGCATAGAAGAGCTATACTGACGTGTCACTGAGAGAGAGAGAGAGAGAGATGGTGATAAAATTGATTTAAGAATCTTTTGTTCAATTCCAGGATAAACCAAGAGCTTTAGTTACCGGGGTGCTGATGTTTAACTGGTACATGACAGATTAATCATGTTTGTGCGCTAGCTTAACGTGCGCTCTTCAAAGTGAGTTTTTACGATCAGGTCATGCATATAGTACTACAACAAATATTAAATAGAAACTTGTGATATGGAAAAGGAAAATGTAAGATGTGATTTTGTTGTGTTGGTGCATATCAAATATTTCTAAAGGAGTGTTTACTAGGAAATGAAACCTTTTTAAAATGTTGTAATCATTTCGGTATCTAAACAGTAATTGTAGTCTAATATACAGTTTTTATATTGCTAGTTTTAGTGTGTTAGTAGGGCCTATAGTTTCTGGTATAAATTAGACTTCAACATTCTTACATAATATCTGCTGATTTGAATGAATTTAAGTCTTCTCCGGTGAAATTTTCTGCAAAATGTGTTCTGTTGTAGGGGATTTTAATATCAGTTGCCTAATGAAAAGGATAATTATTGTTACATTTTTGACGCTGTAATAACTAACTGTTTATTTTTTATCTCGCGCAAATTCAATTAGTAACAGAAATATGCTTAACAGTAGTTATATATATAAACTGACAAATTATTAAAATTGTCTGTTTTATTGTGGGACTTAGTTGAATCTGCTAGCATTCTATTTTTGTATACCGTCGTAGCAGTCTTGGCACATGAGGCATTTTCGAATCTTGTTTTACTTTTTAGTCGCTTCAACAATTTGAATAAGATGTTAACTCTAAGTGTTTGACATTATATAATTTAGTATTATTTGATTACTGACTTCTGTAATGCTACTTAGAACAGTTATAAACCTTTTATTTTATCGTAATGATGTAATACTTAATTATTATCATATATTTATAATGAGATATCTATTATTTAATGTTTATTTGTTAGATTTTATTTATTTTTGTACTTTTGATTTAGATGATTCTGTGAGATTAGTTCTGTTGGTTGCATTTACTTAGTGTCCAGACTTTAATATTCTGTAAATATTCTTTAGTATCTAGTCACTTATTCCAGTCTTTTAATTGCAATAATTTATAATTATTCTTACATTTAGTACCCTCTTGCTGTCTTCATTGTTGATCTATTGGTTAAGTTATTTATTTTCCAGTAATAATAAAATTTAACGTAGCTTATATTCACTTGTACGTATAAAACAAAGTTCAAATCCTTCCTTTTTCTTCCCAGTAACTGACTATATTCATATTTCTGAAGTGTATTTGCTCAATTGGCAGAATATTTTTGCAAAAAAGTCTGCAGAGTGCAATATTTTACTGCATGAATATTTTTATTTACAATGAGACTCCCGTTGGTCGCCCTTTTGCTCTGCTTTTTGTTCTCGAGTTACGCCTGCTGTTGACTTGCTGTGAAACGGTTTCCTGTTAAGCTCTCGTATAAATGAGCAAATTGTAAAAACTATGCCTACAATTTTTTAAGCAATACAATCATCATCATTATCTTCCCTTTAATCCTAGTTTAACTAAGATACGAATAGACTGTCTCAAATCAATAAAACTATTAAATGAAATTTACTCAGAAGTATGATTGGCTTAGAAGACTCAGGAAGTACTTGGGATGTTTTTGTCTTACAGCAAACCATCGACTACTATTTGCGCAACATAAGTCACGGCTTCATTATTTTAAAATAAGAAGAGATGCATTACAGAAAGGTTAATTACTTCTGGCCTATCGTAGCATTGGTGTGCTCGCAGGCTTCAATGAAAGAGTTTAATCATTAAATATGTCTTTATAGTTTTGTAGCTTGTTGCGGCTAGTAATACCGATATGTTTGTTTGACGTGTCTCTGTAGCCACTGAGTAGCTAGTCTGGCATAGCCCTGGTGTAGTCATGCAATAGACAAACCGATGTAAATGTTTTCTTGATTGATACACGTGATGTGTGCTGTATGGACGTCCCTGACATCATCCTTGGATGAGGAAATGGACGTTAAACCTTTATTATTATTATTATTATTATTACTTGTATTATAGTCTGTAGTATATAGGCCTACTGTGTATAATAATAATAATAATAATAATAATTATTATTATTATTATTATAGTCATAATAATAATAATAATAATAATAATTATTATTATTATTATTATTATTATAGTAATAATAATAATAATTATTATTATTATTATTATTATTATTACTTGTATTATAATCTGTAGAATATAGGCCTACTTTATGTATTATTTGGTTTAGGAAAATTTATATTTATTTCAAGTATTACGAAATGCATTTAACTTGTGGCATTACTGAAATTTTTACTGACTGTTGAATGTTGATAATATTTCACTGTTCAGGATTTTTCTTGTGAAATTATTATATTAAGGTGTGAAATAAGTATGTAAGTGCAAGATAGACTTGGTGATAGACTTCTCACGATGCCGCTGTATTAGTACTCGCCCTTTACTCAGTGGCCGAGTTGTAATTGATTTTCTGTGCCATGTATATTAATGTAACATTAATAAGTAGTTGGCTTAAAGGCTAAATCTGATACAGTTGAGCTATTTACTGCTGCATGTACTGATATATTTATATAAGTATTTAGAATGGCTTTGTGATAGCTTATTATTTAAAGTCCATTTTGTTCTACTGTTCTATGATATATTCTAATAGTATGCCACTCATCTAGTCGGTTACTCTACCGTGTGTTCTAAATTATATGATCTGTCGGAGAAGGAACAACCCAGTTTTGATTTTTTGTTTTTATTTCACTTACAACAGTATGTAAGCATCTAGAAATACCGTTTAGTTACTCTTTAATTACTCCATGAGCTTAATTACTCTTTATTTACTCTAAATATGTAACTAAATTCTAAAAGCAAAGCTAAAGCTTTAGCTTTGCTTTAGCTTATTTCAAGATTTTAATTTTTGTAATTACTCAGAGTTTTACTACTTTTTAATTGTTTTATTATTTTTTAATCGCTCCAAAGGCTAAAATTAACTACTAGCAATGCTAAAATTAGTATAGCGAAGATGCAAACTAAATTTCAACAAATACCTTT
Organism: Enchytraeus crypticus; assembly: GCA_905160935.1. Classification (NCBI taxonomy): domain Eukaryota; kingdom Metazoa; phylum Annelida; class Clitellata; order Enchytraeida; family Enchytraeidae; genus Enchytraeus; species Enchytraeus crypticus. The sequence continues at coordinate 84,339 of CAJHZI010000385.1, forward strand.
TGTAATGTTAGATTAATCAGGCAAATAGTCACGTATGAAGGAATCGGATACCGTTAATCGATGGGATTCGTAACGGCTTACCTTTTCCATACTCGTGCGGTGCGTCTCGTGATGCTGGAGGCGTCCCTGACGTTATCTTGTGGCGAGACACTGGACGTTAAATTCTGATTGGTTGAGTAATTGATTGATTGATTTATTTATTTATTTTATTATTTATTTATTGATTGATACTCCTCCACTTACCACATCTTGCGGATTCGTCACATCTCACGATTGCGCTGTCAAATCGTCTAAAAACCATATGTCGTTCTTCCTGCAATCTGTCTACTTCTCTTCTTCTTTTTTGAATTAAATAGCTATCAGTGCTTTATTATAGTCAGTATTTTTCAAGTGTTAGATTGGATGGCGGCTATTTGGATTTAATATACAATTAAAGCGTTTGACGTATTCGACTAAGTCTTCCGGCCTTGATTTCTATATCTTAGTGTCTTCAAGCATATTGTTAAGTAATTACAATAAATACGGATAAGAATTGAATAATGTCTAAATTGATATCACTCATCAAAACTAGGACACACTGAGCTTTAGATATCTGTTGGCAGAGTATGCCAGTATAATGCTAGCACATGATTTGAACCTGACACCTATTGTTCCACTGTCGAACTTCTAAACGATGCTACTACTGATTCGACCTTTTAAATTTTCTTTGTTTCGATGATAATAAATTACTACTAGCTTCAGAGCAAATATGAGTTACACCTATAAGGATAAAGAATATAGGGTAAATATGTATCTCCTGTTTAGGACTGAACTCCCGGATTTTGGCTTGCACCGTTTTTGGACCCCACACTCTGCTCATCGGATTTTATTTGGTACCATAGTGCTCAATGTTGTCATGGACGACAGTAGCACTCTAATTCTGTTGTTGTTGTTGCTTATTTCATAGTTTGTTTCATCAGTCACTGTCCACGCTAATACTCCGCCATTAACGAGTCATATATGATGGTGTAATGATTCCCTTATTTGAAGCTTAAAGTAACGGAATGCACATATTTATGAACAGGAAATTTATTAATAACTGAAGACATTTTCAAGTAATTAGAAGCAATCGTGCGCGGAAAAATTCTAAATTAAATTAAAAATTAGCGCAAATTAAAAATGAAGAAATCACAGTTTTCTACACATTATGTTGCGCTGGTGTGCAGCCAATTTTTTATGACATGATGTCATAAAAAATTGGCTGCACACCAGCAATACCACATGTTTAAACCGTTAGGTAATTTAGAGCATTTACCGTATAACCAGTCCAGTGAATGTCCGAGATTTTACTCTCAGATCCGCGCGGCTGGGATTCGAACCCACGAGGGTTCAATTCACCTCAGGGTCTGTCATTTAAAACTTGAAGACGTTACATCTACGCTACTGAGATATTCTATTAGGGCCTATATTATGCTGTATGTCGACCTACTTGCATAGGCCGCTCGTGAAGTCTCTGAAATCACTCAGCCTTTTCAGGGGATAAATAGGACGTTAAATCTTCTTTTATTAAATTTTGCAAGACGAAAAATTAGCGAAACAATTTAGCCACAAATATAGTTCCGTGATAGGGACGAATCAAGAGCATTTACCGTGGGATGATAATTGCGGACTCACTGTTGTTGCAGAGAAAATGAGATGATTAATAATTATTTTCTAATGAAACATACTATATAATCGATCATTAGAAGTACCACTTACACAAAGTATTGTACGGTATAATATTTTCTGCTCGGTGGTATCATCCAATATATCTGAAGCATACTAATTATACCACTCCATATGATGCTATGCATGTGTTTCATGACTGATCGGCACAGTGGTGAACAAAAGGTTTAGTTCGAATCTCAACCGATTTAATGCATTTGTGCCTGTATTTAGTAGACCTAGTTACTCTCTATTTTTTCTATTTAGTAGGCCTATTTAGTAAGTTTTACGGTATACCGTATACGGGTATTATAAGACTTTTACACTCTGCGTAACGTGCGCTTGTATAATATTACGCGTTATATCCTCGAGAAAATGTAGAAAATAATGTATAACAATGAATAGCATATCTTAAGCCATGATGCCTGTCCAGAATACCATATTCGTTTCTTCCACGATCTTCTGGATGGAATTAGATCATTGGTAGAACATGCGCATCATAATCAAAGTTAAACATTTGTGCCCGGTTAGTACTATGATGGGCGACCACCTTAGAATACAAGTGCTGAGAGCATTGAATTAAACCCAAGGTAAATCATTAGTTTTAGTTAAGAGCCTGATGAGTCTTAAACAAGCATATAATTGCTTCCTGACTCTGTAATGTTATGTTATGTTAAATGAAAGATTAGAGTTCAATGCGTCATCGACACTCTTCTCTATAGAACGACAACGATTACTAATAATCACGGTGTGTAGTAAGTACACGATTCTAACGATATATTTAAAACAACTTAAACCGCATTTTTAATACTTAAAAACTGCAATGCGTTCGGTGTGCCTGTAGGTATAATTGCACGAATTAAAAGACCTTACATTGCTTTTTAATTAGTCCAATTTTCAGAAGGAATCGTGAGGTCTGCATAGATTTTTTCTTGAATTGAACCAATTTTTGGCCACTAGAGGATTCTTCAATATGTGCGATTGTTTGTGAGTGTCTAAAACGTGGTGCGACCACGCGCTTCCATTGTGACTACGATACCAAATTACAATAATTGCTTTGTGTAGAATAGCGCTTGTCATCTCTAGAGAGAGGGCATGGGATTCTGGATTGTTTGTGAAAGCCTAGGATAAATACAGACATATGCATTCAGCAAGCGATGATCCAATCGTGCTACAACAATTCATTGAACAGAAAAGTCATCTAGGCCTATATGTACTGTATATTAGAATTTAGACTAGTAGTGTGCCTATTAAGTCTGCTACTATAGAAAGTATTTTATTATTATTATTAATATTATTTATTGTACTATTATGAAGTAGTTTGTAATGATCTTGCAGGCTTGGCCAACTTGGAGCCTATACATGTACATCCTCAACATTCGGGATTTACAGATATTACAATGAGTATAGCCTATCACTTGTTGTTGGCGGAATACTGAATGATGAATCAACCGTTACTGCGTGTGTCGTAAGAGGCGACTAAGCAAGAACTAAAACAGCACTAAAAGATAAATGCTAAGTATTACTTTAACTCGCTGTAAATGAGAACAGCTTTCTCACCAGAGAAAGCTGTTTGCATCAAATTTATCCTGAAACATATTTGAATTAAATTGATTTTTTTAAAATTTATGCCAAGTAATCTGAAAGTTCCCATATCACTGGGTAGGGTAGCGATTATTTTGACTTTCCAGGTTCTAGAATATTTATATAGTAAAAAGTTGGCCAGGTTAATGATAAAAAATTCGATGGCTCTTGAAAAATCTATCCGTCTTCTGCTAGACCGGATGTCTGACCGGATACTGTTAGTCATCCGTGTAAGAAGAGTGCACACATAGGTATTTTTTCTCAAGAGTTTAATGCTCATTTTTAGATCAATTTGTAATTTTTGCTCGATATTCAGCTGCTCTAAGTTAATAGAAGTTAATAGACACATAAATATTTAAAAAAATACTTTGAGTGCATTTTAATTATCTGCACCATGATGATGATGATGATGATAATAACTTATTAAAATAATAAAAATTATTATTATTATAATTGTTATTATAACTATAATACTAAGAATAAAATTTTAATAATAAGAATAAATAAAAAAAAGTAATAACAATTAAATAGTAATATCATAAACTTTTATATTTTATTATTATTAATTAAATACTAATCGTAATAGAACATTAATTTCTCAATTAGTTTGTATTATAAATAGCATATATTAAACGTTTAATATTTTCATTTTATATGAATGGTTAGCTGAAATTATGTATAATATATGCATACTATTCAAATTTACTAATTGCATTTTATTTATTATGAATCAGAAAAGTTGTAAAACGGCGAGTCAGCAACAGTTCTTTTAATAGATAATACTTGTACACGAACACAAGAAAATCTTTTATTTGTAACATTTATAACATTTATGTTATAGTAACTTGATCTGGTGTTGATTTTCTCTCTCTCTCTCTCTCTCTCTTTCTCTCTCTCTCTCTCTCTATTCTCTTTTTCTCTCTCTCGTTCTCTCTCACTCACTCTCTCTCTCACTCTCTCTCTCTTGCTGTCTCTATCTCTCTCTCTTCTCTCTTCTCTCTCTCTCTCTCTCTCTCTCTCTCACTCTCAGTGGATTCTAAAAGGCCTACACTCCAGTCAAGAATTTACCTGATACTGGAAATCATAGGCTCACGTCTTTATTCGGCAGGCTCCGTAATTTGAATTCAAGTTCAACCGTCGCCAATGAGCCCCTACTGAGAATTGAAGCGTTAACTTGTAGCATATCGAAGTAATAGAGGTGTAGGAGGGGGGAGGGTGAAGATGTATAACAACTTTGTGTCCTATTTTGAATTGAATTAGTCTACCAATATTCAAATTTACCATCATAATTCAATTTATTTTAGAAAGTTAGTAAAAGTATTGATCAAGATCGTGATTCTTTAACATACGCTTTTCTTGTCTGGAGTTTCTTCAGTGCAAGAACTGAGCTGTCGACTGTATAGACTATAAAAGTTTTCATAAAAATCGAGTTTGGAATTTCAATAGATTTAGCATAATAGTTAACAACTTTGTCTTGAGGCGGTCGAATAGATTTAAAATTCTATCTCATTCGTTAAATATATCGAGCACTTGCAATCACTCGTTAAAAATTAACATCGATTTCAACATCCAATGATGATATTGATTAAGTCGATAAGTCTAATCACGTTAAATATGGCATCGTTTTTCTTGGGACAACATTTGCAGCGCTCACTTTTTCAGTTGCTACTTGTCAATGCACTTGTGATGTCATTAAAAGAGTGGGTACAGAACTACAGGTTAATACTAGTTCAACAGTGAAGTCACGACATCTTAACAGGTTAATGTTTGATAGGATTTCACATCATTTCAGTGAAGGCTATTTGACAGTGAAGGCTATTTGACAGTGAAGGCTATTTGACAGTAAAGGCAATTTTAATTGTTATGTCACATTTACATGTACGTTAAGTATCTGGTCTATTTCGTTATTGTAATTACTTTCTTCGGCTTGGGTAAGTCAAATATATATAATTATTTTTGCTTTGGTTTTTAATTATTACACTAGCCAATTTTATACCGCTTAGTTATTTTTTATCTAATAACTATCGGTAACTATATTGAGATTTTTTGACTGGTAACTTTGAGACCTATCAAATGTTATTCAAATTCGGATACATTGTTAGGAGACCTCGAAAACGGAATATGCAATTCTGTAATTTTTGGGAAAAAGTCTAACTTGAAATCTGGGACTAGCGTGTTTCGGTTTTTGACTTTTTTAAAGCGAAATTTTGATCTACTAGATTACGTAGATCTAACGTTATTTATAAAAAATCATATACCTCCTTTTTCAAAGCTAATGTTAATACTGATTGAAGGCCTTCTTATTGTAATGAAATCCCACCTCCAATTATATATAGGCCTACATAATTATGTAACAATATATGTATTTTGTCATCCATTACTATTACATATAAAAGGCACTTAATTAATAATTGGTAAGTATATTCCTTACTCACTGCATGTGCTGTTCATCTAATCTATTTAATTCTAATTTATTTAAATGACAAAAGTTTATTTAAATGACAAAAGTATACGTCAATTTACTGTTCTTCTCTATGATTCTAATAAAATATGGACGTATACATGTAGGTGTTCAACTTGATAGAACTCTTGTCATTCTCTTCGATGGCCTATTATTTTTGTCTCTGCTTAATTTGTATCATTGATGTAATTTGTTCCATTTTTCAAATTTACTTTTAGATTATTTTGGTTTATATTGCCTGTTTTCATTTTGTATGGTATATGTTGTGTTTTGATCTAATACACATATTCTCTCTCTATTCTCTCTAATTAATCTCTCTTTACCTGCCCTGGTGCAGTTGACAGATTAGATCTGAAAGAACTTCATGTGAACCTAACAGACAAGACTGCGAAATTTCATCTAGTATTGAAGCCAGGTGATAAATAGTAACTAGTATCATGCAATAGAGGGGGCGAATTAGGGGGGAGAGCTAAATGGGGGAGTTGTTTCCAGTCTCTATATATTTGTATGGACAAGTGGTTAAACGTTGGGGGCTAAGCACCGAATTTAGGGGGCATAGTCCCCTGGCCCTCCTATTATCACGTCCTTGAAATTTGAAGCTGTCCAACAAAGGTGTCAAGTACGTCGATAGACTGTTACTGTAATGAATCATATTATACTCTTAACGAAAGTTGACAGTTTAAATCGATAGTTAAGTATTAAATACTCACACATCATACCATTATTAACATTGATATCATTGGTGGTATCTCCCTTACGTGCCCACAAGTGAACAAACAAATGCTAGTGTTCGTTCTGATATTCTTGAAGGCAGCTTCTACATGTATATCAGTGGTCGCAGAATACTCCTGCACTGGTAGTTCAGTAACTGTACGACTGATTTTTTAATAGGACTACTTAGAAGTATATACTTATAAGTATATACTTATAAGTATATACTTATAAGTATATATACTTAGAAGTATATATACTTAGAAGTATATATACTTAGAAGTATATATACTTAGAAGTATATACTTAGAAGTATATATACTTAGAAGTATATACTTAGAAGTTCACGCGGGCCTACATACGCATATCAGCCCGTTAGTTGAATAGTAGTGTTGATGGTATCTCCATGTGGCTCGATACAATATAGTGGCGGAGTTACTAGCACGTTTGTCTGATACATAGGAGGCAATCGGTTCTAATTCCAGCCTGGCAGTATATCCTGCGATACTGGAAACAGCCGGTGAGCGCAACATGTTGTCTCTTTGCACCGTTCATAATCTAGTATCCCACGTTCCACTGATCTGCGATTTTTATAGTTTTTAAAACTAAAGCAAAGTTAAAATCCAGCTTACTTTAAGGATTCTCGCTCGAACTAATATCAGTGACGGATCGATTACTGGATTTTCCGAAAACAGCTTGGTTTTGTTACAAAATAAGTTTAGGACATTGCTGACAATTTTAGATTTTTCAAATCACATGTTACTACACCTATCAGGAAAATTGTTTTTAATATTAAACACACGTATATACTTTAAACGTTACACTTAGGCTCTCTGGTTTTACCTGTTCTCTCTTGTAATAGATAGAAATCAAGTTTGACTTGGTTCTAAGTACCTGGTGACCTCATTGAAATGGTAAATCGACAAAACTTTGACTTTGCTACTATTTTCTGATAATACTCATAAATACTAAAACATTTAGGTGAATAAATCAATCCTCCATTATATACACTAATAATTCTACTTATACTTGTAGTGCTCAAAAATACGATAATATATGGACAAGTTCTAATTTCATTTCAGATTTTTCCATCTCTCCGCTAAAGGTCTGGGTAAAAGTAAGTGAAAACTAAAATAAAGCCATGATTTACGTAATTCTTCTTACATTCACGCTGTTGGGTGCTTCAATCGACCAATCCGATGCAGTCTACCCGGTGGACACAACAAAGTTTGCCAGTAAGAACGCCTACGCTTCCTCATTCTCAGGTAACGAGCAAGACCAAGCCAAGACAACTCTGAGCATCATCAACAGCTACTGTAAACCACTTCAAGTGTCCTCCGTTCTTCGTCACGGAACGAGAAACCCAAGTAAAGGAGACATCAACAACATCAACAAAATCCTCACCAAGCTTCAAAAGGCAGGACTAAATCCGGAATTATGGAAGCAGCTGAACGAATCCGCGTCCAAGTTCCCCATTAGCACCCAGGGTGAGTTGATTCAAGCAGGCGTACTGGAACATAAGAGTATAGGGTACAGAACGGCCGACACCTTCAAGGATTTATTTTCCAACGCTGGAATGAACGAGCTGACGTTCAGTGCCACATCTAAGAGTAGAACCGTCGATAGCTGCAAGGGATTTCAAGAGGGATTCTTCAATCAACACAACCGCTCAGTGTTTGCTCCAATAGTCCCAAGGTGAGATTAAATATGACATAAAACATTAACTTGATCGACTGTTGCTGTGATTGCAAAATTTCTGATCTTAACAATGTTAGACATCGTCATGGTTTATTTTAACACTTCTGTGCTTTTTGTGTTAAATTTAACAGAGATGATATACTTGACATCGTCATGGTTGATGGTAACACTTTTATTATGTATGATATAACAGAGATGATGTATGATCGTAGCACTTTTATTATGTATTTTGTAACAGAGATGATATAGTAGACAATGTCATGGTTGATCGTAGCACTTTTATTATGTATGATATAACAGAGATGATATAGTAGACAATGTCATGGTTGACTGTAGCACTTTTATTATGTCTGATTTATCAGAGATGATATACTGCGCTTCTACGACACTTGTGATAAGTACACTCAACTGGAAGCTAATGTATCCAGTCTGCTGGAGTATGACTTGTTTACAAATTCTACATTTCCACAAATAATCAAAAATTACCTCACCTACATTGGAGCAGAGTCTGCCAGTCTGGACAACGGTCAGTAAACTTTACCTATTTACATATACTTCTTTCTCTTTTAGTGCAATGCCTACTGGCAGGTCCATATTATATACACCTCAACTGTTCTCTGTCATTCCTTTTCCTATTCATGTCCACACATGATTGAATCTTTAAATCATCTAACATCTTTAATCTCCACTTTCCTCTGCTTCTCTTTTCATTCCATTCCTTTTATGACTTCTTTTAGTAATATCTTTTTTTAGAGATACTTACATATTTACCGCAATATCTTCTGGAAATTATTTTAGATATATCACGCTAAAATATAGAAATGATCATACTAATCTTAAAATAACTACGAAACTTCTAAGAAAAATTTTTCATTATTAAATAAACTGCTAAATAATACAGTTCGTCCCACGATCCAGTGCGTCGACGTATAATACATATGCCTTGACGAGAGAGTCGATGTATAAAGATTTGTATTAAAACTATAATAATTTTTTTATATACTTTTCTTCGCAATTTCTAACTTGTATATTGTAAATCGTTAGTTAAAAGTTGACAATGCCCAATTATATATACACACTTATCTTAATTTATTGGACCTGTTCACTGTTGTATTTTATACGGGTAGACTTGCATTGCCATATATTTACGTGGACATGTAGATCCTTTGTAGAATTCCCTGTGTTTTGATATTTGTTACATTTTATTGTGAAATGTGCTTTTATATATATTTTGTTTTGGAACCATTTTTAGAGGAGATGGCTTCAATTTACCAGATTGGAGCAATGGAATATGCTGGATACAATACGACCAATTGGGCTCAGTCAATTAGTCCTCAGGATATGATTGTATTGGAATACTCCAGTGACCTCGAAGTAAGAAGTATTCTTATTGCAGTATCATGTTACTTAAATTCTTCCTTATCCCCTGATGTCGAATATCAGCTCCACTGTGCATATTCTACTTACTGCTTACCTTTATGCTGCCCAAGATCACTCCGTCGACGATTAAATAATAAAAAATTTGTTATCAAATAATTTTATAACTTCTAAATAAGCAAAACTATGACTTCTGTGAATATATTCCATTGCCTTATAGGCAGTTTAGTGGTGGATTCCTACGACAAGTTCAGTAAACGGTTGATCCGTTCTATCTTGATCAAACACACCACATGTAGTCTTTCTATAATATTGACAAAACAGGAATGCAAAAGTGTCCTAAGCAGTACAAGATACTTTGCAGGTAATCTAAATAAACTTCTATGCAATTATTAAATTGTCACACGATTAATTCAAATCAATCAATCAATCAATCAGTCAATATGAATTTAACGTTCAGTTCCTCGACATAAGGCAATGTCAGGGACGTCTCTTGCAGACTCTACACGAACAGGCGCCAAAGCACCACACAATGACGACTGAGTACACAGAGACCACAAGAGAAAGCGAGATCGAAACAACGCAAGTCCAAAATCCAAGGCACGCGGGTCAAAATTTACGCCTATTGCAGAAAGAGTCTAGTGTGCTTCATGAAATGTGTAAACATAGCAAATGCCAGAACGAGAACAAGAACAGTTAAAGAGGCTGCGCAATAATATGTCTCTCCCATCTGGCTCCAATTTACCAGGTCCATAGCTTAAAATTCACAATCTGATTGTGATAATAGCGATACCACTTATATTTAGATAATTATAGAAATAATTTAATTAATTAATTCTACAACTACCTTTAATAACTTAACTTAAAATATTTGTAAGCACGGATTAAAAAAGATTAATAAATATATCGATGTTTCTATTGCGTGTTTTACTTGTTGCAGTCTTACTACAAGATAGGGTACGGCTATCCAATCAACTATCAGATGAGTTGTCCTCTGCTATCAACTCTGTTTCATGATATGGACAAGGTCTTCAGAGGAGAGGCGTGAGTAAAGCGTAAACCTATATTGAATGTTCAGTTCTCTTTCTCTCTCTCTCTTAGTGAACTTCCTACTGGCAGGTCCATGTTATATAACGCCTCCACTCTTCTCTGTCTTCCGCTCTCCTCTTCATTTCCACATATGAGTGGGTCTTTAAATCATCTAACATTCCTAATCTCGGCCTGCCCCTGCCTGTTTTTTCCTTCCATTCTAACTTTTATGACCTCTTTTAATAGAATGTTCAGTTATCCCGTAGAAATACTTTTCTGCTTTTTGTTGAGTTATATAAAATGAAAATATTTTTAAGAAACTAAATAACTTAACATGTTATCTACTAAAAGCTTTTTCTGATAAGATGTAACGCAGTCTGTGTTTCACAAGCTTAATATTGTTTGCTTTATAATATAATATTGTTTGCTTTATATTTACTGGCGAATATTTTAATTTATAATTGTACAATATTAAAGTGTAATTTTAAAAAGTTAATATTACCTTCAGCACAAAGATCCAAACCAGTGTCAGAAAGGGCATTCGGTTGGTAAGCGCGTATAAGCACCATACATAAGCGCGTACAAGCACCATAAATTTATGCAAAATTTTAGAAAACGAATAGTAGAGATTATTGTGATTGACTGATGATATGGTATGGGACAGAGAGGAGTGGAAAAGGTCAATTCGTATCCCGCCCCTAATTAAATGGAAGATGATGAAAATGATGATGATGACGAAGAAGGAGAAGATGGTGGTGATGATGACGATTAATATTACATTTTCAGAAGCCATTTAAATTTTCTAAAAAAACAAAGTTTATTTAAAATAAAACCAAAGAAAACCTTTATGATATTTAAAGTCATTTCCCATTATCTCAATATCTACTTAGGCTACATCTAAGCGGATTTACAGTTTACGATGTTTAAAGTCATTTCCCATTATCTCAATATCTACTTAGGCTACATCTAAGCGGATTTACAGTTTACGATGTTTAAAGTCATTTCCCATTATCTCAATAGCTAGCCTACTAAGGTTACCTCTAAGCGGATGTACAGTTTATTTATTAGCTTATTACAGAATATTAGGCCTATTTTAAAGACAACGATCTATCGACTATTATAATTATTATTATTGTGTATTATTATTATTGCGCAAAAAAGTCCCCGTGTTGTGTCCAGGTTGCTTGAAGAATAGACCAACCGTGTAAATATGCACGTGTCGTAGAAGGCGACATAGAAACTAGATTCAAACCAACGTCAGAAAGAGCATTCTGTTGGTGAGCGCCTAGGCTCCAGAAATTGCTACAAAAATTTAAAGGAATGCACAAACTTCACGAGAAGATCTATTCGTATCCCGACCCTAGTTCAAATTGGATTTAAGGGAAGACGATCATGATTATTATTATTGCGCAATTACATAGATGTCTTTGTTATATCGTTTTTATGCGCAGCTACCAGAAGGGACTGTTTTACTTTTCTCACGCCGAGACAGTGGCTCCACTCTTGGACATCATGGGACTCTACAAGGATCCTCAACCGTTAACCGCTTCCAACTACGCTCAACAAACCAACCGACAGTTCAAAACCGGACGCATCATTCCGTTCGCAACGAATCTGGCTTTCGTTCAATACGACTGCAACGTGGAAGCTATCCGCAGCAGCATCAGTCAAATTCCGCAGGGAATATTCCCTAGCCAGCCGCAGCGGAATATGACGGTAATGTTGGTGAAAGAGTCTCCAATTTTGATTCCGGGGTGCGAAGCTAAAGTCTGCCCGTATTCGACGGTTAGAGAGAATTACAAGCAGCCGGTTGATAGCTGTAACTACGACTTGGCCTGTGCCACTGGACCAATGTCGCTTTCCACCTCTGTGCATTCTCTGACGGGAACTCTTTTCCAGGTCCTGGTGGCGGTAATAGGATATCTTGCTTCAAAGCTTGCCATTTAGACAAATATATGTGAGCTTTACTTTTGAAAAAGGTTTACAAATGATGCACAGCTCAATGATGCCATGATGCAATGATGCAATGATGCAATGATGTAATGATGTAATGATGCCATGATGCAGTGATGCAATGATGCCATGATGCAATGATGCCTACTTAAGAATAATCTCATACTGTTTATTGTTAAATCCATCAAGTGAGTCTAGTTTATATTTTATATTTTTATAGAGACTATTGTAGAAACGACGTTTTATTATAGCCAAGTGTAATTTCTGGCTGTCAATTTAAGACCAATTTAAAGATAAATAAAAGTATATTAATGCTAACTTAGTTTTATATTAAAGCTCTACAAATATTTAGAGAGTAGTTGTTAAAGTAGTTTTATAATAAATCTACACAAATATTGAGAGAGAAGACGCTAAGTTAGATTTGATATGGGTCCATCAAGTCCCGGACACTGCCATTATGATAGCAGTAGCTTAGACTATATAAGCGCTTTGCTATTTTCAGTACTGGTTGCATCATTAGCCTGATAGTTACTTTTCTTCTGTTGGTCAGTAGGTACAGGGTTCAAAGCCAAAATCAGCTACGTTGTTTAATTTGTCTAGAGATAGATCTAACTGTAAATTATGAAGCATAATGTTTAGAATATTGTTATTTAAATTTGAAACTCTCTCTGATTTGCTTCCATCACATGTAGACAGATAATCGATCAAAGTCACAATTTGACTAAAGCATGTAGTCTATATCATATTTGTCTAAATAATACATGTACATGTTTGTCTCTTAGTATAATGGGAAGATGTTATAGTGTTTTGTTTCTTTTTTCCTAATAATTTTTATTACAATCTAATCGTCATAGCATTAAGTCGCCTTCACGTTTTTCTGCAATGGATATCAGTTTAAAGAAGATATGAAGCTAAGTTTATTAAGTTCCAGTACAGTGCATAATGAATATAGAGTCAACCAGGTTGAGATTAGAACCTACTGCACTACTAAGCCGATAAGTTCAGTTCCACGACAGTAAACTCCCTCCATTCGCTGCTAACATCATCATCATCGTCATCTTCCTTTTCATCCCAGTTATATAGGGTCGCTGCTAACTATTTTCGAGAAACCTTTCGTACTCCAAAGCCAACGAAAGGCAATTACTTCGACTTAAGGAGTAAAAAGTTCAATTACAAAGTACTCGTATTGTGAATGGAATGAAAAATGGATGAATTTTGCGTTCTGTTTGTTATTGAACCTCCAGTTTGGTTTCTCGTAACAGGAAAATATTCTCGCTATGATAGAGCCGTGTCGTCGTATTTTGCATTATAATGGATCTTTTACATTCAGAAATAGATTATTGATTACGACTGTCAAAATAGCTCCGTTTTTAAGTCTCGGTTTTAAAGATAAAGCCTCCAAATTCAAAATCATGTTTAACGTCAGTTGTTCAGATCGATAGCATGTCTGTGACGGGAGAGGAATTGAACCCTGCACCTATTGATCCGCTGTCGAACAACATACTAAACTACCGAGGAAGTTGATCAAATAATAAAATCTTGGACATTCGCTGGACTGGTAAATAGATAATGGACGAAGCGGTTAATTTGTTATGTAGTTAAAATCTTATATCGGGCGAATTGACGACTATACAGATTAGAGATGGGAATCGAACCGAACCCGAACCGAACCCTAAAATCTAAAATTTTGACCGAACCGAACTCGAACCCATACTCTGACCGAACCCGAACCGAACCCGAACCCAGACTCTGGCCGAACCGAACCGAACCCGAACCCAGACTTCGTGCAAACCGAACTGAACCAAACTCATGTAGTTCCTTTCTTCTTCACCAGCCTGACATTAAATAAAGATAGCTAGAACAATACAAATATATATTAGTTTTTGCATTTACATGTCTTACAGTATCTAACAGCATATATTCAGAAGAGGCTGGTTCCGACACAAATTTTAAAATGGTAGGGGTACAAAGGAATGGTAGCAGGAAGCGATACGGGCCTACAGAAGATAATGGATAGTCTGAATGATACGGCTTTGAAATATGAAGATTAACATCGAAGAGACAAAAATGATGAGAGTATTCCATAAAAAATTTGAAAATGCTTGACTCAATCTAGGTGGATTTGTTCTTGTTAAATTTAAATTATGAATTTTTTCTAATTTTAGTGTGCTACCTTAATATTTTTGTAGCCAGATTTACAAATAATTATATATGACATTCTATATGTGTTAAGACTATCTGGAGTAAATAATTTTACACCATATGGTAGCAATGCAATAATGTCATAAGTATTTTCGTAACTTCAATATTGATCTGAGAGTTTCAAATTTGAAACCCTAAGGTAAATTATGAAGCTTAGCCTATTACTGGTCAGTTGATAGCAAACGGTGTACATTATGATCATTTTTCTATGGAAGTACATGTGTTTACAAAAATCATCTTTATTTGACATTTTTATGTTACTAAATTGCACTTTGTCTCTGAAATATTGGATCAAATTTTAGCCTAGACATTTCCACTTAATTATAAACGTATCTAATATATAGGCCTATAGTGACAAATTTTTTTAAAAATTGATGAAGCATTCTATTGGCTCGCTATAATCAAGGAGAATAACTCAGGTACAATAATACAGCTAAATATCTATATTATGAACATTTTTTGGTCGACTTACAATATTTTAAGAAAATTTAATGTACAGGAATAAATACCAGTTCTCTCCTTTTTTCATTGTCATATTTTTACCCAGGTGAAAAAATGTGGCAGCTATTATGACTTAATGAATTTTTAGGCATATTTACCTTAAACCATTTTAAACATGTTTGTCATAACCATGATTATTATAAGTAAAGTTAAACAATTGCAACATTATCTAAACCAAACCATTTCGAATTCGAATCGAACTCTTGCGAGTTGTTAAGTATGCCGAACCCGAACCGAACCCGAACCGAACCCGAACCCATGCTAGAACCGAACCGAACCGAACTCTCAAATTGTCAACTACTAACCGAACCCGAACCAAACTTTTATTTTCAACGAACCGAACCGAACCCGAACTCTGGAAATTCATAAAATTCCCATCTCTAATGCAGATATTATAGTTACATGAAACGGTAAAATTGTTTTAATTTTCATAGGACTGATTAACACCTAATAATTTTTAAACCACGTTTTCAACTCATATAAATTTTCACATTTTAATTCACGACAGAAATAGCATAGCCAATAGGAAATAGATACAGTACGTAATATCAAAATAATTATAAATCTATTATTAGGCGATATGACCGTTTTATGCATTTCTGCATACTACTGATAAAATGCAATACACCAGTTCGCTATAAACTAATATTCTTCAAAAACTTAAAAATGATTTTACAGTAATTCTCATTAAAAATATCAAAACTTTTAGTCAATAAATGATCAGCAGTCTGTGGCATATAAGAATAAATATGAATAATTTAAAATGATAAGAATCTATCACAGACATAATTATTATGATCAATATATATATATATATATATATATATATATAGCTGATATATATAACTGAAATATGTGGCAAGAATGAATAATATGAATGTGGCAAGATCATATATATATATATATATATATATATATATATATATACATATATGATCTTGCCACATCGGTTACGACAGGACGATCTCATCTATTCTTTACAGAACATTTCAGGGACTAGTTTAAGAAACTAAAAAAAAGTTTGTCAATTCTTGTTTAACATAGGTGTGCTCATATATTAGCGGCTAACATAGTCAGCATAAAGAAGTCACTGATAAAGGCTGGTTGCTAGCAAGCAATAGCAAGCAACAGCAAGCAAAGTAGTTCACACTGATCAACCGTAGCTGCAGACGAATAAATAGCATATTAACATTGGCAAACAATAGTTGCAAATAACAGATGTTAATGCAGTTAACACTGGTTAACATTTGTAGAGCACATACCATAGTAGTAAACATAGTTAAATTTAGCTAACATTGTTCAACTTGCAATAGCAGCACACAAATCTCAGCAATTAGCATCTTTAACTGTAGTTAACTCCAGTAGCACGTCATCTTCAACGACATAGGAAAGATTTTGATAAGCTCATTTATCAAATAAATGACGTTTGTGAACATAGTTAAAATTACTAATATAGCAGCACACGTATGGCAGAAGATAACACTTTAAACTCTAGCTAACACTGGTAACAGATTAGGCGACACAGGAAATATTTTCACTTGCTCATTTATCAAATAAATGGCAACAGTTAACAATGTTAACACTAATAATATAGCAGCTCACAAATGGCAGAATATAACATTTTAAGCGCTATTTAACACTAGTAACATGCTATTTTAGGCGACATTGGGAAAGATTTGCGCATGCCCATGACGCGCTCTCTGTCGATGAAGAGAGTGTTGTTTTTTACGCTCAGGTCTTGTTCCAGGGCTGACTTAGTGCGTAGCAGATGCTGCAGAGCGTTCTCGTTCTCTCTCAGCTTAGCCTTCAGCTGATCCACGCTCTCCGTGATCTCAAACACCTGCTCTACCAATCTGCAATACGAACACATGAATTAATGACGCTACCATTCAATAAGACTAATTGTATAATAATCAGTAATCGCTAAATTGTCCTTGAAATAAACGAATAATAAATAATGCTAACTTTCAATAAATTAATTAAATTAATTAAATTAATTGAATTAATTAAAGGTATTATAATTAGAGAGAAGAGAAGAAAAAATCTCATGAATAGGATAACAGGAAACATGTTCTTTAGTAGGTAGACGTCAGTAATTTGAAATGTATTAAATCTAGTTAGTTAAAAAATTATTTCAACTTCTAAATAGCGAATCATTAATAGATGCACTATTATAATCAGGTGAAGCCTCAACTCCATTAGATGCTTAAACAGTCATACAAACAGAATGGCGATAGGATTAAAACAGTTGTTGAAATATTTACCAGGAACTTTTCCATAACAAAACCAATAGCATAAGTAGTGTATTTTAACAGTAACACAAACTTTTTTCTAAAACGCTGACTGATATTTTAAGAAATTTAAGAAGGATATTCTGATAAGAAGGTTATTTTAAACGCATGTGAATAGATTTAAACGATTATCAATTATTTGTAGATAAATATGAAATAATATCAGTAAATGACATCCATTTGAGCCCATCACTTACTCCGGATTTAAGGAATATAATGAAATACAAAATAGATTATATTGATAGAGATACTATTTACATTTATATATTTTAAAAAGCTAATGTTTATGTCAGTTTCCTCACTTGAAAGCGATGTCAGTGACGGGAGAGCCTAGGATTTGAACCCCCGCACCTACTGATCCGCGGTCGAGTATCCCACCGACATCGCAACTTGCTCCAGTCTACAAATGCTATCAAACCATTTGATCGATTTAAGAGTTGATTAAAAATCTTAAAGGAGACACGAACCTATGCTGCACCATATCTCTGCAAGCCTCCATGTTTGGTCGACGTGTTCTTGTTTCCAGTCTAGTCTGGGACACCTTCATGCTGCATTCCTTCTCAGTTATGGACTTCTTCAGAAGCTCTATGCTCTTCTGCACGTCAAAAATCTCCTGCAAAACCTGGAAAGTGAAAATATAAATATTTTATGATACATCATTTACGCAAATGTCTTCATTGTGTTCCAAAGAATATTAAGAATAACCGATCAAAATCCGCACGTCATCGATAGCTTAAATTTATGTCTTAACGGAGAAGGAAACAGAGAAACATCCTCAAAAGTAAATTATTAAAAAAATACTGACAGTTTAATTTTCTGCTTTTTATTGGGCAAAGGCATCCGTATTTTGCTAGAATCAGTGCCTTTGAACGCGAAGTGCTCATTTCTGAGCGAGATAACGATTTAAGCATGTTCATTCCTTTAAGAAAACTACTAAAATAAACAAAATGAAACAAAACAACTAAAAAGAAATTAAATAAAACAAACACAAAATAAAACTAAAAACGAAATTTAAAAAAGCAACTAAAAGGAAATAAAATAAATCAAAAATTAAATAAAACTAGAATAAAACATAAAACAAAACCACTAAATATAAATAAAATAAACCATAAATAAAATTAAACTAAACTAAAATAAAACAAAATAAAACAAAACAACTAAAGAGAATAAAATAAGCATCAAATAAACTACAAAACAAAACAACTATACTAAACTAACAAATGGTGAAGCTAGTAAAGCTAAGGTTAACGTCAGTTTCCTCAGTCGAAAGCAAAGTCAGTGACGGGATTTGAACCCCGCACATACTGATCCGCGGTCGAGTCGCCTGAACTGACGTAAACTGGACGAACCTTGGTGAGATGTATCTGGATCTGGTGCTTGGCCTCGCTATGGGACTTGATCCTGTCGTTGATGGCGCAGTTGACGTTGTTCCAGTAGTGGATCATGAGTTTGGCTGATCGGTTGAGCAGCGCCTCTATGCTCTCCCTCATGATGCGCGAGCTCTTCCTCTCTGCCATAGATCTCTGGATGTTGTTGTTCGTGAATCGAGCCCAAGTCTCTACCACAGAATTCCTGCAGCAAAATTATCATCGTCGTCGTCGTCGTCGTCGTCATCGTCATCGTCATCATCATCATCATCATCATCATCATATCATCATCATCATTTGTCTTTAATCAAACTTCTCGGTGACTGAGCGCAGGCAGCTATCGTAGGTCTTTTCTCAAATACTTTTTAAACATAGAAATTATTGCTTTTTAAACGTATCAAGTAATCACTTAATAGATTACAATAAAGTAAAAAAAATATAAAAGAGGAAGACCTAGAAGTACCTAAAAGTGGTTCAACACGTTTTGAAAACTTTGAACATTTCATGGGAGAATGCTGTGAGGGTTGCTAGAGACAGACAAGAACGGAGGAATGCTGCCGCCTTATGTTCTCTTCAGAAAGCAAAGAACTGATGAATATGAGATTACAATCAGCAATAGAATGTATCTATATTTTTATTAGTCTAAGCACATAAAAGAGTACCCACGTGTTGTCAATTCTCTCTATCCCGTCGTGATAGTATATGTCACGTGATGAACACCTCAGATCTCTACTGATGGACTCGAGGTTCGTAGCGGTGAACTTGTCCGCAGAGTCCTTCTCCAGCTCGTGAAGGGCGGCTCGGTTTAATCTGAAATAATTCACAACAATTAATTATAATTTACCCCGTGTTGTGCTCGGGTGAGGTTGGACCACTGCAGAATAGGACAACCGCAAAAAAATCTGCTGCGTGTACGTAAGAGGCGACTAAGGCAGGAGCTGAGGATGGCAAGAAGGGACCAACCTAACCAGATTAAATGGTAATTAATCCATCTAACTGAGGAAGGCAACTGAAAACCACCTCAAAGTCATATCTTTCCCAAGACATAGGCCACATAAAGTATGGATAAGGCATATACTCTGTGAAGGGATTAACTTGTTGATCTACGGAGTGTTCTTATGGAGCGAGAAAACAGACTTTGAATATGAATATGTACCTTGAACCTGCCACTTAGCTGAGCACTAGAGGAAGAGAGTAAATTTATAACAACGATTTCACCATATCATCGCCCTAGTCATCGCCGTCGTCGTCTTCGTCATAATGATCTTCCCTTGGATCTCATATTTCATAACAGAGATTTAATATCGCTATTAATGACCTAACAATGCATTATTATATGAAATATGATTTAAGTATACGGAATTTCATTATTTCGGATTGAATGGCTGCTTCCAATCATTTCATTATTGCATAGCGAAACATAATATATGATATTATATAATATTCTGTACAAAAATTATTCATACCGGAAAAAACTTGGGGGCAGAATTAAAACTAGGGGCAGGCTTCCCTTGGCGACGGGCCTGAAGATATAAATATATCTACTATATAAAATATATCGACTATATAAAAATATATGGACTATATAAAAGTAAAATTTGTTCACGTTACCAACTGTCCGGAACCTGGATTGTATATATAATCAATATCTAAGTCTAATTATGCAGTGATTTGGTTACAATTAATTTAGAATGCCCATTACCCAACTACTAGAAAACCTTGGGACAACCAAAATAATTCCAATTTGGTCTTCAATTTGATTAATATTACATGTATTTCTTTACCAAAGACTATAATATTTATGAACCAATTTTTGTAAAGAATGGCTTCAAGTGTTTTTACTTTTAAGTTCATTGCGTCAGAGTAGTGATAACCCTTTGAAGCCCAAATATTATATTTAATCTTGGGGCCCACCTAGGCCGGGTGTCCTCAGCACGTGCTGATGAGTGCTTCATGGTAATTCCGGCCATGTTTGCATTTGTTTATGCAGTAGTAATGCAATAAAATGCATATAGTAAAGAAATAATTACGAGATTTGGTTGGCTGCATCTAAAATATTTCTTCTCATTTCGTCTTGAATTCTCTTCACGTTGTCCACTTCCTGACGCAGATAACACCAAAATTATTAAATCGAAATTAACTACTAATTTTAATCTTCAATAATCTTTAGCTGTCGATTAACAATAATGAACGATTAGACTCACACAAGTGTATTCTATATTATACAGTACATGAACATGTATTGGTTGGGTCGTCATTTGGGTCAACAACGGCGATGGTCGGGTTTCGAAGAGAAGTACCTCGGGCTTCTGCCTTGACGTTAATCCCACAAAAGTTTGTTAACTCCTTAAATTTGATCAAGACAATTTCTTTCGATAAAGCCGATGCATGGTGTATATGATTACAGGACAAATGCAATATTTGTAAGTCGCAAACTTGAATAAAGCAATCTCTGTGATGGTAGCTAGAGTGTTCTGAATGGTCTTGAGGGTTAGCCTTAAGTATGCTTCTGAAGCGTGACGATAGACACACTGCAGCCTATCATTCATTAACTAGCTATGCTTTACAATTTACTTCTTATTAACTATTTATTCTTATTTCACTTCTTATTAACTATTTCGTTGAAATAGAAATGAAGGAACTCAAAATTAAGAAAGAAGAGCAGGAGGTCAACCTTGATCAGTTCATTTTCGACTTCGTCGTGCACCATGTCGATACCCTGACGCTTCTCTCTCTGATACAGGCACTCTTGTGATATGTCTATGGTATTCTGAGTTTCAGCAAGAGCTCGTTCAAGACAACATTTAGCCTTGCACAGGGCGTCCAACTCTGCTACAGCCTTGTCCATCTCACACGCAAGCTACGATAAATCAATCAGTTAATTAATCAATCAAATTGTAACGAACATGGTTGCGTGAGCGTGCGCGCGGCCGGCGAGCCCTCCCGTGTTACGGCGAGGGGAGAGATATTCTTTCGCCCTCAATATTGGGTCCTGGGAATCCGGGGCATCGGGTTAGGTGGCCCGGCCCGAATCGGGAGTGGGGCTCACTCCACGTTGTCACGTTGTAGGGTTCTGTTATGGAGCGCCGACAGCGATTCGAGATTGCAGCTTACTAGTTAATGGTCTTTTACAGGTACCGCTTGTCAGGAGGAACCGAGGGGTGCTGCATCTCAAATGGCCTAGCTTCGCTCGACTTCTATCTGTTAATTCAAGGGTCGACTCCCTTGTTCTTTAGTAGATTATCTTCTGTAGTGTGATTCTTGGGGCGAAGTGATATGGTGACCCGAACCGGGAGTAGAAGCGAAATCCGCGTCTACTATATTTTAGGCAATTACGGTTAAGTTTCTGCCATGCTTCTTAGTCTTCAAACTGGTTGTAGTAGATATATATTTAATTATAGGACTGGTTGTTTAACTGCGACGAACTTTATACTTCTTTACCCTATAAAACTTCCCTATATCCTTTTTTAGACTTATTCTTCCATATCCTTTTAGTATTGGTCTTCCCGTAGTTCCTTCTCTCGTCCATCTTGCTGAAGTGGTGTAATGGGTCTTTCGTTTAAAACGGAGAAATCCGTGAATAGTCTACTGGTCGTTGGTAATCCCACTTCTCTGCATTCTTTTAATACTGGTCTTCCCGTAGTTCCTTCTCTCGTCCATCGTTTCTAAAGGTGGTAAAATGGCTTTCGTGTAGTCACTATGAAATTCGTGGATAGTCAGCTGGTCATTAGTAATCCTGCTCCCGCCTGCAGAGACACACTCGACCCAGGCGCTTATCAATTACCCTCAGAGACGGACTCGACCCGGGTAATGCCGTGGACTACGAGCCTCCCGCCTACAGAGACACACTCGACCCAAGCGCTTAGCAAATACCCGCAGAGACGAACTCGACCCGGGTAATGCCGTGGACTACCAGCCTCTTACCTGGGCCTACCCAGGGGGACACCGAACTCTCTCGCCTCCAATTAGCCTTCGCGGCTTGGTACACTAGCCAACCTGAGGGGCCCCCTTACCTATCCCGTAGGGAGTCAGTAAGAGGAAGGATCATTGAGACTCGATCCTTTATGAGAACTACACGTTATACACCGTATAGACCCATCGGAGCCGCCCCCCTCTTGGGAACCTACTCAGACGAACCAAGTAGGCCCCCGGCCCCAACTTGCTTCTAATGTATCCAGCTTCTCCTTATATATACCGCTGTCGATCGATGTCAAACGCTTCTATCGAATCACAGCTCTTCTTTATTTAGCTAATTTACGCGCCAGCGACGTCACTTTGAAAATACCCTTCGTAATAATCTAGCTATACCCAACTATAACCTCGGCTTATATCATCTATTTTAAATCTTTGGAAAAACCCTACGTCACTTATTATTTATAAATAACTGCTCCATTATATCTGCATTCTATCTAAAATATATATTTCTTAATATAAAAATTGTGAACAAGGCCTGTTCATTACACAAATTAATCAATCCATAAATCAATCCTTAAATCAAACAATCGGAAATTACAAGTTGTTATCGTCAAATTAGTAAATATATCAGTCAATCGGTGAATATGTACAGCATATATTAATAAATATATAAACAAATCTTTTAAACAAAATAAATATTTTAAATTGTGATGATGGTCTCAATTCAATACGTGCCTCTATTTTCCAGTATCTAATATCATCCATTCGTTGACCGATCTTTTTTTCCACATCCTCCAGCGTCCTCTTGTCCTTATCATGGGTCTCCTGACAGAGCCGGGTGGAATGAATCCTGACGGACTCTGATCCACTGCGGACTCTGTTGGAGGCGGTGAAGAGACTGTGATTAGAGGAATTCCAGTCCTGGTTAGAATAGCGAGTGTAGAGATTGTTGCGTGCTGCTGCAAATACAGGAGGAACCTAAGTACAATAAAATACAGTACAATACAATATAATACATTACAATGCATTGTAATATATAATACGTTGCGTCATATACAATGTAACATGACGCAACGCGACTTAAACAACAAATTATTTTAAAAAATACAACACAATACTACAATGCATTGCGATACAACACATTACGATACAAGTACAATACTCGATAAGAAAGGATAGAGTTCAATATAACACAATACAATGTTATAAGATACAATATAATTGAAAAGAGCAGCAATACAAATAAAACAAGACACAAACAATTAGAATAAGACTGCAATGTAGTGAAATTTCAGAAGATATGTAGCGAAGTGATAATTAACTGCAATGCGTCGAATACGATATAGTACAATTTAAAATATCTCCACAGATATGGACAATCTGATATGCAGGACGCTGTGGTATGGGTATGATTGTAACAAAGTGGACTGGTTAGTACTGTATCCCGTGTCACTATCGATCTAATCGTCAGAGTATTAGACATATTCCTAAAAACATCGAACCTTTAGGGGTCTAATCGACTAATATTCCTAAAAACATCGAACCTTTAGGGGTCTAATCGTCAAACAACTCATATTCAATCACCGAACTTTTGATCATTTCATGACTCAATCAAAAACTCCATATCGCTGACACTATCCGTATTAGGATTAGGTAGTCCCTTAAAAATCTTATAGGCTCTTAATTAACATGAATTCTCGTGGGATAGATCGCGTGCTAAATGTCTAGTATTGCTAGCCTTATTGTCTAGTATTATTAGCCATATTGTCTAGTATTATTAGCCTTATTGTCTTGTCTTATTAGCCCTATTGTCTAGTATTATTAGTTGTCTAGTATTATTAGCCTTATTGTCTTGTATTATTAGCCCTATTGTCTAGTATTATTAGTTGTCTAGTATTATTAGCCTTATTGTCTAGTATTATTAGCCTTATTGTCTAGTATTATTAGCCTTATTGTCTAGTATTATTAGACTTATTGTCTAGTATTACTAGCCTTATTGTCTAGTATTATTAGCCTTATTGTCTAGTATTACTAGCCTTATTGTCTAGTACTATTAGCTTTGTTGTCTAATATTAAATGTACCTGTCGATAGTGTGTAATATTGAACACTTGCACTATGTATGTTAAACATCGAATTATTTAGACTGCGGTGTGTTAATTCGAGTCTGTCTCCGCAGTCTATCTGTGCTGACTAATTAGCATAATTTACTGGATGATGTATGATCGCTTCATTTTAATTAATCCCATCGACCATTGATCGACTGACCCAGTCGACAAAGGGTTGGACCCAATCGACGAAGGGGATCCAATCGACAAGTGGTTTAACCCAATCGACAAAGGGTTGGACCTAATCGACAACTGGTTGAACCTAGTAAAAACATGGTCGGATCCTTTGGACAAGTTGTCTGTGAGTTTACTTCTTATACATTCTAGTGAATGAACACAATATCACCGGTCACCGTTAGCCACATCAAGTTCATACAGTGCAGATCAATCAACCAATACTCGAAGCAGTACCTTTATACTATCGAGGTCGGTCAGTTTGTTCCTCTCTGAGGCTGGCTCAGGCATTGAAGACGTCGAAGGAACGCAGGGATCCACTCTGGAGTGCCCGTAATAGCTGCTGGGTCGCCAGGGTAGAGTGGTTAGGGAGCGGCGTAGCGGGGTGGGTGCCGGGTAGGTGTCGTAGGGCTTGCACCCGGGCTCGACGGTCGTAATCGAGGGTAGGAAGGTGTGCGTGCCGCTTCCCCCTAGCCTCGCCCCCGTCATGTAGGCAGCCGTAGAAGTCTGGCCGAGAAATTCCATCGTCTATCTACAAACTGTGACCTGCTAAATGCTGTTTTTAATTAGATCGTTTTATGTATAAATCACTTTTGGATTAGCAATTCTGCTATTGCGTAGTAATTTTACACGGTCAGTAAATTAATAATTATTTCATAATTTTTCTCTCTAGGGTTCTGCCAAGTGGTAGGTCCAAAGTATATATTCCTACTGACATCCTGTTTTCACTCTTCAAAAAAGATCACTACGTCGATCTACGAATTAATCCCTTCACAAAAAGCTATGTCTTATCCACACTTTAATGTATCCTTGGGAATAATACGGATTCTGAGGTGGTTTCCCGTTACCTTCCTCAGTTCTTACAGAGCCGCCTCTTTTTCAATGTCCAGGCACAATACGGGAATATTTCCTAATACAGTTTCATAATAGCATACAATCTAACATGGCCTCCGATCGATGTCTAGTTTGGGTTCGCTGAACCCAAACCATCAGCACCCGTCTATAACTTTGACATAAACATTCACTTAAATGGCTCTTCCAATGTTTAGAATAGATGTAATCTAGAGCAGTTTTATATTCGTATGCATCTTATACTACTGTTCCACGGTATACTGCGATTATCTATTCTTTAATTTTTCCATTTACTTGATCGAATAATTTTTGACACATTATTTCACAATCAAATTACCAAAACACTCGTAGTCTCACTCTTCATCAGCGTCTTTTTTGCAAAGAACCCGCATTACCCCTATTGCTTCTCTTGTGCCGCATTCTTTCCTAAAACCAAAGTGTGTCTTGCTGAGTGTCATATCTTATTTCGACTGAATGCGATTATTTATTATTAATAATAATATCTTCGATGCATGAGGTATTAAACTGATTGTTCTGCAATTCGCACACTCCACAGCATTGACTTTTTGGGAAATGGGATCATCACTGACTTAAAGTTGTCTGGCCAAATACCTGTATTGTAAACTACCATACATACTTCAATTAACTTGTTGAGTGTTTCTCCTTCCAACATTTTCAAGAATTCTGCTGGGATATCATCTACTTGCAACTAACACTATTTATTTTCCATTTGGCGTTTTACAAAATATTAATCTTTGTCAACCTTTTCCAAGCCAGCTTTTCCAAAACTGTAAGTTTTCCATTAAAACTCAAACCCCTTTTGATAGACATCGTCGATAAGATTTAAGAAAAATGTACAAAGATGGTAAAGCTAAAGTTAACGTCAGTTTCATCACTCGAAAGCGATGTCAGTGACGGGCGAGCCAAGGATTTGAACCCCGCAGGGCCCGTACATACTGAACTGCGGTCGAGTATCTTACCGACATTGTCACTGACTCCAGCATGTAAAGGTATTAAAAGGATCTCAAGGTTGTGGCCTGCCGACGCTTGGATTGCTGTTAGATTATAGTATCGTCATTAGACGAGTACGAAGCTTCAATTATTAAGTATTTCTAAACGCTTTAAGTCAATGACCATAGCTAAGAAATAAAGCCAAAAAAATTACACTTAAATAGTGATTTAAGGAAGTAAATAAATATATCGCTTCTAATGCACTACGTCATCAACTTGAATCTATCAGAAGAGACTACTGAACTTTCGTAGAAAAGTTGAATGAAAACTAGAATTCTATTCAATAGTCCACTGTTTTGTCTGCCAAGCAAAGGTTTTCTTAGCAATTATTTGACCTCATTTATGCGACTATAGACAGATATTTCCACAAAATCATAATAAAAGAAAATATCAGTGACTCGTTTGTATATTTGTTTTAGTTCGTTTAAAGGTTTCGCCAAGGCAATCTATTACAGAATTCTACAAAGGCAGGGTGGTATAGTGCGTTCCTAAAGCTAAACTAAAAGCTATTATGCTAAGATGTTTTTCCTATCAATCTCTTGCTTTTTCACTTGAGTACTTTGGTTTTTTTCTGCCAGTCTATCAAAGTTCTATTTCAATTTATGCTCGCAAGCGTCTCAACTGTTCTTCCTATTATTGGTTTAGATAATTAATCATGGAGGATAAATTGTAAAAATATATTATTTAGAAGCCTAACATAATTTTGCAAAGAAATAAGCTTATAAAAACACGGAATAGAACAAAACATAGAAAAATCTCCATAACCTAACATACTACTATCAAGTATAACAGTTTAATGAACGGCTAATTAAACCAACAATTCTACAGTCTTTAGTAGCTACTTGAGTAACTCGCTAGCTCGTCAACTTACGGGCACTAAAATTTTTATGTAATAGTTATGACACTATACATGTATATATATATATATATATATATATATATATATATATATATATATATATATATATATATATATAGCCGTTGTACATATATAAAGCCGGTCGTCTGCTCAAGTCAAACTATCTGCACGCGTAACTACTTGTACGTTTAGGAAGCATTCTAAGAAAACTGTTGAGAAGAAGAATTCATCAAATAAAAGCCGAAAACTCGATATGATAACACACTATCAATCCTAGGCTCGCCCGTCACTGACATCGCTTTCGAGTGAGGAAACTGAGGTTAACCTTAGCTTTACCAGCTTTTTCAACAATAACAACAACAACAACAACAACATCATCATATCTACAACTCTGAAGCCGAGTTGAAATAATTTAATCACTCAACTGGAAATCAAACACACAGAATTCACAATGTTATAAATATATAAACGAAGACACACAACAACCGCAAAGTCAAATAGTAACGAATTCTACCAAAAGCAAATTCAGGCACTTCTAAATCTAAACAGTCAACACTGTCTAAATGATAACACTGCAATATGTTTCAAAAGATCTCAGAGGAACAAACTGCTAGCTAAGAAAATAATATATGGGAACATCAAATCAGTTTCCAATGGGCATACATGTAGATCTTCTATCTAGTTATCAGAAAGCAGAGGTACGTCTTCGAAAGGTCTCTCTATCTGTAGGAATTTACATGTTGCTCATTAATAATGCTTCAGACGTTGAGATTTAAGTGTTCATTTCAGCAGCCGGAGAATTGAGTTATTTAATTTATATAGCACAGTTGACTGCAATTGTTTATGTTTTTTCAATTTATTTTTCTGTACTAAACTGAAAACACATCTCTTCCCACAATAGATTGATATCATCTGGTGTGACTGTTTTTTACTATCTCGCCGTCACTGACATCTTTATTTCTCTCTTTACTTCTCTCTTTACTTTATTTTCTCCAGCCCATTGTATTTGGATCGTTTTGATGATTCAGATTTGTAGTGACATGCAATGGGGAACGACCCTGACATCATCTTATTGTAAGGAAACGGACGTTAAACCATTATTACTGATAATTATTATTATTTATTAGTGCTACTATAATTATAACAATTTATATACGAATTCTTAAACAATTTTTGTATCACAGTAAAGGTCATCAAGGTCATGTTACGTTTGGTTCCGTACCACAATGTATATACAGCCAGATACAACCGGTAAGCAAGGGATTCAGAAGCCCTCAACTTACCAGGCGAGCTTGCTATCAACTAGACCATACAATCATCAACAGAGTAACATAAAAATTAAACAATGTTTCACGAGATAAATACCCTTATTTACCTTTGGTTTTCATGAGAAAATCGCTTAACAAGACAGCTTTGGAAAGTTATAGCAAATCACAGAGGGCACGCGTTACACGTGCAGTAGTAACAAGTCACTGTAAAAAGCATCGATAGACCGACCTCACGATCGACTCTTCTGTAATATCTAGAACTCTGCTCCCTTATTAACTGCTCCATAAAAATTCTACTTGTAGCGTTTTATTTATGTCTTTAATTTATTACAAATCGTATTAAAAATCAATCTTTACTGTAAGCATTCTTGCATTTAAAGCAAGACAAAGATTATTGCAAATTTTCAATGTAATTTCATTAAGAGAACTTAAAACTGAGGCATAATTAGCCAAACATATGATATGTGATATTATGGGGTTATGTTATTGCTAAAACAATTGACTCCAAATTTGACGTTAGCATGCAAGATAGTTTAATTGTTTGATTTTATTTTAGATAAATCCTATCGAACGTTAATTAACTACGCTATAAATTTAAAATTATCAATTATAGTTTCAACCGAATTAAACTGTATCTATTTTCTTTTTTGTGTATAGGCCTATAGAAACAACGACCGTAAAGCAGTACAAAACAGTAAAGATTTTCCCTTCGGCTCCTTGTCCGAAGCTGATTATAAGAAAGTCAATAAGTGCACGGATCGGTATATCGAGGAGACAGTTCCGAAATTGCATTTTCGTGCAGTTCTCTAATTAGGCCTACGTTTTGTTCTCCTTCAGTCAATTTCGTAACATATGTGCATCACACTCAATGGTTCAAGTAACATAATTTTTGTTATAAAAAAATGGTTCAAGTAACATAATTTTTGTTATAAACACAACGTGGTATTTCAAAACGCAGCAATAGGCCTACCATAAAAATCATATTAATGAAAACCAAATGGAAAATCTGCCATTAAATGCATGTACATCTCATTTATTGTCTATCGCTTGAGTATTTAGTCGACGATGTTGCTATGAAAATTTTTTTACATGTACATGTAGATCAATACAGAGTCTACACAAGATATCTTCTTAGCAAACACAGTAAATATACTAAATGTAGACTGCATTGACTATATTTTATAATTTTAAATTTTTAAAATTCTAAACTAAATAGAAATCACACAAGTCAAAATATATTAACAAACTTTTACTCTAAATAACGAGCTTCATAACCCTTGCTTGACGTAGATCGAAAATTGTGCATTTTAATATCCATGAAGGAAAATGTAGTTCAAAGTAACGATGCAGTAGATGGAAAAGAATTAAGCTTAGAATTAAGAATTAATTAATTTTTAGAAAGCACAAAGATTCGATACTTAATTTAAACATAACAATATTTTAAATACGAATTTCTGATAAATGTTACATCAATTTTCTTCTTTAAATTAAGTTTATTACATTTCTAATATATGGCTTAAATAGAGGTTTTGCAACAGAATGGCAATATATTATTCAATATAAAATACATGTATATATATCGTATTTCGTAATATCGAAACTTTTGCGTACTTTTAATAGAATTTTGGTGCTCTCTCAAAGCATGCTAAGCTCATTAACAACACGAAGTTTGTACAGTTTCATCACAAAGTTAGCAGATTTTAAATAAAATTAGCACGCATTTTGCATCATTTTAGCACATTTTCTATACAAACATAACAAATTTGACACAGTCATTTGCATGACACAGGGACTAAATAT
Source organism: Enchytraeus crypticus (assembly GCA_905160935.1). Taxonomy (NCBI): domain Eukaryota; kingdom Metazoa; phylum Annelida; class Clitellata; order Enchytraeida; family Enchytraeidae; genus Enchytraeus; species Enchytraeus crypticus. The sequence continues at coordinate 115,181 of CAJHZI010000385.1, forward strand.
TAAGTTCAACGTGTCGGAAGTACAGCGGATAGGCAAGAACTGCCAAAACTGGAAATGAAACAGAAGAAACCAGGGTCAACTTGGCGGGGGTGTCGGTATAGAAAGAGAGCAGCGCGCAAGAGCAGCAGAGCAGCACGTTATAGAGCAGCACCAGCAGAAGATCCAGTCCATCGTAGCGTCGTGTACGTAGACTAAACGTTAAACTACCGAACATCATGAACAAGACGCTAGCCACAAGAGCGAGGATCATAACATTCGAATATGATCTAATCAGGGGATGAGACAGCATGGTCAACGTGTAGATTCCTACCATATAGTCAGACGTCATTCCAAATATACACTGACCACCTTTGCATCTACCAGTCACCTCAAAGTATGACTGGCGCATGATACCCGAGCAAACGTAGACGCTTGCGAGAAGAACGAGGAAGCAGTTGAGGTTGCCGAGGTGCATGAGAAGAGAGGCAGGGACAACGAAGTGGGACACAAGATCTGCGTAACAATCCAGTTTTGATCCCACGATGGAGAAAGCTTTAATACGATTGGGTGTTGATCGGGCTATAGGGCCGTCAATGATGTCTGCAATGTTTGCCGCAACGTTGAAGAACATTCCCAGATAATATCTGCATCATATTGTAACAGAGCAAAGAAAAATGTATAATTTTTAATACAAACTTTCACTTGATTGACCAGTAAAAGTAAAAAATTCAGTTTTCTTTGTCAAAATTCTTTTTATTATTGGCAATTCAAAAGAATCTCTAGAATTAAGCCAATATTCTATAGATAATTTAGATTACAAATTTGATAATTATTTTGCATAGTGCAATATTTAAATATAACTTTAATATTATTTTTAAAATCTGAAAATCATTACACAACTATATAAGGTTAGGTGAGATCAGTTTGAGAGACGAGAAACAGATCGCTAATTAATACAGCTACGATCAGTTACATACCGTCCTGTCCACATGCCTGACACTGCTAACACAGCGAGTACAGCTCCCGTGAAAGTACACAGGTTAGCTGGGTCAGAGATGATTTGTAGGCGTGTCGGCACTTGATTGACGTGCTCTCCCTCCGCCACTGACATCTCCTGCGAGTCACGTAATGGTCGGCGACTGCAGGCCGCACGTTTGCAGGCTCCGCCCTCTTTTCTCGACGAAATCAGACTGTGACCATTTTCCAGCTTCTTGGTGACATCGTCCGGAATCAGCCGTCCGAATGTCGTCGTTCCATTTCCGCTGTGGTCAGTCGTGGAGCCGTTAGATGTGGGAAAACTTCCGTTGGAGAAATTTGCTTCATATTTTGAACTTCCTACAGAATCAACGGAAGACATCGAGACATTGTTATTCAATACTGACCTGTTAGAAATGCCGTCCTTCATCGCGGTTCACTGCACAAAATATCAGACTGGCACAAATCTGTTTGTCAAACAAAATATAGTGATTAGGAATTACTACGATGTTCCGCAGCAGAAGCGCTATAGAGGCGTTCTACAGTACTCAATATTAACATGTACTTCAATATCAGCCTTTTTATTAATTGTTCTTAATATAAAAAGTCTCAGTTAATATGTAATAATAGTCTTTTATAATATATAATAATAGGACTTTAATAATATATAACAATAAGTCTTTATAATAAGTCTCCTTTATTTCTTTAGTTCAATTATCTTACAACCTAGGGAAAAATCAGATATTAAAACGAGCAATAATAGAAATTTGTTGCACGTAAACACCGTACTAGCATGTGTGTATAACTAGCAGGATACGCTTAGTTCTAATCCAAGCAGGCCAACCTCTGACAGTACCTCTTGTAGCCTGGAAACAGACGTTAGCATTTTGTATTTGTAGTCCATAAAGAGAGAGAGAAGTATGTTTAATTTAAAATTTCAAACCATCAACAACAGAAGTACAATCAGCTACAAGTAAATACAAAATAAATATAACCATTGTAAATAAATCATACAATAGGTGCATAAAATTGAAACAAACATAATGACTTATGCAATTAACTAAAACAAGCCCAATACCATTCAATCGGCCCCTAGTGAGATCAATGCTCTATCTAGCTAGTCGCCGAGATGGTATGGGAAGTGCTTCTATCAGCATATTTTACCAGTTCTTGAATAAAAAAGTTTTATATATGATGCTAAAGTACAATTAATAATAAATAACAATAATAAATAATAATAATAAATCTTTATAATAAGTCTCTTTTATTTCTTTAGTTCAATGTATCTTACAACCCAGGGTGTTATAAAACATAGAGAAAAGCTTGATATATAGGCCTATATATATATACATATATATATATATATATAATATATTTTATATATATATATATATAATGTATAATATATATATATATATAATGTATAATGTATAATGTATAATATATATATATATATATATATATATATATATATATATATAATGTTAACGAGGCTAGATGTGAGGAGACACTGGTAATTGAAATGACGGAACTCGAGGTCCATTGAGCAGCTGATCTCTTAGCTCCTTGACCAGAGACTAGACCAAGGGTAATATCAGGACCGGTAAATGGATAATGGCGAAATGTGGCTAAATGATAAGCACTAGGCACTAAATAAAGTGATAGATATTATCATAGTTGATATTTTAATCTAATCTTTTTTAAATCATTCATATCTTCCTGCATCTGATTCGTTATATCTTGATAAATATGAGAATTAGATCCAACAACATTTACAATATGTAAAATAGAAAGACCACAAGTATATATTTAGTATAAACAGAAACACTTACAGAATTCTGTAATACAGTCTATGGTCTGGACCGCTGTAAAAATACAACGTACAATGACAGTAAATTAGTTCATATTATACCCAGAGTTGACACAGAGCCAAAAAATTGACTAACATGGAGATACAAAAATGATTACTAATGGAAATATTCCACTGACGTTAGTACTTTATGAGCAAAATCTGCGAGTATAAAATCTGGCATAAAGATTAATGATGCAGCATGTAAACATCGAGAGATCGGCCAATATAGGCTTGTCAGCATACGAACCTATTATGGGCCTAATATCAGTTGATCTTCGGTCCTATATTTCATAATACATTGTAGAAAACTAGGAACAATAATAAAAATCATGACATTATTATAACGTTATTAGCATTATTAGTATTACTGACAGTACTAACATTACTAACATTATTAACATAAGACTAACATTATTAACATTATTAACATAAGACTAACATTATTAACATTATTAACATAAGACTAACATTATTAATATTATTAACATTATTATTATTCTAACATTAGCCTATAAACATTAATATTATCTAACATTATTAACATTATTATTATTGCATACAGACGTTAATTATTATTATAACATTATTAGCACTATTATAATTACATACATTATTAACGTTAATTAATATTCTAACATTATTAACATTAATATTATTCTAACATTGTTAACATTATTATTAGTATTACATACAATATTAACATTAACTATTATTCTAACATTAATATTTTGGTAGCAGAATCAGAACATGCGGTTGTATTTTGCATTAATCTATCCAATTACTTTTGACGGATCTTCAAATATTTGAGGCTTATAATTAAGAATTGCAATACAAATACTAATAACAAACGAATGCCTCAAGCGTAATCCTGAATAAGTTGAGTCTTAAGCAATCATAAACTGTTTCTGTACAAAACAAAGTCAACAGCACATGCCTTTAATTGTTTCAAGTTTCCATTTCAAATACTGTAGCACATGAATGTACAAGTGGCACTACATGCAAATTAACTTAATGTATAATAAATACAATGGGACTGGATATCACATTCTGAAGCGGAAAGTTCTAGAACATTCCAACACAATAGGTCAGGTATATCCTGAAACCCGATTAAAGCAGATTATGATAAGAGGCTTGAGAGCCGAGGCTAAGGCCAAGTTTAACGTCCGTTTTCTGCTCGAATAGAATGTCAGTGACGGAGAGAGTACTGTATTTGAACCCGGCACCTGTTGATTCGCTGTCGAACAACTTGCCAACAAGCAACCGGCTCAGCTGCATTAACGTTAAATTGAATTTTCGAACTCCGCCTTATGAAGGAAATATTGACCTAACGTTCGTTGATCGAGGGTATACTCATTATGGAGCGAGACACATAACTCATGATGAAATTGTATAATTAAACTAGCATATAAATACTCATACAATAGAATTACCCAAGTGACGTGGCTAAGATAAATTCCAAAATGTACTATTCACTTGCAAAATAGTCGGAAATAAATATCAAAGTAGACGAAAATCTATGATACTGAATGGTATTATGCGTTTATAAATACCTAAAAAACACTCAAATAAAAAATTATGCAATAAATGAATAAGATTATGCGTGTGTAATTACTTTAGGCCTACTAATGTGAATCAAACAGTATAGTAAAATATACTTCATACAGTTTCATTTCTTTTGTTTAAATATATTGCATGAAATATAAACTACTTTTCATGTTATTAAATTAAGCATCTCTTCCTCAGTTCAGATAAATCTGTAATCATAGAAATTTAAAAATTAATCAGATAAACACTGTACAGCGGTTCTAGAGCATGCTCCACAAAAGTTAAAAAAATGAGCCCATCACAGTTACATAACAAATCACAGTTACATAACCTACATGCAATTTCATTTAAAATTCAGCCGCATCTGGAGAGATATAGGGCCTACTACTTAATATTACGTATCATACACCGCTTACATATTAGACATATCCGAGCTCACAAAACTACAAATAAGCGATCATGATAAGCATTAGAAGTCAAATTTCGCAATCTTAGTGTAAAGTTATGCACAGATTAAAATGTAACTTCTGGAATTCTCTTCCTTCCACTTTATGCACTCCCTCATCTTCTGCAGATCATCCACTTCTTTCATATGAGCAGTTTCATAGACGGTTGAAGGCTTTTCTTTTTGACCACTCATATTAAACCATTGCTCATGAACTGAGACCAACACGTAAACCTCCATTCCACTAGTACCCTTCCTCAGATCGAACTCCCGGATTTTGGATCGCACCGTTTTTGGGCCCCACACTCTGCTCATCGGATTGATTTGGTACCACAGTGCTCAATGTTGTCACTGACGACAGTAGCACTCTAATTCTGTTGTTGTTGTTGTTGATGAACGGATATGAAAACTGCGTAAGAATTGAAAAGTTCCGAAAAATTCAAAACAAAAAGCACTGGAGCTATTCAACTAAAATATTTGATTTCGCACACCGATTAACCTTAGTCGAACCTTAGTCAAGACATTTAACCAATATGCCACAATCATGCCATATCGATATGCTTCAGCATTAAAAAACACGCATTATAGTGAAATGATCACCTATATTGCTATCTATCAATTTTGAATACCACATGTTAAAACCATTAGGCAATTTAGTCCACTTTCCACGTAACCGGTCCAGTGAATGTCCGAGATTTTACTCTCAGGTCAGCGCGGCTGGGAATCGAACCCACGACTGAGGCATTAAAGACATTTTAACTTATAAGCCAAATCTTGCTCAGAAAGCAGAAGAACAGTAAAAAGCAATCAACTCATATTTACCCTGTAGATGTTCTTGTTTCGGATTCTGTTCGAAGCAGATTCTTGAAATAGCATAGACTAACTTAAAAGAGTAGCTGCAGTGGTAATATTAATGTATTTATCTATTGAACTGATTTAAGTTATTTTCTGATAACACTATCTTTACTCTCGATAGTATTAAATTTGCATAAAATTTTCCATAAGATATATCTATGAATTAGTCATTAGTTAGACCTGCTGCATGCTTGACATTCGTTTCACATCACGTCCTACAATGGACCAATCAAAGAGCTTCAAACATTCGTTGTGAGAGCAAAGTAAAACAAATAAAGCTTACGGATGTATAACGTTTTTTAATTGGTTTGAGCAAGAGGTAATAGAACACTATGTCTCTATAATGCAGAATTCTAGATGATTCTGAGCGTATTCGTTGCCTTGACGCCTCTAGACAACCAAATACTGAGACAATTAAGCCATCATACAGACAGTGTGTAACACTAGAAAAAAGACATGCAATAGATCAGAAAAGTTTCTCAAAATTTCGCATTTGTATACCAAAAGCTTTCGCGGAAAACAAAATACATTAGACAATATTCTAGAGTTGGGAATCGAACCGAGCCCGAACCGAACCCTAAAATCTAGAATTTTGACCGAACCGAACCGCACTCGAACCCAGACTGTGACCGAACCCGAACCGAACCCAAACCCAGACTCTGGCCGAACCGAACCCGAACCCAGACTCTGGCCGAAACGAACCCGAACCCAGACTTCGTCCAAACCGAACTGAACTAAACTCTTGGAGGTCCTCTCTTCTTCACCATCCTGACATTAAATACAGATAGTAAGAACAATACAAATATATATTAGTTTTTGCATTTACATGTCGTACAGTATCTAACAGCATATATTCAGGTATGGCTGGTTCCGACACAAATTTTAAAATGATAGCGGTACAAAGGAATGGTAGCGCGAAGTGAGACGGGCCTACAGAAGATAATGGGTAGTCTGAATTATACGGCATTGAAATATGGAACGACGATTAAAAAAGCTGGTAAAGCTAAGGTTAACGTCAGTTTCCTCACTCGAAAGCCATGTCAGTGACGGGCGAGCCCAGGATTTGAACCCGCACCTACTGATCCGCGGTCGAGTAACTTACCGACTTCGCCATTGGCTCCAGCCAACAAAACATCAAAGAGACAAAAGTGATGAGAGTATCCCATAAAAATCTGAAAATGCTTGACTCAATCTAGGTGTATTTTACTTGTTAAATTCAAATTATGAATTTTTTCTAATTTTAGTGTGCTATCTTAATATTTTTGCAGCCAGATTTACAAATAATTACACATGACATTCTATATGTGTTAAGGCTATCTGGAGTAAATAATTTTGCACCATAACAATGCAATAATGTCATAACTATTTTCGTAAATTCATAATTGATCTGAGAGTTTCAAATTTGAAATCCTAAGGTAAATTATGAAGCTTATTACTGGTCAGTTGATAGCAACGGTGTATATTATGATCATTTTTCTATGGAAGTACACTTGTTTACCAAATCTTCTTTATTTGACATTTTTATGTTACTAAATTGCACTTTGTCTCTGAAATATTGGATCAAAATTTAGCGAAGACATTTCCACTTAATTATAAACGTATCTAAATATAGGCCTATAGTGACAATAAAAATGTAAAAATTGATAAGCATTCTATTTGCTCGTTATAATCAGGTAAAATAGTTCAGATACAATAATAAAGCTAATTATCTATATTATGAACATTTGTTGGTCAACTAACAATATTTTAAGAAATGTACAGGAATAAATACCACTTCTCTCCTTTTTTTCTTTGTCATATTTTTATCCAGGTGAAAAAATGTGGCAGCTATTTTGACTTAATGAATTTTTAAGCATATTTACCATAAACCATTTTAAGCGTGTTTGTCATAACCACGATTATTAAAAGTAAAGTTAAAACAATCGCAACATTATCCAAACCAAACCATTTCGAGCTCGAATTGAACTCGCGAGTTAGAACGCAAGCAGAACCCGAACCGAACCCGAACCCTTGTTAGAACCGAACCGAACTTTCATTTTCAACGAACCGAACCGAACTCTCAAATTATCGTCAACTGCTAACCGAACCGAACCAAATTTTCATTTTCAACGAACCGAACCGAACCCGAACTCTGGAAATTCATAAAATTCCCATCTCTACAATATTCACATCTGCTTGACACGGTTAATATTTCCCTTTTTTGTTCGTATAGTTACACACATGACATACCGCATGTGCTACAAAGTTTCCTTTCTTAAATGCTGTTTTTTGTAGTTTCCGTCATTTTATCTTTCCTCTCCATGTTTATTAGTAATCTTTGCCTTTTGTTGGCGCATCAATTGCAGCCGGCGCGGATTTAAGAATAACCTTCCAACACCCTCGGGATTTTTTCTTCAAAGCTGTCAACACACGATCTTCCATGGTGGTCACCCACAAAGGACTAACCGGCGCTATGGAGCTTAAATTCGTTCAATTGACGCACAGCTTAACCGAGTGCGCTAAATCCAGCCCGACACTTATGGCAAGTCAATTGAGATTATTTCTCAGAGCAGGCCTATAACGATCTAGCAAACCTTTTTCCTCGGTTTAATATGAAATAAATTCAGCTAAGCTTTCATCTATACTCATCTTTATATCATGGACCTGCTAGTAGGTAGTGCGCTAAGAGAGGGAGAAAGAGAGAGAAAGAGAGAAAAAGTGTGATAGTCAATAATGCTAACAATAGTAACAATAATCTTGACCCCATGGAGTATTTTAACAAGATTAGGAGTTTAGGATTAGGACACGCTAGAGTTAGGCCTACGTTGGACCAACATCATGGTTATATTTTGCAATGATCCTTTAGGCAGATTAAGAAAAGTGCAAATCGGCTAATAATTCTGTTATTCTTAACGTAGTGTTCCTTGCAAACTTATTGTCTAATATTCACTTCTTTAATCAAGGTTAGCCGTTAGTGAACGGTATAAACCTATATATGGGGATTCCTATGTATAGGTATAGACCTTTGTATAGGTTAAGTCTATGTACAGAATTGGTAGGCCTATAGGTAGGCCTGTGTAATATTATTTTTATTTATTCATGAGACTTTCTACGCTCCATCAAATTGTGCATTTGGTAGATTACAAAGATAACATAACGAGTATTTATTTTCTCATTTTGTAGATTAGAATCCAAACATAATCATAGAGAACTCAGGTGTGGCAGGCAGCGTAGAACCCTCTAGAAAATTCCAGTTTCCCGGGCTTCCCTGATTATCTCCATATTAAACCACAACGCTGGACCGTGCGGTAAGGTAATCAGTTTTATATGCTCAATAATATGATGCTGTTTGAATGTCTCTATAGCGTAGATGTAACGTCATGAAGTTTTAAGTGACAGATCCTGAGGTGAATTGAACTTTCGTGGGTTCGAAGAATCCCAGCCGCGCTGATCTGAGAGTAAAATTTCGAACATTCACTGGACTGGTTATACGGAAAATGGTCTAAATTGCCTAACGGTTTAAACATGTGGTATTAAAAACTGATAGATATCAACGTAGTTGAACATTTCACTCTAATGCGTGTTTACTTATTTGCTCGTCTATTGCTGATGGATTCAAGTCTTCACGAACATTTGAAAGCTTGGTAAATAATCTACATTTAGTCTACCTTTGGGCTCTCTCAAAGTCTTTTACTAGAAAACAATACTAGAATGAAAACCGGGTGTTCAACTAGATAGGACACCTTGCGTCCTCTTTGATGGCCTAGGTTTTATTCAATTTCATAAGCACATTTTTGCACTTATAGAACTTATTGCACTTATTAGATTCTGATAAAGTTGATTTAATTCTTTTGTCTCATGTTCATCGATGTGATTACTCTGTGAAATTTTGTGAAAATAAAATATATTTTCTCTCTCTCTCTCTCTCTCTCTCTCTCTCTTTATACAGGTTTAATTCTGCACTGCTTTCCAGAAAGAACTTTAAAACTTTAAGAACTTTAAAAGAACTTAGGCCTAAGGTCTGTTTTGAAAGATATTCGTGTTCAGTCAGAAAACTGCACGTGTTGGTAAGAGTCGACAGGTTAGGTGATGCACAATGATCAATTTAAACGTTTTCTGCTCTATGATTTCTATTTAATAACATTTTTATATTAAGTAATAATATTAGCTGAAAGTTAAAGTTTTCACAATAACTGCTGTCGTTTATAGTGTACATTTTTAGAGTACATGTGGACTGGTCTACTTTCTTTTCACTATTCAAAACTCGTTTGCTAGCTAAATTAATTTCGCAGAATTATTTGTGCGGCATAGTTGTACAGTCTAACTTTACCTGTCTCTCTGAGATAAAGTGTGCAAATAAAATCTCTATAAAATGTCTGTTGCATTGCGTAATTGTGGTTATACAACTCACGTTCAATTGCTTGTCTAATACATTGTTAAATGTTATTATCATATTGCTGGTGTATCTTAAGGGAATCCCTGCCTGCGACTGATTTGACAAAGTGACTTACGGAAAGTCGAGCTCAAGGTCAGCCCATTGTTAAACAAATTCTGCATGATTTATTAATATATAAGATTATTAGTAGTACAGTATAAAAGAGTAGTAGTAGGTCTATATAAGTAGTAATAAAGTGACAAAGCGTTAAATATTTATCTCTAAGTTATAGACAGCCAGGAGATTCTTACAAAATTCATATTTTGTTAAATATAAAATCTAATTCAGCAATATAACCAGTTTTCATTGCCAGAAGTGTGATTTATATATCACTCGGGTATTAGGAAATAAGGAATAACGTACTAGTAATAAGAATATGCCAGTTTCATTGTACTCTGGTTATTACTCTTTAATTATTAGTCTTTTATTATTACTATTTAATTTTTACTCTTTAATTATTACTCCTTAATTATTAGTACTCTGATATCAACACGACAACATAATGTAGATTCATTGATATATACAGGGTGGTCCGGAATAAATGAAACTACTTTGAAGGCTAATAACTTTGACAATTTTTATTCAAACGTCTTACTTTATAAATTAAATTGACGACAATTCTCTTTTCTATTCATTCGTTTGCTAACTATCTAAGAGGTATAACTACACATGCTTGAGAAATTATCATTAATCGCCTATATGTAATATTCAATGAAATTGCGTGAAAACTCAAAATCTAAAAATCAAGAAGTGAGGATTATGCATTAGGCCTTAACTATTTCAAAAAAGCGCATTGCAGTTTCTATCAATATCCTAAATGAATTGAGAATTAATTGAGCAAATGTTCAATATATTCACCATGTACCAGAATAACTGCATTCACCCGCTGGGACCACTGTTCAATTGCCGAGTCCACGAGTGTTTGACTGATTTCAGCCCAACGAAGGACCATGACTCGTTTCAAATGTTCAACGTCGTAAATTTGTTCACGATAGACTAATTGCTGAAAACCATAGTAAACGATCGATTAGTAAATCGGTTTCAAATCAGGGGGGCTGTTAGGTGGCCAGTTCTACGGTTCAATAAACATTGGCAGGTTTACTTTCATAAAGGCGATCGTATGATATGAGAAACATGAAAATTACATATCGGCGACTAATGATAATTTCTCAAACATGTGTAATAGTATCTCTTAGATATTTAGCAAGGTAATAGAAAAGAGAATTGTCTTTAATTTAATGTATCAAGTACGACGTTTGGATATAAATTGTCAAAGTTATTAGATTTCAAAGTAGTTTAATTTATTCTGGACCATCTTGTAGAACGAACAGATCGAGTTGAACATAATTTTTTGCACCGTTTTAGACCTTCTATTTGCTCACCGTCTTGGAATATTGTTTTTGTAGGCGACAGTAGTACTCTAATTGTTGTTACATTACATCGACAATTACTGTACATTTTGTATAATATCAAAATTCACAATTAATGCAATTGACTTAAAATCGAACAGAACACTTATCGATAGCTTCAAAAAATAAGCGATATCAACTATAATTTAGCTTAAGTTAGCTTGGACATGGTTGTCGAGATAGTTTTTTTAATTTCATCCTCAGTTTCTCAGTTTCAAGTCTTTAGTTTCTGCTTTAGTTAGTCCACAATGTTTTGCTCTTTATAGTTTGAAGCTATTTTCATTATTTATGTTTATTATCTCCAATTTTTTACGATCTTATGTTGCTACGTTACTTTTTTCCGTGTTTACAGTAGTCAGCTAGATAGAGCTCAATTGTTCTTTTTCTGACTGCCGTTTTATTTGTATTCTGTCTCGTTGTATGCGCTTTGTGTTTATTTTGATTCAGTTACAAATAAATAATCATGGTTCTTTCTCTCTCTCAGTTCTTTTTAATTTTCTCTAAACAAGCTAGCTGATGTTCATTTGACATGTTTTTCTTGAGTAATTTTTGCTATATCTATAGGTGAAAATATCATATAGTCTCAAAATAATCAGAAGTTTCTGGAAAGGCGACTATTTTTGGGTTTACAGAGTGAGTTTTAAAATGTCACCTTACTATATAAAATGATGATTTATTTCAGAAGTTATATAAGTTGTCGTGCGCTACAAAAACTTCTAAAGCAGTGAATGGAGGGTATAAAATGCTGTGACCTCTTCTACTAGACATACTTTAATATACTGAATATTCGGTCTTCAAAAGCTATTTTTTATTACCAATTTATTAATTGTAATTGACACCCTCTTTTCAGCACGAAATTTATATATATATATATATATATATATATATATATATATATATATATATTGTTTTCTTGTGTTTAGGACTTCGTATTTTTTGTCTATTGTGTCCTATTAATATGTAAATTGTTAGTATTGTGTTGTATAGTATTAATATATTGTACAGTGTTTATTCGTGGCTGGAGACAGTGGCGATGTCGGTAAGATCTTCGACCGCGGATCAGTATGTGCGGGGTTCAAATCCTGGGCTCTCCCGTCACTGACATCGCTTTCGAGTGAGGAAACTGACGTTAACATTAGCTTTACCAGCTTTTTATATTAATTTGTATATTGTGTATATTGGTTTCCTGGACTAGCATTTACACTTGCTGGAACTGAAATTCGTGAGAAGGCCGATGTGTAGGAAATTACTTCAGATTTAACATAGTGTCGACGAAAACGACGATACTCAAGCAATGATGTTAATTTGTAGAGTACAGTCGGGATGTAGCGCCTATACTTGGTTAAACTGAGCTTCAATGTACATAGTTATGCCTGGTCGGTTCCGGTTAGTACATGGATGGGTGATCATCTTGAAATACCGCATGTTGACAGCTGCAAGAGAAAACTCCCCACAGGAGACGGAAGGTTATTCGTAAATCCGTGCTGGCTTCCATCAGTGCGCTTTCAAATAATACGATTACTAATGGAGGGAATGGAGAAAATAATGAAAGCAAAAAATCAGAAAGTTAGAACGGAAATTTTGTAAGAACATGTTGTTGTCATGTGTATAGCCAACCATACGACCAAAAATTAGCGATACGAAATAAAATATATGGCAAAGTTGACGTCTTAATTATATGCCATTACAGCAATATAATTTTAAAACCTAAACACTTTCTATGCAATTAATATTAATTTTATATGATTCTCTTTAAGCGTTTAATTGTTTGACAAATCTTGCAAAACTGAGAATATACGTGTATAATAACAATTACAGTTAAGTTACCTGTCAGCAATATATTAGATTTAATTAATACACTTATTTAAAAAATTAAAATCCAATTAAAGTCAACACCGACTAGATGTACCTTACCGTAAATAAAGCAGTCTGTTGTGTCTTACTATCTATTACTGAAACGATGTGGAAAAACGTTTTATAAAATGGAAATTAACACGATTCGAATAACTTTTAATAAATAATTGCGCACTCTATCGCCTGTTTTGTAAGTGCAGTATGCGCAGAAACGACTATGTCATTAACCTGACGGTGAGGTCACCTGACCTTCGGAACTGATAAAGTAAACCTGGTAAAGCTAGTGCTAACGTCAGTTTCTTCATTCGAAAGCGATGTCAGTGACGGGCGAGCCTAGGATTTGAACCCCGCACATACTGATCCGAGGTCGAATATCTTACCAACTTCGCCATTGGGCCAGTCTATAAATCTATCTAATGATAGTGTCAATCTATTTCTATCCAATTCTATCCTGTCGTCTAGTGTGGTAATATCATCACCATCGCCTTCCCTTGAATCCCAGCTTAACTAAGATCGGGATTATAAAATTTTTAATCAATTCCTAGAGCCTAGGCGCTCACCAACCCAATGCCCTTTCTGACATAGGTTTGAATCTTAGTGCTTTGTCGCCTTTTACGACAAGCGCAGTCCGCAGTCGGTCTAGTCTTTAGAAACCAGGACACTACACGGTTAATATGAAATACTTTAGAAATAGAAATATATTACAAAAATCAGTAACAATGGTAGTATTTAATGACACATCGGAGTTGCCATAATATATCTACATCGAATTACTGTTTCAAGAGAGACAAAATCCAAATTGGTTTCACTCAGAGCTATGGATTGGAAATTTGACTATCTTATAGATTAATTGCAAACTGAGTACATTGCGTAAATGACGATATTTAATTAATTAATGAGTGTACAACTAAACAGTTAATTAAGCAGAAATAATGATGTTAATCCTCCACGTCTTCTTTTGTACGACCACAGCAGGTAAGTAGAGATAGCACCAACGCAAATAGCTGCAACAACAGACAATGATAGATAGTAGAATGGTACTTGTATGGATTGTACCATAAATGTAGTTATTATAGAATATTGGCTAATTTTTACAATAATTGTAGTTATAGATAGGCTGAGACAGTAGCAGCATTTATAGGTTTCTACTCTCTCGCTCTCTCGCTCTCACTGTCTTTCTTTCTCTCACTCTCTCTCTCTCTCTCTCTCTCTGACGAAAAAATGACGAAATTTTAGTAAGAGATTAGAATAATTACTAAAGACAAGCTTACCATAGTAACTAGTAGCGTAGTTATAATAGACAAGCTTACCATAGTAACTAGTAGCGTAGTTATAATAGACAAGCTTACCATAGTAACTAGTAGCGTAGTTATAAAAGAAAAGCTTACCATAGTAACTAGTAGCGTAGTTATAAAAGAAAAGCTTACCATAGTAACTAGTAGCGTAGTTATAAAAGACAAGCTTACCATAGTAACTAGTAGCGTAGTTATAATAGACAAGCTTACCATAGTAACTAGTAGCGTAGTTATAAAAGACAAGCTTACCATAGTAACTAGTAGCGTAATTATAAAAGACAAGCTTACCATAGTAACTAGTAGTGTAGTTATAATTGTCGCCAGTGTCACGAACCTCCTGAACATATAGTCCGACAGTGGACCCAGACAAGGCTGAAGAATAAAATACACTTAAAATGACAACTACAAAATTAACTTAACCTTCAGTGACTGCACAACTTTTACAACATATGCCGTCACTGATTCGCTTTCAAACGTGGAAACTGACGTTAACCTTAGCTTTACCTTTACTTTACCATATAATGTATTTGAAGCTCGGGCTTGTTGAGTAGTTTTGAACAAAAGCGCTGTACTTCTGAACATTGACGTTAAACGCTTTCTTAATAAGAGCTAAATTCTGAACGGTAGTAGTTGTTGTTACCCTAATGAGGTTTAAACAAGATAGTTTGCTAATAGAGATTCTATCCGAAAGCAGGCAGCTTATCAGATAAGGCGTTGTCCCCATACCTGATGTTGTATATTCCATTCTTACCTGCAGGTACGTATATATATATATATATATATATATATATATATATATATATATATATATATATATAATTATATGGTCTTACTATAACCGATGCTGGGAAATGTGAGACGGAAATATGCAGTAGGATTGCACAAGCAAAAGCGGCCTTTGGTAGTAGAAAAGAACTATTAACAAAAAGTCTAAAGAAAGACACAAAGATAAAGATAGTGAAAACTTTGGTTTGGACCACGCTATTGTATGGATGTGAAACATGGACCTTAAGGAAGGAAGATATTAGGAAACTGAAGGCATTGGAAATGTGGATTTGGAGAAGAATGGAGAGGATTAGCTGGACTCAAAAGGTTACAAATGAGGAAGTCCTGGAGAGAGTTGGCACAGATAGACAGTTGATAAATGTATTAAGAAATAGGAAAAAGAGATGGATAGGACACATTCTAAGGGGGGAAGGTCTATTAAAAGAGGTCATAGAAGATAGAATGGAAGGAAAAAGAGACGGGGCAGGCCGAACACTTTTAGTTCACGGATTCCTGCCTACAATAAATAAATATTACAAGGCAATGGCGATTTAATGTCTGGCTACACAGCCTTAAGCAATTCCATGGATGTCTCGAGTGAGATAAAAGACTGTAGGAAGCCAAGCACAACCAGAAATCCTAGTATATGCGTAGACCAACGAGACAGGTCAAAGAATGTAAAATGTAACTCTAATTTTTTACATTCAAATTTTGTTTATTCGTTTATCATGTCACAATAATTTAGTAAATAAAGGCATATTTAACTAGCAAACAGACAAGTAAAAACGAAGAAAGATACCACAAAACAGCTGGTGAACGCTTCATCAGAATCGCACCGAGGGGTCTCACTCAGGGGAATGTACGTCAAATTAAAAATTAAAAAATATGACTGCATTGGCATTTTGGACGGGAACAAACACGAGTAGTGTCAACATTTTTGTATTTATTCCTTAAGGGTCACGTTTAAAACCAACTGAAGAATGACTTTAGGAAGGAATAATCGTATTACAGCTTTACCCTGCTCAGCATCATCTAGCAGAATATATGATAAAGCTTTGGTTACTCACAGAGGCGAATAGCACGAGATCACAGACTACAGGACTCGCCTGGAGGTTACTGACGCTGTCGACAGGTGGCGCAGTGTCGTGCTGAAGTGAACTGTACGTGGCGTAGTCTGAGAAACCATTGTCCGCTCCGCAACAGTCAAACTGAAATAAGTCAAACTGAAATCAGTCAAACTGAAATCAGTCAATCTGAAATCAGTCAAACTGAAATCAGTCAAACTGAAATCAGTCAAACTGAAATCAGTCAAACTGAAATCAGTCAAATTCTGTCGTCGTTTTAGTGCCAAATAATCATTGAATCACTGATATTCTTATCAGTGATTCAATGATTATTATATGATTATGATAAGTGATCATCTTATGATATTATAAAGGTATTAAGAAATAGTAAGAAGAGTTGGATAGGACACACCCTAAGGGGGAAAAGTCTATTAAAGGAGGTCATAGAAGGCAGAATGGAAGGAGAAAGAGGCAGAAGCAGACCGAGATTTGGTCTGTTAGATGATTTAAGACACACTCATATGTCGAAATGAAGAGAAAAGTGAAAGACAGACAGAGAAGAGTGGAGGCGCTATATACCGTGGACCTGCCAATAGGCAGTGCACTAAGTTGAAAAGAAATGATTCAATAATAATTCCCTCTTTGATGACCTCATGCTTATATGTATACTTGTATGTGTACTTCAATAAACATAGTTCTCCCTCGATCAGAGTTATAAATACATTTCAAGAGGCTTCAGCTCCATATGACTACTTGTCGCTCAGTGTAAGGCCTGCAGGTGATCATTGGTGCTGTCTGATGGGCAGACTTAAAAACCAAGCAGTTCGTGTTCATCTACTCTTTGAATTATTAAAGAAATAGATGAGAGAGAGAGATATATATATATAGAGAGAGAGATAGAGGTAGAGAGAGACAGAGAGAGATAGATATGTATATATACTATATACACACACACATATATATTTACATATATGTCTATATATATATATATATATATATATATATATATATATATATATATATATATATATATGGGGATAGAGAGAGATAGAGAGAGAGATTGAGGTAGAGAGAGAGAGAGAGAGAGAGAGAGATGGAGGCAGAGAGAGATAAAGAGTGTGTGTTTAAAGAAGAGGATGGAGAAAGAAGGTAAGAGAGAGAGAGAGAGAGAGAGAGAGAGAGAGAGAGTGAGAGAGAGAGTGAAATAGAGAAGAGGTTATCTAATTATGCACATAATTAGTTACAGGATAAGTACTTCGTTTTGCACGATATTCATAAAAGTCTCAGAAGAGTTTTTGTAGAAGTAGGAAGCGATGTTTGATCGAAGTGTAACCAGTACGACCTCCTCCATCTAAAATCAAATACAGAAAAAATAGGTAAGGCTTTTACATCAACTCTTCCTCTGATTACAGGTTAATGTTTGATCAAAGAATAAAGAGAGAAAGAGAGAGAGAGAGAGAGAGAGAGAGAGAGAGAGAGAGAGAGCGTGAAAGAGAGACTATGTTTATTTCGTTCACATATCACACAACACAGCAGTAAACAAATTTCTAATAACATAAAGGTACTTAAGTAAAACGCACGGGCAGGCACTCTAATACACGCCAAACCAGGCCATCAATGAGGGAGCATAGCACCCTATCTAGTTGACCAACTGGATACCAATAACCTTGCAATAATCGCCCTACATGTTGAACCAAAATACAACAAAGCAGAAGTTGGAAGAGAAAAAAACAATACCATAACGGCCTGTATAATAGACCAGCACCCGAGAGTGAGCAGGAGAAAAAACTCAACCAACAACGACGTGAGAAACTGCAAACAAATCAATTCTCAGTTAGAATATAATCTTAAACGTATAATAACGTTTAACATTTTAGTTATTAAAATATTTATGACTGATTGACTATTAAATATGATTGTTAAGAACATCTACATGTAAATGAATGAATCATAAAAATGAAGATTCTTAATAATAACGTTTAGTTAAATAGTGACTACTTCGTCTAGTTGAGTAATTACTTTCAGTTATATAAATACGCGTATACCTAGTAGCCCCATCACTGAGATAGCAGTTATAACACACTGAAAACATAGAGATAACACAGATAACACAGAGATAACACAGTTATTACACACAGGTAGCACAATGATAACACAGTGATAACACAGTGATAACACAGTGATAACACAGTGATAACACAGTGATAACACAGTGATAACACAGTGATAACACAGTGATAACACAGTGATAACACAGTGATAACACAGTGATAACACAGTGATAACACAGTGATAACACAGTGATAACACAGTGATAACACAGTGATAACACAGTGATAACACAGTGATAACACAGTGATAACACAGTGATAACACAGTGATAACACAGTGATAACACAGTGATAACACAGTGATCGCACAGTGATCGCACAGTGATAACACAGTGATAACACAGTGATCGCACAGTGATAACACAGTGATAACACAGTGATAACACAGTGATAGCACAGTGATAACACAGTGATCGCACAATGATAACACAGTGATAACACTGTGATAACAAAGCGTTAGCACACTGGTATCACAGAGATATCACAGAGATAATAGATAATTAAAACTCAGGTATCACAGAGATATCACATAGATAACACAGAGATATCACAGAGATAACAGAGAGTTATCACAGAGATATCACAGAGATATCATAGACATATCACAGAAATAACAAAGAGTTAACGTACAGGTATCACAGAGATATCACAGAGATAACACAGAGATATCACAGAGATAACAAAGAGTTAACGTACAAGTAGCACAGAAATATCATAGAGGTAACACAAAAGCCCGTGGTCCGTCAGGAAAATTCTGCTATCTGCCCACAAAAATCTCATTAAGAAAAGAGGACACCGGAGAAAACAAGTAGATGAGAATTCCTGCACCTCATCAATGGAAGCGACGAGAAGAGCGTGTGCGTTTATTTGTTCGTCTGTTGCTCATTTGCTTGTAAAAACAATCGCTCGCAGAGCCGTGTGAAGCAAGGTGAGGAGCAACATTAAAGAGAATGGGCTGTTCCAGGCAGCGTGTGTGATATAATAACATGACGAACTTCAAAGGAGTTTTCTTATAAATATACACACTGAGTGTTCATAGTAAAACTGCACTAACTCTCATTCCTACTGTTTTCAATTAAATCCTTATTAATTTACCAAACGCCAATTGATTGATTTTCTCGCATGAACGATAGGGCAATTGATTAATGTTATATTCATAGCTACTTAATTAGCTATGAGTATAAGTACTAATAATATACATGTAGCAGTGCAGTAGCTTAATTAAGAGAGAGAGAGGTAGCCTACAACTGACGTGGAATGCGGTGATTAAGAAGGACTTGAAAAATAGGGGATTGACTGATGATATGGTGTGAGACAGAGAGGATTGGAGAAGCTCTATTCGTATCCCGACACTATTTAAACTGGGATTTACGAGAGGACGATGATGATGTACTTTTTTGATGTAAGCATTTTAGTACGCTACTTTGTAAGTACTAAAGTACTTTAGTACTTACTTAGTAGCATAGTAAGATCTAAGTATTTTAGTACGTACTAAGCTACTTAGGGTCTCACGCGCATATTCCTAAACGTTGTAAAGCTAATATAAAAGTAAAGCAGGAAGTAGTAAAGAGATTGTTGCTGTTGTTTCTTACGCAGACAGCGATTGGTCTGTTGAGTTTAACGACGCTGCAGCACCCGACAGTGGCGGTGACGACGATACATACAGAGAGGGAGATGAGAGAGTATCCCACCGCGCTGATGTAGCTGAAGGAAGCTAAGTCCTGCTGGAAGAGGTCATTGAACTGTATCCACAGACCAACTCCCAGTGTACAGCAGCTCAATAGCTACCAGAATCAATCGATTGATTAATCAATCAAGCAGTCATTCGATTTTTCAGTCAATGCATCAATCAATGAATCAGTCATTCGTTCAATAAACCACTCAATTACTAAAGCAAGACACTATTCAATTTGTCAGTCAACCAGTCAATCAAGCAGTAAATATATCAGTCAATCAATAAATTAGTCAATCAACCAATCAATCACTCAAACAAGAAAGACATCATTCAATTTGTCATTAATCAAGTCAGTCAAGCAGTAAATATATCAGTCAATCAATCAGTCAATCAATCAGTCAGTCAATCAATTAGTCAATCAATCAGCCAATCATTAGTATCAGCCAATCTGTTAATCAGCGAACATTAAATTCTGAACCAGCCAATCTGTCTGCCGATCTGTCAATAAAAACAGTGAATAAACAAATAAAGATATCCATCAGCCAATCAATCAAGCTGCGGTAAAAAAACTGTTCGTTGAAGTTGATTTAAGATTTGATTGCAGTAGTAACTAAGCCATATCCCATGAAACAAAAGTGACGCACCCACGCGCAGAGTATACTGTACAATATGCTGATCTTAGAGTAAAATCTCGAACATTCACTGGACTGGTTATACTGAAAATGGTCTAAATTGATAACGGTTTAAACATGTTGTATTAATTAAAAGCGATTGATATCAACGTAGTTGATCATTTCACTATTTCTTTTTTTAATACTTTTTTGATAATGCGCGTTTACTCTGTACTTCTGGAACAGTCAGTGGAGTACTTCTGGCTGGAGACAGTGGCGAAGTCGATAAGATATTCGACCGCGGATCAGTATGTGCGGGGTTCAAATCCTGGGCTCGCTCGTCACTGGCATCGCTTTCGAATGAGAACACTAACGTTAACCTTAGCTTTTTTAGCTTTTAACACTGTGGAGTGTTGCGTGCCAACACTTCTGTAGGTGGACAAACATGATGACCAACAACACGGAGCGAGTGGTGGGGCCTCAACTCTGTTTGCTCAAGGGACGAACGGGCTTTCACAAATAAATTGCAAACAAGCCGTGCAGTAGAGGGAAATTATAATTGTTTCGATTTCCACAAATATTTACCTCTAGATACTTGAAGTTCAGAGTTAGCATATTGTAAGGAATTCCTCGACTATATGTTTGGTTAGAGTAGAGGGTGAGTAGATTACTCAAGAGAGTAAATGGAAAAGAATGACTAGGAATGAAGTTGTAGAATATTTCCTGTTTCTGTGTCTTCTAATTTTCTTATATAGTTATCGTTTAGATACTAAGATGGTCCGTTACAATATCGAGCAAAGAATACGAAGGAGTGCAAACTGCATGCGTTAAGAAAAAACAGATGGTTCAAAGTAGTGCCAAGTTTAATAGTTCTCGCGCTATTTCTCTTTATCTCTCAGTGTACTGCCTAACTACAGGTCTATGACTAATAACCCTTGCAATTCTATTTTCAGCTTTCCTTTCATCTACATATACCTATTAAATCATCTATAGCATCCCCATTTAGATTTGCCTCTCTCTAGCGATTTTTCCTTGCATTTTGCATTAGCATTACCCCACTCTATTATAGCGGATACAGGTTGGCATCATCGCGGCTGAATCCTAGGTGAACATCAGCGGTAATATGATAATGCGAGATTGTTTACCTCTCGAGTATAATACTCGGTCATTCGGAAGGGAAGTTAGAGAGCTTGGACGCGCTGGTATCATTCAACGCTACATCAACACATAATCTGCTGGAAGCACCGGCCGGATGTGTTTTCTTTTCTCTACTGCGCATCCATCGCACTCTACCATCGCACTCCGGACAATTTTCCGTGTGATAGCTGATAGGACCAAGGTATAGGATTGCAATACTTCGAATATCCTGCCAGTAATTGCCAGTAAGGGAAGTAAAGTTGTTGATCAGTCAGCTGGAATTCAACGTACTTTCACCAATGAAAAAGAAGACGATATTATGTTTGTGCTTGTAGTGGCCATGCTTTAAAAAATTAAATTATTGACAAAATGCTTTAAATGAAACTATTGCAGCATGACCCTCAATTGATATATCTATTTGTTGCTTTATCAGTATATAGTGCACATGTATAATTATATAGCTATAGCTGGTGTCACTGGTATTAAATATGTATATATATATATATATATATATATATATATATATATATATATATATATATATATATGTCTTAGTGCATTACATACTGGAAGGTCCAAGGTATACAACGCCTCCACGCTTCTCTGTCTTCCGCTTCCTCTTCTTCTATTTTCTTCCATTCTGCCCTCTATGACCTCTTTCAGTAGACTTTCCCCCGTAGAATGTGTCCTATCTAACTCTTCTTCCTATTTCTTACTACATTTTTCAACTGTCTATCTGTACCAACTCTCTCCAGAACTACCTCATTGTAACCTTTTGAGTCCAGGTAATTCCATTCTTTTCATTCCATTCTCCATATCCACATTTCCAATGCCTCTAGTTTCTTGATCTCTCCCTCCCTGTCTCTCTCTCTCTCTCTCTCTCTTAGTGCTCTGCCTACTGGCAGGTGCATGGTATAAATCATCCACTCTTTTGTCGTGATATACCATTCTTTTCTTGGGGTTATGCATGCCTTTGATGAGGTAGTTTCCTGATATCTTCCATTAAATATATCAAGTAAGTCATACTACATATATATCTAATTATATATATATATATATATATATATATATATATATACAGTATATATATATATATATATATATATATATATATATATATATATATATATATATCACAGAAATTATACAACAGCGGAATGTCATTCAGTTGTTTTAAAGATAACGGAAGGTCAAATATACACATTTTTTTATCCGATCTATGGTCTTTTAACACACCAGTGGACTACTAACTCTGTCATCACTGGACATCTACAGTATGTAGATACCAATTTTAGTAGTTATTTGTGAGATAAACTAATATTAATATTATTTGAGCTCAAATATACAGTGGATTTTTTAAATATGCAGTAGATACTAACCCCGCCCAGCTGCCTCTAGTTCACCTCGCAGAGTATTTTATATGAAATACCGCAGATTTCAAGACCATACAGGGTGTATATTTAAAGGGCATGTTGAGTTTGGTGTGAGCATTATAAGCACATTTCATAGACCAGAATCCCGACTAATAACAAATCTCTATCTCATTCTTGCTTAAGGCTGAGGGAATATTGAATTGATTATTACGCTGAAAGGTATCTCGCACCTCGGCTTTACAGCTGTTTAGTGCTAAGAGAAGGATCTAAAGGAAATAGAAATCAGACTTTTTAAACTTTAACTTAATCTATGAACACCGCTGATAGTATCTAAATTTGAAATTCGTCTTAAATTGACTAATTTTTTAACTAAAAATTCTCAAATTTCATTATAGGAGATAAAACTAAGTCGCTAAATTTTCATTGCATTTTAAATTTGATTTCTGAAACTTACATTTATATATCAATTTAAATCTTTCATCCAAAAAAGATCCCGTAAATTTGAACCGACTACGACGAACTGTTTTGTAACCGAGACGCTGAAGAATAAACCAAGTTTTAACTGAAATCGTCGCGTGAGACGAGAACAGAGTAAGGCGAACCACCTCAGATGCCATATCTTTTTTCAAGCTATAGGTTACATTAGGCCTGGATAGGGTAGGGCCATTTTGAAGGGATGCACTTGTTTATCTATGCTATGCTCTTTATGGAGCGTAAAGCAGTATCTTAGTATGATGGATATGTACCTTGGGCCCCCACTTGGCATGAATAAATCTGTATAATCAGAATAATATAAGAGAAGCGTCATTTACATGCATGTACATGTATATATATATATATATATATATATATATATAATACTATATATATGATATATACATTTATATTATATTATATATAATATATATAATATTATATATATGATATATGCATTTATATTATATTATATATAATATGTATAATATATATATATGTATAGAGTATATCAGTATATATATATAATATATTATATATATATAATATATACTATATATATATATATATACATATATATATGTATAGAGTATATCAGTATATATATATATAATATATTATATATATATATAATATATACTATATATATACATATATATATATGTATAGAGTATATCAGTATATATATATAATATATATTATATATATATACATATTTACGCCTATGCAGTGTATATACATGACTATATCACTAAATATGTAATTCATTTTGTACACTGAATTTGAGTTTGTCGTAAAAGCTTCAGCACGCCTAATGAAAGCAAGAGATCTGAGAAAGGAAATGGAACAGGAAGTTTATTATATACAAACACAGCCTGAAGTTCTAGCGATAAGCTAAGCAATAATTTATGAATCTGAATGCTCTCTCTCTCTCTCTCTCTCTCTTATAGATCTATAAATCAATAGCCTTTAGCAAGATCCATAACTTTAGCCTGATCGCGTTCATTTGGATAAAAACACTTGCTGCGGAAAATTTATTGTCTTTATGAAAATATATATTTCCCTTAATCTCATCAAAAATGCAAATATTTGTAGCAAACTTGTTGTAAATTCTGAGAAAAAAATTAGAAGTAGTCTTGCTGCTGAGTAGCCTTAACTTTAAATATTGTCACGATAATCGATGAAAAGAGAGCTACAAATAGGTAGGGTACACTGTAACAGATGACGGGAGATGTGAGGCAGAAATAAAATGAAAAATTGCATAAGCAAAGCTATTGTTTAGTAGAAACAACGTTGAGCAAAATTTGTGAACGAAATTCACGAATATAAAGATAATAAAAGTTGAATTACAGTCCTGTACGTCTGTGAAATAATAATAGGGAAGAAGATTATGCGAAATCGGAAAATGAAAGAGCGCGAAATGAGGCTTGGAATGTCTTAACAAGAATGAGACCACTGAATGAGATTTAACGTTACCCTTGCGCTCTAAAGAATGTCTTAATAGCGTAGGGGTAACGTCATGAAGTTTTAAATGACAGATCCTGAGGTGAATTGAACCCTCGTGTGTTCGAATCCCAGCCGAGCTGATTTGAGGGTAAAATCTCGGACATTCACAGGAAAATGGTCAAAATTGCCTAACGGTTTAAACATGTGGCTTTAAAAGTGATAGATATCAACATAGTTGATCATTTCAATATAATGCGTATTTTACTTAAGAACATATAAACTTATATGGACCATCAAAAAAAAGAAATATTACTTTATTAATTATCATAGTATGTATTATGAACCTGATACAGTAGACTTTTTAAATTAAAGAATTTTTAAACTTATAGAATTTATACTACCTGATAGACCTTCTCCAACCATTCGCTTAGCTTTGAAACAATCGAATCAACTATGTCTTCTCTAGGTAGTCTTCGAATCGTGTTCAGCATTTACGACAGTTTCATACGAAACTTTAGGCAGAGATTTGGTCTATTTTTGTAGAAGGTTTATAATATCAAAGTAGCTCAGCAAGTAGGGCGTCAGGGAGCGTTATGAAGTTGAAATGCCTTATACAGCTGTGAATTAATGAGTCTAAGTTCATCGGGAACTGATCATAGTGTAAAAACTCGGACATGTAAACATGAGAACACAAATAGCAGTGACTACAAACGCACTTATCGAGCAAAAACTTCATTCTTCTTAGGTTATTACGTAACATATACATAATTTGATTTCTTTTTATGGCATTTTTGTTTACATGTTTGATTTACATTTGTAGTTAATTTGTATGTTACTGCCGAAATGGTGATAATAAGATCCATATATTGTGATTATTTAATTAAGTGTAACTAACTTTACCAGAATTAGCACAGAATCCCCGAGCAGGCAATACTTCAAGTAATCAACTCCGCTAAGTCGTCTTCGAGGCTTCAGCAATCCGCTGTCCTGAAATGTTTCCACTTCCGTTTCATCCATTGTCAACAAAAATGCTTACTTTTCTGACTGTTTCTAAGATCCCCACAAGCTTTGTATCGTTCTTTCTCTTTCTCTACCTATTTCTCTATCTCTTCTATTTAAACTTTCAACCTTAAATTCAAAATCTCTTTAATGCCATACATACAAGTAAGTACAGTAGTAACTTCTGAAAAACCATACAAGCAAACGTAAGAAAAGACAACAAAATAATGTAGAATTGGTCTTACCTTTTTTGGCTAAGGTAATAGTTCTTATTTTTTTGAATTTGGTTTAACAGATTAAAGTAATGCACTGAAATTTCATTCGATATGATGATATAAATTTACTGAAACACCCAGTTTATATACATTTATACTTCACAAGTAGAAACTGTCTAATCCCAATGATGCTTTGATCTGAGACGGCAGCAAAACAATAACATATCCGACTTCAGATCCGTAAGTGCGAGGTTCAAATCAACCAGTCATTTGCATGCCGTGAAAGAAAACTGAATTTAACTAGCCTTAGCTTTAAGACTTAGCTTTAAGACTTAACTTTAAGGCTTAGCTATAACTTTGTACGGAAAGCTCAACCATTTAACTTCTGAGTTGAACCGAACTACCGCTAATAGTGGTCTGAGCAAGGTTTGATAAAATAATGACAGCTTAAATCTGAACAAAAAGGTACAATTCTGTCGTAAAGCTAATAATTATCAGTCATCACTGATTTTTAAAACTGCAGATACACATGTCTTAACTTGACGCGATAAATTCAGAGGGTCAGAGTTTAGGATTGCCACGGGCGAGAGTCGATTTGCTTCCATCAGCAAGCTACTTTTAATTCTATTATGAGGATCATGTATATGTACTGACTATAGCTAATACGCCATGTGTAAATACTATTCTTACTTATGGAAGGGTAACTTAAATTTTTACTACATACGGCTGAAATAAAACGCAATACTACTTCATATCAATGCGGAAAAAATGAATATAACTGCATGAAGACATTACTTTACAAAAATACTTACATCAAAGTTGTTTAGAATGTTATTGACATTATTTACTTTCAAACAGTAACGTTTATAACGCATTCCATGGCTATACCTTACAGAATGGCTGCCAGCTTTCATATTGTCATGTTTATTCTATGTACATGTGTAACTGTTACATTGCGGCCTCTGCTATCTGCAGTCACGCATGCTTCGCTATGCGGTCAACATTTCTTTCAACAGGGCACCTCTACGAGGACCAGGGAGGTATGCCACCCCCTCCTCCCTGTCACACGGGAAAAAACTGGTAAAGCTAATTTAGAGTCAGTGTCCTCACTCGAAAGCGATGCCAGTGACGGGCGAGCCCTGGATTTGAACCCCGCACATACTGATCCGCGGTCTAATATCTTAACGACATCGCCATTGGGATGAAATTTAATCACATACAAAAACTAAATACGATAGCCTATGAACACTTTTATATACATGTATATACCACACAATGTATATATAGCGGATGCTGTAGTGTAATATAAAATATCTAGGAGTCCATGGATAGTCCCACCCATAAAGATATCAAAAGCATCTTCTTCAAATTGATTCTATCCAACTTCACCCCGCCCCCTCCCCCTGTTAAAGCTTATTATAAGACTCCAATACGCGCTAAATAAAGGCACCCGGTGAAAATTTGGCTAAATGCATTAGGCGAGGGAGAATGCTTTTAATGGTAAATTATACACAATATATTGTGCTGTAGAGAATTTAGACCGTTATACATATTGTATGCCTAACGACTATCATCGCATGCGTAGGCTTGCCCTTTAAATAGAAACCCAATTCGATACATTTATTTTGTTCCTTATTTTATTGTGTATCCATATCGATCATTTACAACAATAAAAAACAGTGAAATATTTCAACAATGCATATTGTACATAGCAGA
This sequence comes from Enchytraeus crypticus, assembly GCA_905160935.1. Taxonomy (NCBI): domain Eukaryota; kingdom Metazoa; phylum Annelida; class Clitellata; order Enchytraeida; family Enchytraeidae; genus Enchytraeus; species Enchytraeus crypticus. The sequence goes on from CAJHZI010000385.1 coordinate 143,390, forward strand.
TTATGTTACCAATTAATTGTCAACGATAACTTATAAGTAGAATGATAATAAAATAAAGGCGCCACATTATGTAATAAAGACGAAGTCACAGAAATAATGAAATAGGGATATTTCTAATTCCCTTTTCAATTTACTTTCAAATGTAAAATCTACATAAATCACAATAAATCCCAAATAACAACCATAAATTAGATATTAAAACACGATTTAATTATTGATTTCAAACAAAAAGATCGTGAGATGCGTTCAAAGGGTCTTGCGTCACTGCATCAATGCTGCTACTTTTCAATAAAGTCAAATATTTTATATTTCGATTAACGAACAAAGATTAATATTGAACGGATACGTTTGCGCTTTCATTTTTACTATAATACTTAAAAAGTAAGCATGTATTTTAATGAAATGCTCAACTATGTTGATATGTATCACTTTTAATATCACATGTTTAAACCGTTAGGTAATTTCAACCATTTTCCATATAACCAGCCCAGTGAATGTCCGCGATTTTACTCTCAGATCAGCGCGGCTGGGATTCGAATACACGAGGGTTCAATTCACCTCAGGATCTGTCATTTAAAGCGCATTGTCGTTACCCCTACGCTATTAAGAGATTTACAGTGTAAAGTGTCGATAATAACTACAACTAGATTTATACTTGATCACTAATTACTTTTTATAAACCGCATTCTATAAACTTCACGTTTGTTTTATCGACGAGAGTTTCTAATTAACTCTTCAAAGAAAACTATTTAAAGCAACAGATCACCGTGTGTCCAGAACTTCGGTTCGGGCGCCAAAATGATATCCGTTCACGAGACGCCTGGTATTGGTTAGTATTGGGTGGTATTGGTTAGGCTGACCGGCGCTACTATAACTCAAACGAGTAGAAATAGACCTGAGTAGCTGTTGCCAGCCATCTAAGAGGTGCAGTGCGCTAAAAGCTGGCAAAGCTAGTGTTAATGTCAGTTTCCTCACTCGCAAGCGATGTTTGTAAAGGGCGAGCCCAGGATTTGAACGCTGCACATACTGTTCCGCGGTCGAATATCTTACCGACATTGCCACTAGCTCCAGCTAAGAAAATAATAGTTTGAAAACTTAAGCAAATATACTCCAGCCAATGTGGAATAATGATAGAGAGGGAAGAGAAAGTAAAGGAATCGAATGGCAAACAGGAGTGGAGAAAAGAAAATAGCTCCTTATTAGAGCATAGGTGTGTTGTCGGCGCTTGAAAGATCAAGACTATGATATGGTTGTAAACCTAAGTTAATTTGCTATTTGTTTCCATTTCTTCGTTGTTAATTGCGCCACTATTGAATTTTTCTAAAGGCGACGGGACGCACTCATATATTGGTAAATGTAGTTTATAAATTTATCTTCGCTTTTGCTACAGATTTTACTTTAATTAATCTAATTTTCAACATTGTCCTCAATGAAATTAATTGGGTATTAATCGATCTTTTATATTATTATATATTATTTGTATCTAATATTTTTATAGTATATTGTCATATTACACTAAATTTAAACGTTATATAATTTTTATTATATTATTATATAATATTATTATTATTAAATTTATATTATGTTATATTTTATTACTGTATATATTATTTCTTATTATATATTATATGGTAGGCCTATATCTGCGTAATTTTTATATCTATTTTACCTGTAGACATATATCTAAGGTATTTGTCTACTTAATTTGGGTGTCTGTATTATTTGTGTATTATTCATCAGATTCTGTAAAAATTCAATAATTACTTTAAAATTTGCTTTACAAACGAGAACTAGATGTGAAGATTTAAACAGAAATTTTACAAATCTATCTAATAGTGCAATTCTCATTATAGTCAGTTCTTGCAGACCTTTCTTGAGAACTTCATTCAATTACATTTTGAATTATCAAATGCAAGTATATTTTAACATACTTACATTCGATCATTTCAGAATGTCTTGCTGGCTCAGTGTGTAAGCGTGTTAGGTAGCGACATGAAGATTCAAGTGGCTGTTCGTGAGGTCCTGGGATCAATTCTCGATAGAGCTGATAAGAGAGTGTAATCTCGGACCATTCAGGGCACACCGGTATACCTGACGTTTTGAAGAGAAGCCCTTCAAGCTTCTGACCTTGACTTTCAACCAACATTTTTTTAAATCGATAATTTCTTCCGTTATGCCTCTATATGCATTGTATATTGTAGTACAATACTTCGTGAAGAGAATTATAGGTACAAATTTCAGTGGGTGGGTACCAGCCACATCTGGTGAATATAGAGTGAGAGGTGAACTGTTTCTAATAAGCTTTGCTAGCTTCTGCAGCTGATTCTCAAAATTCTCTTCTCGTTCAACCCCATTCAGTCGTACAACGGCGATGCTTGGGTTTCAGGGGTACAACGGTTCACCGGTACACCTGACGTCTTGAAGAGAAGTCCATCGAGCTTCTGATCATGACGTTAAACCCACTGAAAAACCGAACAATTGCCTGACAATAATTTAGTCAAAAGTTTTCAATAATAAATTAATGTAAATTTTATAAACTTATATTTAAATATATCATAAATTTAATAATGCGAATAGCATTAACACTTATATGTATCTGTATTGCAATTTTATATTTATGAAGTTTGCCTAATTTACTGGACCGTATAGATTTTGGCGTACCATACAAAATATCTGTCCCTGCCCCCCTCAAATCTTTTCTCAACCCCCGGTTTGTTAGACCTGGCACCGGTTCTGATACACACACAAACATACACACACATACACACACACTCCCACGCACACACACACACACACACACACACACACACATATATATATATATATATATATTATAAATATATATATATATATTTCTATCTCTCTCTCTCTCTCTCTCTCTCTCTCTCTTTCTCTCGAGATTTGCCAAATGGTCTGTCTGCTGCACATGCAGTATATCTGTATATATTTCCATTCGTACTCCGCTATAATTCAATTCATAGTATTATATAAAACAACAATAAATTCACATAGCCTAATTATGTAATAATATATGAATAGAATTTTGTTCAGCTGATTTTAAAATATGTTGATTAATTAATTTCAAAATATATTGAAATAGTCACTCATGAAAATATTTATTACAGTTTATACCTCGTATTTGAACCATTATGCAGTTTATAATGTATGGTCATGTTATCGGACTAGTGAATGTGCCAGATGATACTATCTGATAAATTAGCCAGGGATGGGCTCTCAACCGTAGGTTAGACGCCGTTCAAAACTTCATGACGTTAAGCAAATTAAATTATCTACAAAATAGTTAGTTAGTTAGTTAGTTATTAGTTATTAGTTAGCTAGTTAGACAATAAAAATTAAATCTAAAAGAGCTTATAATATAGCTAAAAGTTACTCTTCGTCACTTTACAGTCATGAACTGCTTTCTAGCTTCCAAAGTCATACCAGAATGGACAACATAGCGCTAATACTACATTAAATAGCAAATATATTGGGACATTTTAGAAATTTTAATGTTTATTAAGATCATTAACCGTTACTCTCTCTCTCTCTCTCTCTCTCTCTCTCTCTCTCTCTCTCTAGTGCACTGAAAAGTGGCAGGTCCAAGGTACATTTTCATACTCAGAGTCTGGTTTCACTCTCCGTATATAGTGTAGAGCACTATGTAGATCAACAGGGGAATCCTTTCACACGTGTTATGTTATACCATATCCATATCTAATGTAGTCTATAGTTATGGAAAATATGGCTTTTGTAGTGGTTTCCCGTTGCCTTCTCAGTTGTGAGTGTGAGTGTGTGAATGTGTGAATGAGTGCGAGTGAGAGTAAAAGTACATTTGTATTAGATCTATTATAGAAATACAATAACTGACATTTAGAAACTAGCTGGAAAGAGGGGACCCACCTCACCATGAAGTATTTTCCCCCTATATTAAATGGTAATTAATCCACCTAACTGAGAAAGGCAACGGGAAACCACTTCAGAAGCCATATTTTTCCCAAGCTATAGGCTACATGAGGTATGGATAATACATAGACTTTGTGACGGGATTAACTTGTTGATCTAAGGAGTGCTCTTATGGAACGAGAAAGCAGACTTTGAGTATGAATACGTACCTTGAACCTGCCACTTGGCAGTGCACTGAAGATGATGAAGAAACTAGCTGACTGTGGTTGTCTCTATACACTGCCGTTCCTCTTTATAAATTGCTTAGGTCGAGTAAAGCGGCTGTAGAACTTCAAGGACCACCTTAGGCTTAGAGAAAAATCGTCAATTTTTCACAATTAATGAGTCAAACACTTTCACATGTTTCGAGTATGTGATTTGGAATTTCATTAAGGTTGAATGACTGCTGCGTATCGTTTTATATTATTACATAACGACGCACATTATATGTAATGTTACGTACAAAAAGTTATTCACCGCTAGGCAATTTATTCCATTTTCCGCGTAACCAGTCCTGTGAATGTCCGAGATTTCTGATTTTACTGTTAAGGGCAACAATTAATGATATTGACATTACAAAGAAATCGTGACAGCGGAAACACATCTTCTAATTTAACTTTCTGATGCCAGCGTTGCAACATGAACGGCACTCATTTCCATTACAAGCAGCATAAAATATCGCGATTACATCTAAAATCCAGATCGGCAGGGAAGTTTTAAACCATTGTCTTTTAGTGATTCTAAAGACGCTTTGCTGTCACTAGTCCGCCGAATACCTGAATCATAAAACGATACTCTGATTGAATTAATAATTGATGGATTATGCAGTGTTCCGCTACTTCTGAGCGTGACGTTAAGTTGTTTGAAAGCTTGCTGTCATCTTTACCTGACAGTATTAGAAATATCATAAGCCATCTATCTACTGTCAAGTAAGACGACATCAAAGCTTCCTGAATTCACTCACTTGTTCTTCAACAATCTCATCCATGCATGTATGAAATTGATAATGCGGTTGCTAAATGGAACCAGAAAATGATACTGGCATTTATTTTATAAGCAGACTTAAGGAATTCAAATTAATGAATATTTTCGAATTGATTTCCAGTAGGTTTTGGCGCAGACTGTTCCACATTTCTTTATAATGTTTTCTGTTCTTCGTTTCTTCTAACCTGAAAGAATATAAAAAAGATAGTATATCCCTGAACACTATAGCTGCTGGACATATATTCAATAACATAATATAATATTATTAGGATATATACACTCAGAAGCCCGTACAAAGACGGAATCAGGTTTATTGTTACTGCCTTCAAGACATAGGTTCGTAGTAGTTTTGTAAAGTAAGCCAGGTGATTAAGTTAATTTTTAACGCAATATATCAATTCCTTTAATTCTTTATCCTTATTACAAAGATTGGGTTAGCCTACTCGATCAACTCTGAAACTTATTTAAGAATAACATAGGAATTACACTTACATTAGTTAAAGTAGCAACGAAGTTATTACGTAGGAGTTGTATCCAACAATTAAGTAATTACTGAATGCATGAACAAATGGGTGTTTTAATCTTTTAAACTTTGTAAATATTATTTTCGATTAATTAAGCTTTAAAAATTTGTAACTCGTAGCAAAGGCTATTATCTTGAATCCATAGCGGTCATTCCCTTTAGCACGAACTATCTTAAATGCTTATTCCTCACTTTCCTAAAGTACCAACACCTACTTTTAGTAATATAGCTGTGCTGATCAATATTGTACTGATCAATACCGTAGTGATCAATACTGTTCTGATCAATACTGTACTGATTAATACTGTACAGATCATACTCTACTGATCAATACTGATCAATACTGTACTATAAATACTTTAACGATCAATACTGTAGTGATCAATACTGTACTGATCAATACTCTACTGATCAATACTGTAGTGATCAATACTGTACTGATTAATACTGTACTGATCAATACTGTACTGATCAGTACTGTACTGATCAGTACTATAGTGATCAATACTGTTCTGATCAATAGTGTTCTGATCAATACTGTAGTGATCAATACTGTAGTGATCAATACTGTACTAATCAATACTGTAGTGATCAATACTGTAGTGATCAATACTGTACTATAAATACTTTAACGATCAATACTGTACTGATCATTATTGTATTGATATAGGATGTGGTTAAATACAATTAATACCTTGATTAGTGCTGTTGTGATCAGCTATGATCACTATCGCATTGATCAGCATGATGATCAGAGCTATGATCAATATCCTAGCGATCAGCATAATGATCAGAACCATGATCAATACCCTATTGATCAGCATGATGATCAGAGCTATGATCAATACCCTAGTAATCAAAACGATGATCAGAGCTATTATCAATATCCTATTGATCAGCATGATGATCAGAGCTATGATCAATACCCTATTGATCAGCATGATGATCAGAGCTATGATCAATACCCTAGTAATCAAAACGATGATCAGAGCTATTATCAATATCCTATTGATCAGCATGATGATCAGAGCTATGATCAATACCCTATTGATCAGCATGATGATCAGAGCTATGATCAGTACCATGGAGTTGCTCTGAATCCCATATATGGAGAGCTAATTCCTCAGCCATCACGTGAGATTGCACCCTTTAATATTAGATTACACTTCTACCCACTCATCTGTATTAATTGTTTTAGGGTGGGGTAGGGGTCAGATTGGAGTAAATAATACTACAGGATATGCTAATATTATTTAAGCTAGGCATATTGCTAGGCATAAGCTAGGTATACAGGTATATAATATATATATATATATATATATATATATATATATGAGCTAGGTATTACTAATCTCTGTTAAAATCAAATAATAATGTCAAACTTTAAATCTTTAATACTATTGAAATTTGTGTCAAAAAAAAATAAAAATAATAACACATCACCGGAATGTACGAAATATAAAAGTAACCACAGAAAACAATAATTAGAGTGAACGGTCAAAGTCATACTTGTTTTACTGTACGGTGATTTGACTATGGACTATGTAGTCCATTCGACGCAGAAACCATGGACTAATACGACTTGAATAGACGAATGGATAGCATGCTTGCTTGAAAAGCACTTGATTATTGTTTCGCATCCCACCCGGACCGTCTCTGCAACCCTTGCAACATGTGATACGGAATAAAATATTAAAATTATCTTCAGAACTTTATAATAGCATGCTATTCGGATTCTATATAATAGTGGAGAACTATTATATATACTGTAATTTTACCTAACAAAATATTTCACGAGAATGCTGCAAAAATCTCACTAATTAACTAATGAAATTCGATAAGAGTTATGCTCGAATAAAGCTACAATCTTGCTAGAATCAAATGGGAATCACGATAGAATCAAATGAGAATCACGATAGAATCAAATGAGAATCACGATAGAATCAAATGAGAATCACACTAGAATCAAGTGAGAATCATGCTAGAATCAAGTGCGAATCATGCTAGAATCAAGTTAGAATCATGCTAGAATCAAGTGCGAATCATGCTAGAATCAAATGAGAATCACGATAGAATCAAATAAGAATCACGCTAAAATCAAGTGAGAATCATGCTAGAATCAAGTGAGAGTCATGCTAGAATCAAGTTAGAATCATGCTAGAATAAGTGCGAATCATGCTAGAATCAAGTGCGAATCATGCTAGAATCAAGTTAGAATCATGCTAGAATCAAGTGCGAATCATGCTAGAATCAAATGAGAATCACGATAGAATCAAATAAGAATCATGCTAGAATCAAATGAGAATCACGATAGAATCAAATAAGAATCACGCCAGAATCAAGTGAGAATCATGCTAGAATCAAGTGCGAATCATGCTAGAATCAAGTGCGAATCATGCTAGAATCAAGTTAGAATCATGCTAGAATCAAGTGCGAATCATGCTAGAATCAAGTGAGAGTCATGCTAGAATCAAGTTAGAATCATGCTAGAATCAAGTTAGAATCATGCTAGAATCAAGTGCGAATCATGTTAGAATCAAGTGAGAGTCATGCTAGAATCAAGTTAGAATCATGCTAGAATCAAGTGAGTATCACGAGATTAGGTTAATTACATTAGATTAATTAGATTTCTAATGAATTCTAAAATAACGCATAAATTAATAAGAAATCAAGATAATTAAGGTAATGTAGGCCTATTGGTGATTATCTAAAACTACTAAAATTGCGAAGTAGAAGCTGCAAAAGTGGCTAAAATAACTGTTCAGAATCTGTCATTAGAAATGCTGCAACGATTAATGCTACTATATGATTTTAGCGAAGCCGATAGCATGTCTATTATTCTACAACAATGCATGGCAGCTTTGGTCGTACCATTAGAGATTATTTACAGAGTTCTGAGGAAAATTGCTCCCTTAGTTTTGTCAACTTTGAATTAATAATATTCAGGGAAACTTTTTAGGCAATACGTGATTGAAAAATCAGAAGACAAAGACGAAGAGTGTCATTAGACATAGGTTTAGAGATAGATCTCGTTAGTGTGCAGCCTTCAGCAAGTCTCTTTATTCTAAATTATTCAGAACAACCGCCGTTGGTGACATTTGAGTTTTATTCTTTAGTCTATCTATCCATTCATTTAGATTTCGACAAAATTGTTTGACACCTTTGAAAAGTTCACAATTGGTAAAATTTTAAATTAATGAGAGTAAGTCTATGGCGAATTAATCTATTATTCTATACTTCATCATCATCATCTTCCCTTGAATTCCAGTTTAACTAGGTTCGGGATTCGAATAGACTGTCTCAAATCCTTTCTGTCCTACATCATATCATCCATCAGCCAATCCCTATTTGAGACTTTTCCATTCGGTTAAATATTTGTAGCAATTTCTGGAGCCTAGGCGCTCACCATCCGAATGCCCTTTCTGACGTTGATATGGATCTTAGTGCTTTAGTCGCTATCTACGACACCTGCTGTCACAGGTTGGTCAATTCTTGAAACAACCCGTACACAACATGGGGAAATCTATTATTCTATACGTAATAATCAATAAAGCGTAGATTATAAAAAATAACATTAAACCACACATCTACCGTTTGGCCTAAGAGCTGTCTACTCAACATCAAGGCAACTGCAAAATCTAAAGGAAATTTTAAAAATACGTTAATTTTTAGGTATTATTTAGTAAATATTTATAATTATGCAATAATTTCTTTGTAGACATAATATTTCACATTTTGAAACAAGAAAATTCTGGAATTGTCTAGCGATAATTCACGAATTTAAAAGCGGATCGTCCAAAAAAATTACGAGTATTATCATTATAAATTGGCCAGTTTAGAAAATTAAAAAAACACAACTAGCATAAAATAGAAAAATATTTCGTGAAAGAACCTCTTCACTATTGGAGCGAAATTTCGCTCATGAAAGGTTCTGCCATCAGACTGTTGACAAGATTTTGTTTAGTAGAAGCCATCTGACAAACCTCTGAATGAATTTAAGCAAAAAGAAAAGTATAAATTAGAATCATTAATGTTCTCACCCCTCAAGTTATTACATAATTCCTGCTCCACCCGAGGACAGACGAAAAAGCTGTCAAACTCTTGGAGTAATAAAACCATGAAAACTGACTCTCAGTCATAATTGAAGCTTGGCCGCTTGCGATGTTTTAATTTTAACAAAAAAATACCTTCAGCTCGACCAATCAAAATAACCATGTTATTTTGTTTTGTGGAGCATCTAATACATATAATTCGATGTATTCATATAAAGAATGTATAATGAAGCTGATGAAACTTGCGGTTTAACACCTAAATGTATATTATTTTAATTTTTTTAAGTTAACACCAACAAGACAGTGTAAGTCATTTGACTAGTAGACTCCGGTCTATTTCAACTCATTGGTCTCACCTGAGCTTTGGGTCTGTGGCCGTAACATCCAGCGACTACTCTCTACCAAAGCGCCGCTGGCATTGTTCTTCGTTCGTGTGTATCGAACCGAAACGGTTATTGGTGCGTCGATCTCTTGCAGAATAATACGAGCTTGTTTGAGAGAGGAAAAACACAATAGGAGAGCATTCATACAGTAAATATGCGTGTCAGGGCACAACTGCAGTTCTTCGGCTGTTGTGGAGAGAAAGTATTTCGAGAATTGGAGAGTTTAAGTGCAGTGCTACAAAACGTTAAGGTGTGGGTGTGTATCACGGTGTTAGCTATCCAGTGAAACTGTTCTAACTGTGATTTATGGATTAGCCGTATTCCATCTTCATTGATATTAATCTCCCCGTCCACAAGATAAGCCTATTTACTGTAATGTTCGATTATAATATTGATCTCTCGTACTTTATATTCTAATACTTAGGCCTAATACTTGATTCTGGAATTTCAACGGAGAACCGAGGATATCTATTTTCACATTGTCAACTTCTCACTTATGAAAAGAGTTCAGAAACATCCACTTTGGTCGAAACTTTCAGATTCGCATAGGCTTGAGTCGATTTCCCAATAACAGCTGTAAAACAAAGAATAGATGCGGGTGTCCCTAATAGAAATACCTTCAAACACTCATTGGAAGTTCCTAAAATCCCGGCTCTTTATAGCATAAAAGAAGAACATGTGTACTCTATAAATGCTACTGTATGTGCTACAAGTGTACATGCATGTCAATATGATGAGTAGGCCTATCTTGGTTTATCCTCAATAGTGATACAATAAGACTACAAATACAAAATTAATCATTTTCCCATGCTACAGATCTAAGCAATCTAAGCTTCATAATTATACCTATATATAGGCCAACATGTAAATCTTTGGCTACCTTTCTCTCTGTCTCTGTCTCTTTCTCTCTCTCTCTCTCTCTCCATCTCTCTATCTCTCTATATCTCTATCCCGATGCACCTATCTCTCTCTTTCTGTATCAATCTGTCTATCTCTCTCTCTCTCTCTCTCTCTCTCTCTCTCTCTCTCTCTCTCTCTCTCTCTGGTTATTGCTCAATTAGCGGATGCGGGCCTGCCCGAAGGCGGGCCTGCCCGAAGGCGGGCCTGCCCGAAGGCGGGCCTGCCCGAAGGCGGGCCTGCCCGGGTTGGACCTGCCTACCTGGCAGGCCCGTCCATGGGCTGCCAGGGGTAGCCAGGCCCCGCCCCGGGGCGGGGCTGCCCCCAGGGCGGGGCTGCTTCCAGGGGCGGGGCTGCCCCCAGGGGCGCGGCTGCCCCCAGGGGCGGGGCGGGGCGGGGCTGCCCCCGGGGGCGGGGCTGCCCCCGGGGCGGGGCTGCCCCCAGGGGCGGGGCTGCCCCGGGGGCTGGGCTGCCCGGGGGCGGGGTTGCATCCGGGGTTGCATCCGGGGTTGCATCTAGGGTTGCATCCGGGGTTGCATCCGGGGCGGGGCTGCACGGGCTGCATCCGGGGCGGCCCCCATTGGTTCAAAATCAGATCCACTCGTATGTGAATGTGAAGAGGAAAACGGAAGATATGAAAAGGAAGGTCCAAAATCGTGCAAATTCCAAAATCCAGAAAATCAGTCCAAAGTATATACCATGGACCAGCCAGTAGGCAGTGCACTAAGAGAGAGGCAACTATTGATATTTCTCAGGATACAGTTTCTATATCGGTACAAATCAGGTGATTGTACAATTAAACCTGACTGTGCTTAAATAAGATATAATATATTGGTGTCATTTTAACCATTGTCAGAATAGTGGTATCAGATCTTCTTGTAGGAGTTCTGTAAAAATGGCGGCGCCCTCAGAGAAGCCAAATCCTAATAATCCTATCGTTTTCTTCGATATAACTGTCGGAAGTACTGTAAGTTTGATGTTTTGTATTGGTTTCATTTTTGAAAATAAGTAAGGTCTTTGAAACTGTTCAAATTTATATAAATTTTGAACTAGCGCTCGCGGGTTTCCACTAATTTATTACTTAAGCAAAGTGTGTTTAAATAGTAAAAGTCCATAACTGGTACCTGCAAGGGTAATTCATTTTTTAAACTTTTTTCCTAAAGATTGGTATCCTGAACATTAAAAGACTAGCCTGTTTAAGTATCTCAACTACCCGATTATAAACATCCAATTCACAATGCATGTCAACATATTGGGTTATAGCATAGAAATCATTGAAATATATGGTATATTCCTCAATTATGATTAAAACATTTTTCTATAGATTTTATTTTTGTTAGCAGAGTAAAATCTGCTTTAACGTGGAATGAACTCGGAAGCTAGGAATCACATATGATATTTAATAGCAATAAATTTTTACTGTAGTACATTAATATAAACTCTCAGTTATTGACACACCATTGATGTATATTGGATACATACATTTTTTATGCTAACATGTATTTCTATAAATTGTATTCTTAGGAAATTGGTCGGATAAAGTTTGAGCTCTTTGCAGATGTAGTACCTAAAACGGCAGAAAATTTCAGGTACTCAGTCTTTGCTCATGATTATTTTAGTAGAAATGTTATCTTTTTCCACGAAATACCATTTGACAGTAAATAAATTTATATTAGAGTGTATATCTGTCAGTGAATAAGTCTAAGATTCAATTATAAGGATGCTTTCAGAAATGCAGTTGATCGAAGCAGTCTTCCACCTTGTCAGGCAACTGTGCTATTGACTATTCTAAGATGCACCATTCTCAGTAATGCTTTTTCAGAGAAGTATTTCTGAGCTTGTACTAGCAGAAGATATACTGTTGAATACATAAAACCGTCAAGGATTAGCACTCTAATGGCCGTATTTACTAACTAGCTATTCTGCAGTTTAAACCTCAGCAGTTGTTTAAACCACGAAGTAGATACAATATTGTATTCTGTAAACCTAAACTGTGGTTTAAAGTGTGTATCTCTCTATTTGGAGGTTTACATCGCGGTTTTGTTAATCCACCGATTTAGAAATAAAACTCTAGTTTAGTTTATAGTAAGCTGATTAGTCGATCCGATTGAAGGACAGTGTTATTGACTAAAAGGTATAATTATAGTTTGTTACCTCGTCAATACCAACATTTCTTCTATGGTAATTGCTTTCATTTTCTACTTATTGTATCAATGCTATTGTTTGTTTCAATTATACTACTGTAAATCTTTTTATATTAATATATGTACTATAAATGCTGTGAAGAGTTCTATTTTGACAGACTGTTTGCTATCCTGTGTTTCTGGGACTTTTTTATTTTATTTCATTTAAATGTTTATTTCTATTTGTATTTGTCAGTGATTTGATGTTGATACTGAAATAAGCACTTCTCTCAGTTCTATTTTAAAATAGGAATATTAAATATTAAATTCTAAAAAATATTAATTAATTGTACGTAATAATTAAAACGTATTATGACACTGTTGTATGCAGGCAGTTCTGCACGGGTGAGTATAGGAAGGATGGAGTTCCCATCGGCTACAAGAGATCCATATTCCACAGAGTTATCAAGGACTTCATGGTCCAGGGTGGAGACTTTGTCAATGTAAGCTTTGTGGAAAATTATTTAATACTATTCTTAGTGTTTATGGAGTGTATTAATTTCTTGTAATTTTGATTTTACTGTGCGTGTTGCTTGAATATATTATTTGTTTTCAAGTTCTTTCAGAGTGTTATCTTTTTTCTCTATTTAGATATTCCTATTTGAGTATTTCTGTATCTTATTTATGTACTGCTACTTATTTTGATACTAACAGACCTCACTTAGGTAGTATCTGGATTAGTTCAGTCATCCCATTCTAGATACTGTAGAGTCTTGCATTGTCATAGCGATGGTTCATATGAGGTTAACCAGGTTATGTGGTAAAGAGGTTGACTGGAGCCGACAGTAGGTTCTTCTGTGAATACCTTTCTGTGCCATCCACCAATGTGATCTCATTAAATTGTATTGCAATATGCAGCTGTAGAGTTAAGTGGCAGGATCCATGCGTAAATGTAATTTTAATTGATTGTACTATAGAGTAGCAATAGGTCTAGTCCTATCCCGACCTTAGTTAAACTGGGATTCAAGGGAAATTGATGATGAATGATTATAAATATAGAGTAGCAATATTGATTTTCATTAGTGATATTGTGATACTATCTCTCTCTCTCTCTCTCTCTCTCTCTCTTCAGTGCACTGCCAAGTGTCAGGTTTATAGTACATACTCATACTTAGAAGTCTGCTTCTCGCTCCATAAGAGCATTCCTTTGATCAACAAGTTAATCCCTTCGCAAAGTCTATGCCTTATCAATACCTTTTGCAGCCTATAGCTTGGGAAAAGTGTGGCTTCTGGGGTGGTTTCCCTTAGCCTTCCTCATCTGTGATACTGTATATGTCTTGTGATACTATATATGTAGTAATTTAAATGTCTGCAGGGTGACGGAACGGGTCTAACCAGTATCTATAGCGGAGGTTCATTTGCTGATGAAAATTTTCAAATGAAGCACGTTGGGCCTGGTATACTCTCAATGGTATGTTAGTGTGTTATAAAGCATAAAATAATGAAGTCCTGGCCATGTTTTTTGGTTTATTAAATCCTATTTTGATATCTAATAGCAGTACTGCTGCAGACTACATAGCTATCAATCAATATTTCTGCATAAGTTGTGCCATTTGTTTGTCAAACATTCAAAAAGTGTTGGATGACAACATTAGGAATGGATTAATTGCAGTCAAAGTGTACACTTGTTATTTTTGTTTGTTCTCTAATTAAAGATTTCATCAGTGAAGCACTGGCTGTTTGAAATAACTTATGCATGTCAAATGTTGATATCTTTTTGTCTGAAAACTGCTATGTGAAGAATTTAATTACTAAGTAATGAGTAGAGATCTGCCAAATTTAAGATTCAGCCATTGGACTTTTGTTCCTACTGTTATAGATATCAATAATGGTACTGCAGATATAACACCTATATGATGTCTAAGCTAGTGATTTTCTCCATAAATCCAGTCATATTCGTGGCAGTTTTTAAAAAGAATGTAGTGTTCCTCTCTTAATTTGATAAAAGTGAATTGTTTTAGTCAACCTTGGAGATAATGTGACTCTTGTAGCAAAATCTTTACGTTACTCTTGTAGGATCTCTGAAACTGAAGAATAGACTAATTACTTTGTATTGCTTAAGAGGATTAAATATATAATGACTAGACTGTGCAATGTGCGCATGCTTTGAAAGGTGACTAATTAATGGCTGGAGCCAGTGGCGAAGTCGTTAAGATACTCGACCGTGGATCAGTATGTGCGGGGTTAAAATCCTGGGCTTGCCTGTCACTGACATCGCTTTCGAGTGAGAAAACTGACGTTAACTTTAGCTTTACCAGCTTTTTTAATAACGGAGAACAATACAAAGCTAGGAATTCCTGTGTATCCTGGCTCTAGTTACAACGCAGTGTAACCAAAGCATGACCTGTTTAAAAAACTGGTAAAGCTAAGGTTAACATCAGTTTTCCTCATTCGAAAGTGATGTGACTGAGCCCATGATTTGAACCCGCATATACTGATCCGCGGTCGAGTATTTAATGTACTGTGTTGCTCATTAATGAGTATGATAGAAAACTCAAGTGTATTTGTATGTCTTGAGCAAACCTCACAGAACCTGAGAGTTAGCGTCTGAAACCATTGCTTAATATGTTAGAGGTGGGCCTAGCTGTATAATGTATGCTTGTATCTCATGGTAGCTTTTCGGAGTTACCTTATGTGATACGTCGTTAGTGTGTTCGTTGCTATTTCAGGCTAACAGTGGCAAGGATACAAATGGCTGTCAGTTCTTCATTACCTGTTCCAAGTGCGACTTTCTAGATGGAAAGCACGTTGTATTTGGTATGCTAATACTTTCTCTCATCGCTAGTGTCATAACCTTGTCAATTTACTTTGTCATCAATTTACACTTAAATGAATTTATAGTTTAAAAATTCTGCATTGATAATAATTTGCAGAACTGTGACATTAGATATTATACAATATTTAATCAAACATAATCAGACGGTCGCACTGTAGTAGTTACTGTTGTTGTCCGTTGAAAGTGTCGATTATAATTATAGACTCTGTATTCCATTAACACTATTGAGCCATGTCCGACAGATATATATATATATATCTACAAATATATATCTACAAATATATATCTACAAATATATATCTACAAATATATATCTACAAATATATATCTACAAATATATGTCTACAAATATATATCTACAAATATATATCTACAAATATATATCTACAAATATATATCTACAAATATATATCTGTAAATATATATCTACAAATATATATTTACAACTATATATCTACAAATATATATCTGTAAATATATATATATGTCATACATATATACATCTATATATATATATATATATATATATATATATATATATATATATGTAGGAATTTTATATATATATATATATATGTAGGAATTTAGTTTATATTTTATATATTTTCAATATTTTCTATATATTTTATATCTATTGATGACGTATAGAAAAAGCTAATGTAAATGTCAGTTTCCTCACTCGAAAGCGATGTCAGTGACGGGCGAGCCCGAGATTTGAATCTCGCACATACTGCTCCGCGGTCAAGTATCTTACCGACATCGCCACTGGCTCCAGCCATATAATTACATTTTCTTTGTGTTTTAGGACGAGTAATCGACGGACTACTGGTGCTGAGGAAGATTGAGAATATTCCGACTGGTCCTAACAATAAGCCTAAAATTCCTGTAACAATTTCTCAGTGTGGTGAAATGTGACCAATGAGGGCTAATCTGCTGGTGGAATGAGCCCGTTTGAAATGTGAACTGTAGCGTTACGTGTAAAGTTTGGATTCCTCAGAGAGGAGTCAAACATCAACAATAAATTATATCTATCAATAAATAATAAATAATAAATGTAACTTGGTGCCATAATAAATCATGGCACCAAGTGACTGAGCCGTGGTTTATAATATAACTCAATTACTTAATAATACACCCTAGTTGAACTGGGATTCAAGGGAAGATGATGATGATGATGACTTAATAATACACACAATTGCAGTGTAATGCAGTTAACTATCTCTCAGTTTTTCCTTTAGAATTCATTTAAAATTAATTATTTAATATTCAAGTGTCTGTGGCTAATAAAAGTTTTCTTTGTAATTAATATATAAAATGCATTGAAATCTGTGCTTTCGTACTGTATAGCAGAAGTGACCGTACAGGAGCTTTCCTCTCGCTTCTGCATGCCATTTTGAGAGTTAAGAAATATTTTTAAAATACATGTAATGTACTGAAGCTTTCGATTGCTATATAAGGAGGTTTGCATTGAGATTGTATGACATAAAACTATGGCAGATGCTCTGTATAGAGTGGACCTGATTGAGAGATTAAAAATAGTAGCGCTTTTGTAATGGTTAATTTATTTATTCTCTGGGTGATAGAGGTAGTTTATACTGATTCAAAATGCTCTCTCTCTCTCTAAATTTCTGCCTAGCGGCCGGCCTATGGCATAACTTTTCTACTTAATAAGTATGCTTTGATTTCCTCTTCATAGAAGGATTAACCAAAAGACAGTGTTTACGATATGAGAGTTACCATTGACTAATAGTAAAGACTGTCACCTTGCAGGAATCCATCACTGCAGTTAACCTAACTACAACTATCTACAGCTAAAGGAAACCCGAACTAGTATCACATAAACGACATGATTCATGGTTAGACGTATAAAACTTAAAAGAACAATTGCTCTGGTATTATAAATAAGAAAGCTTGGAGACCGTTGGAAATAAAATTGTTATTCTGATTTCACACAACACAAAATTTGATTGTTACTGCTATTCATGACAATTTCGAGCACATTTTATTAATTGCTTTCTTGTGTTGCAATAATTATTGCTGTAGCTGTGTAATCTGCACGGGTCGTCCCTGACATTACTTGCGGTTGAGAAACCTTTAAATTCTCATTGATTGATTGATTTGAGGAACGTGAAGTCATTAATTTCATCCATCTCTTTCCGCCATAGGTCTAAATTTTGACCCGCTTCCCTTTGATCATGAACTTACACTGTTTTGATCTCGCTTTCTCTTGTGGTCTCTGTGTACTCAGTCGTCATCGGGTGGTGCTTTGGCGCCTGTTTGTGTAGAGTCTGCAAGATGCGTCCCTGACATTTCCTTATGGCGAGGAACCGGACGTTAAATCCTTATTGATTGATTGATTGATTGATTAACTGTAGCCGAATGATAAAACATGGATAACACTTAAAGATCTCACCGGTAAACAGATTAGTACATATATGAAAAGTTTTCATATTTCCAGTTCATTTCAGTTTAACTACTTTGGACCTGGGTCTTGCAGTCAACTCCCAGCCTCTTTATTTATCCTTTTCTTGACAATGACTAACAAAGCCAGAACGACCGTATTCTAAATAAATTGAATGATTTTTGCGAATTTTCCGCCGGTTATAACATTCTATATCACTCTTCTCTTGCCTGCAATCGAATACAATAAACGCATTCTAGTAAGTTTTATTTCAAATCACGACATAGATTAAATAAGGCCAAGTTTAACGTCAGTTTCCTGCTCGAACAGCATGACGGGGTGAGTTGTGGATTGAACACTGCACCTACTGATTCGCTGTCGAATAATTTGCCAACAAGCCATCGGATCAGCCAAATTGTAAATGCATAAAAATAATGTGCATATACGGCGTTTATACGCAATGAAGGGAGAGATGGCAAAAAATGGCCACGTAATGAAATGATTACAGACAAGTGGATTACATTTATAATTGTTTGTGATTTCCTGAGTAGCTTTACGCTCTTCGAGTGAGTTACCTACTACAACGGTTTTTATTATTTCTAGTCATGATGATGATGATGATCATCATCATCATCATCATTTTCTCTCTTCCCTTGATTCCCACTTTAACTGTGGTCGGAATATGAACAGACTTTCTTTTCCATTCGTTTTAGAAATTTTGTAGTAATTTCTGGAGCCTATTTTTAAATTTTATTTTGGAGCTCCCCGACCGAATGTCCGTTCTGACATATGAATGAATTACATATTTCCAATTATTTCTAATAATTTTATAAATATTGTTCTGTGGAGATTTTTTGTTTAAAGACTTTTAAAAAGTACAAGTTCTTAAGCGCACCTCAACCCGTGTAGATGAAATGCTATTTTACTTATCACTGCGCAAGTGATGTTTCCTCCTATAACAGACAATTTTCTATTTATTTAGCGTATGTTTTAATCCAGATAGTTGTTTCACTTAGGCAGTCTACCCGGTAGGCAGGTTAGAGGGCACCCCTCAACGATAAGTTTCAAGTTTTGAGGATGACCGCAGTCACAAAGTGGCGAATCACAAATACTCAGCGAAACTCACTTCCTCTGCATCTACCATGATCCGTACGGAAACGATTCAAGTAAC
The DNA here is from genome assembly GCA_905160935.1 of Enchytraeus crypticus. Classification (NCBI taxonomy): domain Eukaryota; kingdom Metazoa; phylum Annelida; class Clitellata; order Enchytraeida; family Enchytraeidae; genus Enchytraeus; species Enchytraeus crypticus. The sequence continues at coordinate 162,702 of CAJHZI010000385.1, forward strand.
GGACAATAAGTTGTGGTTGACGTACTTTTCGATGGACTGCATGGTTGGACTGATGACAACGGAGACATTGCGTTCAGAGGATATACTGTCTCACAGCGTACCATGTGTAGACTGTACGTCCCCCGAATGCATTGCCTCCTTTCTCTGGACCACATGAAACAAGTACTCGTATAACGGCTAAGATGATATCGCTCAAGATTGATCTGATAGTTCTATATCTGATGTCTACCCTCTTGATGTTTCAATCACTTTTATCGATACGATGTTTCACACAGGCTCAATTATACTGTAAGTCAGTGTCAGAACTACACTGTTTTTATAACTGATACCCAAAATTGTTTTAACAATAAAGTCGTAGGAAGTTGACCGATATTCTTGAAACATACAGCACTTAACCAGCAGCCAATTCTACAAAACATGTATAAATTTCGTTTGACTATCTTCAATAACGTGAAAGTTATAGTTTTATGAATAGGAGTGGGGTCAGATAAGAAATTTCTAGTACAGGATTACGGGCGCGTTACATGCAGCGTAAAATTATCTCTATAAAATAATAGCGAACACGTTACAAAATTTCAGCTAATGCTATTTTGAAGAGCTATCACTTCTTTTCAAAATGACGTAAAATACGTGCTGATATGTTCTTAATTGACAAAGTTATTGAATTTTTAATGCATGCATTGCATGTCTGGGTTTCACATGTTATCACCGCGGCAACTGCAGCGGCGTTCTCTTCTTCGTTGATTCTCTTCATGAAATGCATGCATAAAAAGTTCAATAATTTTGTCACTTAAGAACATATAAGCACATATTTTACGTCGTTTTAAAAGGAATTGATTGCTCTTCAAAATAGCATTAGCAGAAATTTTATATTGCGTGTTAACTAGTATTTTCATAGAGATAATCTACGCTAAATGTAACACGCCCGTAATCCTGTATTGGAAATTTCTTCTCTGACCCCACTGCGATTCGTAAAACTATAACTTTCACATTATTAAAGATATTAAAACGAAATTTATACATGTTTTGTAGAATTGGCTGCTGGTCAAGTGCCGTAAATTACAAGAACATTGGTTTACTTCTTACGACTATATTGTTAAAACAATTTGGGGTATCAGTATAAAAAAGAGCAGAGTGCAGGTGAGCAGTTCAAAAGAGTCGGCTGCACTAAGCTGTACGAGTCGTTTGTATGCTGCTCTCTCAGACGAGTCGTTAAGCACATCACTAGTTATTTGCTATATCTGATACCTAACCCTTTGATGTCTTGAACATTTCTGTCGATACCTTATAGGCATATTTGATTATCTACGCTCTTGTCTCGAACACTTCTGGCTACTTATTGCGCAGCTTACGCGTATAATTATAGCATGTGAAAACTTCCTGACTATAAAAAAGCTAAATCGCTAAGGTTATATAACGTCAGTTTCTTCACTCGAAAGCGATGTCAGTGACGAGCGAGCCTATGATTTGAACCCCGCACCATCTGATCCGCGGTCGAGTATCTTACCGACTTCGGTTGACTCCAGTAAGCCTGATGCGCTTATGGAAGAAAATCTTCCATTATAATTCGAAGTGTTTCTCTTTTCTCGAGTCAGGATACATCAGACTTGAAGGACGCTATGTAGCTCTCGATCCTCCGAAGCAAATTGTTGAGCGTCTAGACCAGTAGAACATCTTCTGTATTTCTATCGTCTGCTCGAAGAACGATTAGTTAACTGTGGAAGGAATGTCATGCAATTAGCCACTGAACAATAAATAAATATGAGTCTATCCGCAAATAATCAAAACAAGAAATTAGACTTTTACTTAGGCCTAAGTTAAGCTAACATAAAGGATCTATCATTCTTAATACTAGTAGTTTAACATTTTCAAGACTATGACTAGTTAAAGTATTAAATGCCTGGTATTGCAGAATTATAGGCTAATTTATGACAGATAAATCATTTATCTAATTCTAAGTCTAATAGTTTAGGAAATTACTTTACGATTTGATTCACACGTGATTAAACATGCCATCGATCGCCCAGAAAACCAAATCATCATCAGATGCCAACCCGTATGTTTACCAAAATCAATATTGAGTGGTCAAGGCAAAAATTGCAACTAACTCTATTGAGCACTTATTCGTCGGCCTGTTCGACGAATCTAAACGCAGCTTTGCTTTCAAAGCTGATCGTAGCTTAACTTGCGTGAGATTCGATCCAGACCTGCTCTTATCTAAGAGTAACATTTTGAAACTGTAATGAACGGGTTAGCCAAACCCTCTAGGCCACTGGAAGCGACTAATCGGTAGAAATTAGTGTTTATGAGTGACTGCGCCAGAAGATGAATAAGTAATCTCAAACAAGTCTGATATATAGGCCTAGGTTAAGGATTACATCAACTAGTCGAGATCTGGTGATCTCTCCGTCAGATTAACTTTAGGCAGGGGCGGATCCAGGAATTTGTTAAGGGGGGGGCCGAAATTTTTTTTTGAGAGTGGACATATTTTGCTTTTTTGCCTTCTTCGGGACTTGTGACGCAACCAGACAAATTTCTGTGGGGAGGCTCAAAATGTGTTCACTACAGCGTTCGGCTCATAGAGTGAGTGTATCCCCGTACCTTACCCCCCCCCCCCCATACACGTACTAAAGTCAGACGAAAACTTTTTTCCTCCAATGCATTGGTTATGCATTGGTTTAAGTGAAAATTGAGAGCTAGTGAAACGTTCAACATATTTCGGGCCCCTTCCATTATACAGGGCTCCTAGTATATCCTAGAAAAATTGATCTATTGGAACTGCGTTCCCTATCGTACTTCCCCCCCGGGCCCCCCTAACCACTGCTATTGCTAACATATTTACACATCGAAATTGCCATAGAAACAATGAAAATATACCCTGTCTTACCCTCCCCCGGTCCCCCCCTAACCACTGCCATTACTAACATATTTAAACATCGCAATTGCCATAGAAACAAAGAAAATATAGTTTTAAAAAATTATCGGCGGACCTAAGGGGGGGGCGGGCCCTCGAGGCCACCCCCTGGATCCACCACTGACTTTAGGTTTAGAACATACATTACATGTATGCATTTTAATCTATCAGAATAGAATACATGTATATAGTCACTCATGCCAATATAGCAATAGGAATTATGAAATCAAATCCAATTTGAATAGTTTATAGTTTCATAGCTAGAGAATGATATAGTACGTAGCCCCCTCCCCACAGCAAGACGGGGGGATGAATATATGTTTGAAATCCAATTTAACTATAACTATGGTGATTAACAAGAATAGGCCTACTGATGTAGCCTATATCCTGTTTGGACTCAAGAAAACAATGGTCAACATGTATCATAGCTACGCATACTTCAGAAAATTTACTGATAAGTTTATAATAGGCCTAACTCGTGCGCAAGTAAAATTTAAACATTTCGCGTTGTAACAGAAGCTGTTTAGTAATAACTATTCTAAGCTAAATCTAGTAATCTATCTCATAAATTCTCGCAAAACTGTAGGCTACAACAATAGTACAATAAGAAACTTAATTAGCTCTTCCAAATTAAAGGGTTATATATTTAAATATGGTTAATTTATACAGCTATTGCAACACTTCATCACAAACTTTATAAATGCCCCACTGGCTGTACTGAATCCACAGACCAATGGAGCACTTGGTGCTACTGTTAAAATAGAATTCATTAGTAGACCTAAGTCATGTGAAGTATAATGTTAATTGCTCCCTGGGTCGCAATGAAATAATGAAATAGTTTTGAACCTATTGCATGAATTTTAATCAGCCTAGACGTCTGATAATTTTGAACGGTCAGTTAGAAATCCAGTGCTTCGTTCAAATCGAACGCTACAAGTTTAAACAAGTCCTAAATACTTATGAGGCTATCCGAGAAATTCAGTCCTTGAGCAATGGACCGGTGATTTGGATATTTAACTTTCTGCTCTAAAAATATCATTTACATGTAGTAGCCTAGCTAGGCCTAGTCTCTTAGAGTAACGAACTTAACTATGCACGAAATGGAACCCGTGAACTCTTGTTTGCAGATCAATTGGTTTCACTTAAGTTCAAACAATTTAATCCGATCAGATCTATTAGTCTCTGACGTCATCTTCGGATGAGGAAATGAACTCTAAATCCCAGAGGATTAATTGACACCTGTACCTCCGTAGGTTTGCAAATGATGGCAATTTCTGCAAAACTCTAGCTAAATATAGTCAATATTTCAAAAAAGAAATTAGGCTACTCTCTCACTTTCTCCTTTTTTCTAGTTTTCAGTGGAATCGTTACTACTACTTAAGTTCATTAATTGCATATTATAAACAATTCGATCGAGCCATATACTCCATCAAAAGGCAACGATTACTAATAGCCATGGAGAGAAAGGAGGAAATGGGCCTTAAACAAGCATCCGTGCTTCATGACCCACTGTGCCGTTACTATACCATAAAATTATCATCAGTCAACAATGCATTTATTTCAAACTATGATTTCTTATTATATTGATTATGATTTTTCAATATCAACCAACGATACACGTGCAGTTGTATTGGTGGTAATTTCTTAAATATTGTGAACTCTACGCAAACAGCGTTTCTTATGACAATAACCTACTAAACGTATTATATTACATAATTATACTAAACAGTGTTCAAAGTTACACATCTGATAAAATCACTGCAGAAATAAGCACAGGCTCTGTGCATTAAGACGACCTAAGCAAGATGGCTAACGGCTCCCCGGTGTTAGGCGTTTTATACGATCAGACTTGAAAGTATGTCGCAGTGATTACTGGCAGCAGAGCCGTGTATTGCTGAATATATAATTTATATCATGACCGTTGTTTTATTGAGGAATGCCATGTTTGATTCTGCCTTGGCGCTACTTGCTGCAACTTACACCCCACCCGTATATCCCGTACCCCCCCCCCTCAACCACAGGATATCCCACCTGCATCGATGCTACCAACGGCCTCAGTTCTTTATTTATTGACTCTGCTCCAGATGACGAGAACGACCCTAAATCCGAGGGCGAAAATATTTAACTTATCTGTCGCAATATCTAATACTTTAGCACTGTAGAGAGATACTTTGTTGCTTAAAATAAGCCACCACTATTCGACAAATTATTCAAATAGGCTTTGCTTAATTACTTAAAATAGGCTACTATTCGACAAATTATAAATATTAGACCTAATAGATATATATATATATATATATATATATATATATATATATATATATATATATATATAATATAATTTGAAAAGCTATGCGCCCAGATAATGAAATAATAGGGCTAGAATGATTCAACTGATAGCTTTATTGACAGCTTCTTTACGGAGTTAGGTTTAAGAATCACTGCAGGCAGGGGCGGATCCAGAAATTTTTTAAGGGGGAACCCGAACATTTTTTTGGAGAGTGTACACATATTTTGCTTACGCCACGCCTTCTTAGGGACATGTGACGTAACCAGAAAAAATGTTGTGTGGGGGGCTCAAAATTTTTCAGCATACTGCGTTCGGCTCATACTTTGAGTGTATCCCAGTATCTTACCCCCCCACTCATACTCGTACCAAAGTGAGAGGGAAACCTAAAATGCCTAAAATCCTATATTTTGTTCAGGAAAAGATTAGGCTAATTTTTCACCTATGAAGAAATTCAGGGAATCTGGACCAATTGCAAAAGTGACCTAATTTTGGCGAAAAGTGGGGGGCTAAGCCCCTCCCGGCCAAGGCTGTTTTGCATCACTGCTCCGTGACAGAGTTCACATATTTTTCTTACACCCTTTTTTCTCTTACACAGTGATCAAAGTGAAATTGAGATCTAGTGAAACGGTCAACATTTTTCGAGCTCCCTTACATAAGGCCTATATGGGCGCCTAGTGGGGGCCCATATTTGAAAAATTCCAGGTAGTCAGGCAGATTTCTCTCTCGTACCCCCCCCTTCCCCCCAACCCCTCTAACGCCCTTAAAACATATTTTCACCTAGAAATTGCCATATAAACAATGCAAATGTAGTTTTAAAAATTTTATCGTCGGGCATAAGAGGGGGGCCCGGGCCCCTTTGTCTCCCCTGGATCCGCCACTGACTGTAGGCCTACAGAACGTTAGCTTTCGGTCTAGGCTGCCTATAGTTCTTGGGTCGGGTGGACAAATTTAAAATTTCTATAGGCCATCATTTTTCCAACCCAAGCACTGTATTCCATGCGGCTTAGAAATAGACGTAAAACTATAGAGTTTTAGTTGCTCTTGCCTCAATAAAGTCAGGCTATACTGTGCCTACAACCGCGTTAGTTTAATTGTTTCAATCGGGTATCACTTACAACTTTAAAGCGCTTAATACAACAGTCAAAAATTAAGATTTAAACGGGGGAGGCTATTTTTCATTGTCTTTCCACGTGTGTTTCTATACCATTGACGCACGGAGTGTCTTAATCTAAACTGAATAAGTTGTCATTGTTATAAAATATCTATGATTTAAGCAGAAATTGTCTTTAACTCAGTGCATGTCCTCATCGTCGATTTTCTCTCTTATTGCGCCGATGCAGCGTTATTTGACAGAGAACAAGAAGTTTGGCAGGAGTCGAGACAGTACGAGAGGCTCAGTCGTTGTACCAGTGCCAGGACTGAAGGCAAGGGGCCTGAGGCACGTCACGACTGGCACTCTACCTATGTTATACGCCGCACATGTGTGCATAATGACCCTACAGTGGGTCCTACAGTTGTTGTACATCCTGCATGCATGCAAATAGCTGTGTTATATAAGTAAAATAATATACGTAACTGTTGTGTGTGTGAGACAGCAGAAGTTAGAGAATGTGGGCAGTATTTTGTAAGTATACTAATGATTTGATTAACGATTGATTGCAAGGTATGGACTAATCGTTAGCTGATGGATGATAGCAGGACAAACGACACTCGAGCCAATGTCACATTGAACACAGCAGCGCATGCGATGAAAGTTGGCAGTGCAGGATAACAATTAGCATAGAGATGTGCAAGATCTGTATTATTCATTGCTGTCATATGCGTAATGAGCGTTGATAGCCTTATTCCATGGCAATCCCTACCAAATGCATAATTACACGTAAGAAAGTTGACTTTGAGAACGATCGAATGACAAAGATTGAAGTCTTTGTTTTACCTATCTACAATGTGAAGGTACTGTAAATTTTTACAAAAAAACTGTAATACTGTTATTGGTTCGTGTAACTGATGAACCTGTAACAGTCTAAATGGTTCATCCAAAATATTGCTTTAACTGTAGCAGTAGTACTGTAACAGTATTGCAGCTACGGTGCTAGTATAAGTTGCGACCAGCGAATAAACCTCCTTTCTTTAATTCTCTTATCTTTGAACTGATGTTCAGATCTTCGACAATGCATTGTTTTGGACGTTCCTTTGCTCACCGGCTTGGATAGGCCACAATTTTGCTTGATGTTGTCATGGATGACAGTAGCACTCTAATTGTTGTTATGTTACTACTGCTACAGTACAATTGCAACTGCAGTACAGTTCAATGTAAACGACTAACATTACAAAAATGACTGTACGTGTCCGAGACTGACCCTCTGACAACATATCCGTGCAATGGCTTCAATTCTACACCATGCCAGACAATGTTATTCTTTTGAGAGGCAGCATGGAAGCTAAGGTCAGCTTCAGCTTAATGCTTAGAAACCTTTATTGCTAGTGAAGTAGTTTACTGAAGTAACAATATTAATTTAAAATACATTAAAAGCTTGCAATTTGTATTATTTTACATTGAGCAGTTGTGTATTTGGTCACGCATATTTCAGTATATGATTGGTGAAGACCATTGCGATTTTAATAGTAACGCGTCACGCTCCAGTAAAATGCTCATCTAATGTCCAAGATATCATAGAAAACAAATACATGTAAAATACTGTTAATCGTTAACAAAAACCACGATAACAGACGTTATGATAACTAGTAAGATTTTTATTTACATATTCATACCATCAGTTATCAGAATAAATTTAATAATTGTTTCATATTTTACAAGACGCCACGAAGATACAAGTTTCTCAGCAACCACAGCTGATGTCACAATTGATTAACTTTAGTAATTTTTGCAAGTTATTTGTTTTCCAGCCCAACATTGACTTCGCTGTTTATTGGTATCTAGTAAAATTCCCATAGTTAGACCAGCAGTTAATATGGGACACTAATAATGTCTCTAAATTTACATGCGTCACACACTTTTACATGATTAATCCAGTAGACAAAAACCTCAACAACACCGTCAAAATAAAACGACTGCAATTATATAGCAGCATACTTTTATTCCTGTATCTATTAATGTCAAAAGCTAGTAAACGAGACAGAACAAGTTCATTTTTAAGACGATCTTTGAAATGAATAATACCAGATTGACTTATCCCTTGGCGTCAAACCTTTTAGAAGACAAAAAACAATTTATCTCGATATAACTAACAGTAATGGAACAGCTACAAGGAAGGAATCCAAATTTAAAAATAATTGTTAATTCAATTAGATCCTAACTTATTGTAATAGATTCATTTGTATTTCTTCATTTTTCAATTCTCTCATGAACGATGGAAGCACTTGCTGTTGGTATTGGTGCAGTATTGACATGATGTAACAATAGCAACAGTTACCACAGCAAACATTTGCAGCGAATTTATCCCTCGCTATGTTGTCCAAGACAGTAATTACAAATAAAACCGGAGAAACTCATTTTACAGAACATCGTTAACTGTTATTTTCTCTGGTATAGAAGTGAACGCATTTTAGCATGAAGATATTTAGATACGCTGCAACAATAGGTTACGCAACCCAGATCTAAAGACACTGACCCATACAAGATCACTGTCAATATCTAATTCTGACAGATAAACTTCTGTCGTCGGTCCTTCGTACAACAATTGATACGTCACACTCAATCGCTACCAGATTCGTCACTAGAATCATCTTTCTCATCTTCGTTATCAGTCTCAGCATTGCTATCATCCATATTCTCCCATTCCTCCTGAAATTATGTTTAAATCAAAAATCAATTAAAAAATATAAATCAATCATCTTCAATCACAAGAAGAAAGACTTAATAAATCAATCAATCAACTTAAACACCTAAGTGCATATCACCTAAATTTTGAAAAGTAGTAAATTGCCATTAAAATACTACCTAACTCGCAGCATTAAAAAATCATGGTCGCTTTCATAAGTTGTATTTATGAATTGAATTTTTTTTAAAATTAACCAAAGAAGTAAAATTAAATAAATAAGTCATTTTAAAGTAATATTGTATCCAGTTGCCGCACCCTCACCATTATTAAAGCCAAGGTTTGAAAACGTAAGATTATCTAGAAATTTATCATTTGGAGTCAATGCCATAACAGCAACAACTCTTAGTATTTCATTTAGTATAAAACAGTGCTCAAAATCCTGCTCAAATTAAATATTATGAGAAATTTCAGAGGAAACTATTAGTCAAACATTAAACTATAATATAAGGTTTCTGTAATATAATATAATAAAAGGTCTATTCGTATCCCAACAATGGTTAAACTAGGATTCTAAGAATATGATGATGATGAATATAAGGTTTCTGAAGAGATGCTTAACCTGGCACTCATGTTTAACGAGGCACTTCATGCAGAGGTATTTATCAGACTAACTACATGAACATTTACACAAAGTATATCGTTGTCAGACTTAACTTTGATTCAGTACCATGATATAAAAATCTCAGTTAAAATTATAAATCACTTATAAATGCATTTTCAAATAAGGCATTAGCAGCATAGTAAACGCCTATAAAGTTCCCAATGAAAGAGTAATAAGGCATGCGGTTCAAAACCCAACAGTACAAATACCTATTCGAGAGAAATGATTAAAAAAATTCAAATTTTAGTCTTAGAAGTTTTGGGTAATTAGAGGAAAATGACAAAATTATACCTCTGACACTGCAACATCATGATTCAGTTCTTCAAAATCCATCTCATCACCAGATGATTCTGCAATAAAATGGCAAGTAGTTACAATAAATTAAATGAAGAAATATAATTTTGCAGAAATATACTGCATGCAATTTTCAAAAACTATAGGAGTATTTAATTCAAATATTCAATTATAATTATGCATGTGAACAGAAATCATTTTTTATTTTGAGTCTACGGGCTTGAAATTTATCTAAAAATTACATTCTTAGGAAACTCAAACTCTTACTTAGCTATTGAGCTGATATCATCTATTGTAATTGTTTAGAAATGATTTATATTTCTTCAAATTGATTCAAGTAGATCTACAACAGAACTAAACACAATTTTTGGGCTCTACACTTCAAGAAAGGGACTTTACTTTTGACTGAATGATGAGAATACAAAAAACAAAAATTAGCGGCCTATACACAAACTCTGACAATTTTTAATATAAATGATTTGAAATAACAATTCTGCAATAATATAAGCAGTAAAATGAAACAAAACTTTTAACTAACCATCTTGACCAGCATCGAGAGCAAGCCTGGAGGACGATAAGCTGTTAGTTTCAGATGAGGCCAAGGCACCTGCCCCCTGTGATACAAAAATATAGATTCGTTACATCTCAACGTTGTACGTGATATATCCTACATGCTTTCTATTGATTTTATTATTAGTTTTATGTATACAAAGGATCCTTGTAAGTGCCAAGAGCCTTAGGTCCACCCTTAACCTTGCATTACATGTCTTACTTTCACGATTTTATGATTTTATAGTGCAAGTTTAAAATAAAATAAATAAATAAACAACAAACATTTTGCAAGAGAGGCTAATTTTTAACAAAGTGATTGTTAATAAAATTTCAGAAAGATGTAATAAAGGTAAAGCTTAATAATATTAGAGTCTTCTTTCGAAAGGATATCGGCGACAGGACATTGAACTAGATCCTCCTCAATCGGAAACTTGAACAATGCTGCCACTTGCTCAAACATTACAAAACATACTATCCCGTCTTGGAAGTATTAAAACATCCAACTAATATTCAGCATACTCTAAAAAATTATGCTAGGATGTCGTCAAAAACAAAATAATGTAAGAGAAAAAAATCATAAGTAAATTAATTAAAAACAAAATAATGTAGGAGAAAAGCAGAAGTAAATTACTTTAATAAACTATAGTTAATTATTTACAAATAATGCTCTAGGGGCAAACAATTCTTTTAAAATGAAGTTGACAAGTGCTTAACTAATTAAATAAAATGAATAATTATTAATTGGCTGGAGCCAATGGCAATGTCACTAAGATATTCGACCGCGGATCAGTATGTGCGGGGTTCAAATCCTAGGCTCTCCCATCACTGATATTGCTTTGGAATGAGAAAACTGACGTTAACATTAGCTTTACTTTTTAAACTAAATGAATAAAAAGACTCTTAAGAAAAAATGCAAGCAACAGTGTAATACAGAGCAATGAAATAATGCATATTACATTAATCATTTTCTGATTAAAGCCGTTATCTCTTAGAAGAGTAGCAGATTGAAGATGAAAAAGCATCGTCATAGCACGTAACATAGTAAATCACAACAGACCTGCGATAGAAAGGACTTGAGTTGCATGTTCACCTGCCACAGTCGTTGCAGTACTTGAGTGGGAGTGGCCATGGCCTGTTGTAGAGGCTGCAGCAGAGCAACTGCGTCTGGTGCCTATCAAGCAGTATAACATACAACAATATACTAACTGACTAACTGTAAACTGCACATATCGTAAGAGGTGACTGCGCAAGAACTGATGAAGACAGCGGGGAATCAACCTCAGACAATCCGTTAATCCCAAGATATTGGTTACAATAGGGTGTGAATATGATAGCCTAGTGAATGGATTAAAAGAATTAACTCAGTAATTGATTTATAGAGTTCTCCTATGGAGCATGAAAGAAGAATGTGAGTAGGAATATGTATCTTGAACCTGCCACTTGCCAGAACAACAGAGGGAAAGAGAAAGAGAGATTATTAAATATGTTACTTTACAGAGTTTTTTAAATTACACTAGACTTTTAGACTAATTTTACTGAAAATTTTGCTGAAGTAAAATTTCATCTGTTAAAGTTATTACTATGTTAATGGCGAGACTTCTGAAAGTTTCAATGCATCTCGAGGAAGTTAGATATGAAGCAATTATATATCCTAATCATAGTAGTAACCAATTAATTTCAACTATGGAACAGTCAGCAGCGCGAAAACTTTTCTGATAGCTCTATAAAATTAAGTAATAGCTGTAATAACAAGTGATACTACTATACTAATATATATACAACAACACGCACACACACTTACATATAATATAGATATATGAACTGTTGTACACTGATCTAGTCAACAATTGACAGCTAAATATAACTAAAATAAACTGAGAAAATTATTGAAAATTCATCATTGAAAAACCATACCGATGTGAGGAAAGATTTGTGTTGTGCTAAAGTTATATTGACCCACAGCGTTACTGTGTGCTGACTGTAAATAATACAAAAAGCACAGTGTACTGTATTTTTTAATATTAAAAGAAAGTTGGTCAAACATAGAAACTACAATAACAGTATGACTTTGATATATTAGAATACCGTTAAGAGTACAAATATTAGTCAACACCATCCAATCACAACAGGACCCTCTTTAATTGAGAATTGAAAATATAAACTTTTGATCACAAAAATTGTATTTAAATCATCTCGTCATACGTCATATCATTTAGTTGTGGTGGCTAGCATCTGATCATTCAATTCACATGAAGATGGAAAATCACATGCAGATGGTAAATATAGACGTTGTACATATGAATCAGTAACAAATAGTAACCGTCAGCATAATTGTGAAATACATGAAAAGAAAGTACCACAAGCAGCGTACCTTAAAGCACTGCCATGCATGCGACGAGTTAGCTCCTTGATAAGCAGAATAATTCCACCCGATGATAATCGACTTACTGTGTTCCGTATAACAGTCGTGTCTGTCTTTTGTAATACATCCTGCAATAAATTTTAATAAATTGTAATATTAGCTATAGATTTAAAGGAAAATAAATGCAGCTTAATAATATGCACAAATTGCAGAAACGATTCAACTCCGCTATATTGACAAGCAGATTCTACGTAACAAGTATCATCATCATCGCCTTCCCTTGAATTCCAGTTTAGCTAGAGTTCGGATACGAATACACCTTCACTTTTCTATTCAATTTGGAAAGTCTCGTAGCAATTTTCAGTGCCTAGGCACTCACCAACCGAATGCCCATTCTGATGTTAAATGACAAGTACACTAATGTATATTTAAATTATACATTAGTGTTAGAGTGAATTTCCTATTGTAGAGATTTAAAATAAAGATTTAAAATGACGGTTTATAGCACTAAAACAAAAAACTACAACAGGTTAACAACTTCAAAGTCTATAAAAGGTTAAAATTTAATTTAAAATTTAAAAAATCTATACCAATACACAGTTATATCAACACATAGTGTACTTATATTGACAAAGTGTACATAGTTTAACACTATGTGTTATATCTACACACTGTGTGTATGTATGTGTATACTGTGTGTTATCTAACGCTATGTGTTATGAATACGTAGGCCTATACATATTGTGTACTTAGTGTAAATAGTTATATCGACGCATAGTGAATATCAAGCCGATAGTAGATAAAGTAAATAGTACATACTTGAATAATTTTCCTATCATTGCTCTTCAGCCCAAGCTCCAGCCTAGCTGTAATACTATCAGACTTTGATGCTACTCTCCCATCAGTTGAAGACTTGGCAGCACCAAATTCAGACGTCTTCAGTCTCTCGTCTAGCGTCATCTACGTGAATAACAAATAACAACACAAAACATACAATAACATATCTTGTGCAATCCCAGAACACAACAAACTTCGAACAACAAACAAAACAATTTCCTGATTTCTCAGCTGTTATCTTACAAAAATTTAGTACAAAGGAAGTGACAGCAATGGGCAGTTAAAGCTACTACAAGAAAATCAAGTATTTATTAATCTGTCTAACATATCAACAATAGATAATAAGATTAAATGGTAACCTCATCCCGTTTTTTCCGTCTCTTTTTTCCCGGAGCTGTATCATCGACATCTTGCCGATCAGCACTGCTTGCATCTGGAGAAAGCCCGTTAATCGATAAAGCTAAACTGGTCGACATACTTGAGTTGCCACAGTTGAACAGCGACTCTGAAGTAGAATTAGACTTATTCCTCAGCAGACAAACTGATCCAGGCTGAAAGTCTTTTAATTGCTGATGAAACAGATACACACATCTTGAATTTCATAGGATTAGCAGAAACTTATAAGAATAAATATTACTTCTACAAAGCAAGTACATAATGAATGCTTCATGATTTCAAGAAAACTGTACTCATAAATATTTAAAAATAATATAAGAGTAATATACATGTATCGCAGAAATGAAATGATTTCAATTAATCGCATTGAAAGTATTTGTATAATATTTAATTTATTCATAATTTATATAGTTTCTTGATGGTACAGTAACGTTAAACCTTTTCAATGTTCTACATAAATAAAATCAAATAAACATTAGATGAAGCATGTATGTCAGTTTTCAATTAGTTAAAATATTGATTTGTTCAAACATCCACATGTTCAGAAAGCTTACGCTGCAATTAATCTTAATGCGATATTTTCATTATTATATAGGACCTATAGATGGTCCTATTATAGGTGGTGTGGTGTAGGACAGAGAGGATTTGAGACAGTCTATTCGTATCTCGACCCTAGTTAACTGGGATTCGAGGGAGGATGATGATGATGATGATATAGGAGCTTTGAATCATAGTATTAGAACATAATACAATCTATATATTCTGAGCATCATAAGTTCACAGAGACAGAAGTACCTAAATATAATATGGTAGATGATTAGAAACTAATTTAAATAGCAAATTAATTTAGTCCAAAATTAAAACACACCAATTTTTCAAACACTGGTTCCTTACAATCGCCATAAGCAATTACAATCTGCAACTCGGCTGAGTCATTGACAGAGCCACAGGCTACAATGGGGAGGGCACCGGATTTGAGAGTTTCATATGTAGTCAATTGCACTACACTACGAGGTTTTAACGTCTTCTTCAGCTGCCTGTGCACATCAAGATATACAATTAGCATACAGGGTGCGCATTAAAAAATAATTCGATAGCAAAACTGTGATAGCATAATCAATTGTTGCTATTCTGTCTTGAATTCAAAAGGACGGTAGAGGAGGAATTTTGACATAAGCTCACCAAATTTTATAGCAATATTTTACTTAGGACCGCAGTTAAGTTTGACAAAACAAGTGTGATTTTTTTATGTAACAAGTAGCACAATAAGTCAATTGTAATTGTAATTCCCAGTTGAAAATTTGTTAGCCCTGAAAAGGCCTTTAAATGATGATGAGAAATCTGAAATCAATATAAATAATACACTAAAAACAGAAATCAATACAAAAATAAATCTAATCTATAAATATCAATCAACAAAAATTCATGGAGACTCACGTCAATTTAGCAGCACAGCCAGTTTCTTAATCAAAGAATATAAAAAGGTCGTCAGATCTAAACAGAATTGTAATAAGCACTTCAATTAAGTTTGCAACCATAATTGGGCTTCAAACAGTAATTAAATATAATCAAGTTATATTTTAAAATTATCTTAAAATAAACTAAAATAAAATAAATCATTATCTAAATCTAAATATTAATTAACTAAGTATACTCCATCATTCTACTGTCTATACTGTCTATAGCAGCAACAATTAAATATAAAATAGATAATTACCCATTCAAAACATGCTCGAACAAACTCAGATTTCCTGGATTCGTTACAACAGCAAGTCGGAAAGGCTACAATGAGAAAATCAAAGAAAATTTATTATTCATGAAATGTTTCTTCTCCTTTGCTAATAGATCAGCGAATATTATTATTATTATCACTATCAACAAGAAAAGCTTGTACAGCAGTGTCATGGCCGAAGTCGGGCTTTGAGGCTGCTTTACAGAAAGTGCTCAATAATAAACTAAATAAAAATAGGACTTAAATTTGTCTAACAAAATTTTAAATATGGTCTATACAGCACTTAACATTAGATACAGAATATTACAATCATATGACAGACTAAGTGATATAGCCAGGACACAATTGATATTAATAGTAATAATAATAATAAACAACATAGTAGCCAGTAATAATAGTAGTAAGTAATGGGTGACAGTTCCAGAAGACTATGCGTAGTTTGGCATAATCTTTTTTAACCAAATTCATTCGTAGCTTTGCCTTGCATGATATGGCAACAGTTCAAGTGTTTAAGTAGATAAATAGATAAAAGAAGTTGTTTAAGAAAAAATTAAAATGTAATATAATCCACACTGAAGACAATTAATATATTAACGTGAAAAGTAACAACTGAATTCAAACGATAACATTGCCATTTAAAGAATTTAGCATTCTGCAACGCTACAATATCGTGCTACAACATCCCAGTCGGCCATCTTTGACAGTATTCCTTGTGACAAAACACACGTTAAAATTAGCTTTATATATTTTATAGCCTTTATTAAACGGACTTGTCGTACGAGTTATCTGTAACAAGAACTTCTTTGACAAGAAGTCAAAGACTCGTACAGATATTCAACCATGCAATAAACACTAAAGGAATCTCATCAGATGGCAGTAGCTAAGTTTAAATGCAGATGATCATAAGTCGTATATACCTCAACTTCATTCGCTGGTCGCACGTGTACAGCAGTAGGATTCTCCTGAAGCGTGAAAGACACGGTTACATCGCTGATTACTCTATCTTCATCACTGGCCGTGCTAACATGCCTGAATAAATCAATCAATCCATTATGCCACATACAATTGATACCTTTAGCAATAACTAATATATTAATATAAAATATTAGTAAAATAAACTAATTTATTACTTTGGACTGAATTTCTGGATTTTGCACCATTTTTGGACCTTCTTTTTGCTCGCCAGCTTGATTTTGTCTCAATAGTGCTCGATGTTGTTATTGATGACTGTAGCACACTAATTGTTGTTATTATTATTAACTAATCTCGTTAATTAATCAAATATTTTTAACTATTATAATTATAAATATTATAATTACCAATCTGACACTAAATTGTTACATTACAATACAATCGTCACACAAGGGGGGTTACAAGCTATTCCAGAGCACATCACCATCAAGTTAGCAGAGGTTTTGAACAGACTCTACTCGTCCAGAGTCAACCCTACGAAGCAATAAGTCATCGGTTTGAATCCCAGTTGACCGTCTTTGACAGTATTCCTTTAGATAAAACACACGTTAAACATAGCTTTATATATTTTATAGCCTTTATTAAATTGATGTAACATACGAGTTATCTGTACAAGTCTTTGACTTCTTGTCAAAGACTTGTACAGATAGTCAACCGAAGATGTACCATACCTATTGATTATAATTTAGATTTATAAACATATAAGATACACGCTGCTGTATGTGATAAAAGCTCTAAGATCACGGGTCACAAGCACTCAGAGATATTTTCTAATTAACGAATCGATACGAGGCATTGATTAGACATCATTCACAGGTCGCGATGAGACATCAAAGTGGTCTGATCGATTGGAAGGAGTGCACGGGTGTTAGAGCTGAGGTTTAATTAGAAAAACAGTTTATTACATTTCTATGCATCAACTCCTTCCAAGCTTACAGGTACAACTTACCAGACATGAATTTTCTTGTCATTTTCTGCTGCAGAGATGATGTATCCACCAGCTATACGTGACAATGATTCATCAATCCCATCGTCACTTTGACAATTTTTATTAGAGGCAGGCACCATGTACAGGCTGAATACTGGAGAGGCGTGGCCAATAAATGTCTGTCAAACACAAAACAGTACTAAAAAAAATACGGTAGATTGGCTCTAAGATATTGTTTAAAATAATAATCTGGCTCAATTATATAATGTTCCTTACATAAAATTAGAGTTACAACTGAAAATTAAAAATAATTAATTAACAATACGATTAATTATAAAATTGATAGATTGATACATTTCCGTTAAATTGTCAAGACGTACTGTTAATTATAACAGTACGTCTTGACAATTTAACGGAAATTTATGAAAAATACAATCAGAATTAAATTACTGTTCTTTTAAAACAGATGAGTTACAATACTGCCAATTGATTGCATATATCTATAATTCGTAAGTTTGTGACATATTGCTATTTATACTGCTTTTTATGAATGTTAGAACAGTACAAAAGTTAAGTAAATATAATGGTAAATACTAAAATTAATTCTAATCAATCAATCAATCAAGACTTGACAAGAGATCTTTTATCATTAAAGACGACGTCCCTGACATCATTCTTGTATGAGAAAACGGACGATAAACCTTTATTATTATTATTGTTATTATTATTATCATGTAAAAGGACGCTTACTTTCAGCACACGTCTCGTGTGAAGGTCCCACAATTTAATATGATTACTGGCAGTAAGCAGATGATTCTGTGTGTGGCACAGGTGTAGAGAATATAATGGACACTTGTCACCTTTCCATTTACTGCAAATATAGAAAGTCACACATTAAGCTATAGAATAGAACTATCTCTCAGTGCACTGCCTACTGGCAGGTCCATGGTGTATAACGCCTCCTTCTCTGTCTTACGCTTTCCTCTTCATTTCCACATAGAAAGGACTAACCATAAGTAAATAGCTCAACTTAATCTACTGATAATTCAGCCAAAAACACTATTAAAGTAATTAATTCAATAAGTACGAGCTTTACTATGCTTTGCACTCATCGTATAAACACAAACACACTCTATCTCACAAGCATTCTGCTGCATGGCAGATCCACTGTACAAATTTTTATGAGATTCAATCAGTATTAGAAAGCACATCAACCAGATATTGAACCCCCGTATGCATATAATTTCCATCCCAGAATCATTTTTTAAAAAATAAATAAGACTTCTGGGTCTCATGGGTCTCTTTCTAGTTTTCACAGTTCCTTGTATTTTCACATAATTATGAGACGTCTTTTGGACACATGCCTTTGTTAAGCTAATTTAAAGTTTCTCAAAACTAACAAGAGAAGTAATTACATGTAGTATTTAAGTTGTATAGCAACTTAAGTTATCATAAAACCAAATTATCAATAATTACAACTTGCAATAGGACATTAAATATGACTTGAACGAACATAATAGAGCGTGTTGAGATAACTCTCACAGTAATTACGAGAAGTATTAACTAAATACGAGAAGTATTATCTAGTTACTGAGAAGTATTGTCTACTTACGAGAATTATTCAAAGTATTATACATATTATAGCATCACAATAAAAAAACTTGACAATTTTAATTAGCCAAAGGATAAATACATATTTCACATTTTCAGAAATCTCAGCAAACAGCTGATCAAGAAGTGATTCAGAGTTAATACTGACTGTACAACAGAGGCAGTGGCAACATTCCACATGATGATGTGAGCGTCGAGCGAGCAGCTGTATAAAGTGGAGCCATCTGATGACCAGCTCAAACCGGTCAACCTGTCGGAGTGGCCGCTACCTCCTCCTTCATCTCGCTGAATAAGAACAGGTAATAGTCATGCTTCAACTTCTAATTAAAATTCAAATAACAAGTTTAACAAGCAACAATAGCCAACAAAGATTTTTAGATTCCAAAAATAATCGTCAAATGAGGTAACTTAAGAGTATTTACCATTCATATATAATCAATACACTAGATATTAATTAATCAAGAGTAATCATCAAATACCCCAGGCATAAAGTCATAACAAATATGTCAATTGGCGCAGGTTGTAATGAATCAGTGTTAAGATTACACTAATTCAAGTTCCTTCCTCTTTAAATTGCAGTCAGTAAAGTTTAATCTAATTAAAGTCGCTACATGAGTGGCTTTTACAACAATAAATTATATAATGTATTTCAAGTTCCCTGTCACTGCTTCAACCTTAAATTCGAATCATAAAACCTATAACACAATGTTCAGCAGTTTATATTTGAAGTTTGTACTGTATAGGTCCGTATTTTACACATGCGCTACATAATAAGCACCAGAATTTCCACAAAAAATTAAATGAAAGTTTAGACGCAATTAGAACACTTACAAGATTTGTCGCTATATCCGATTTAGAAGTATCATAAAGCATTATAGAACCGGTTGTTGATCCCACTGCGACAATGTCTGAATATTCAGTCAAGTGGTCTGCTTCAGATTTTCGTTTCTTCTTTTTTACTGGTGAATCCTGAACATATTGATATGAAAATGACTTCAATGCTTAGCAGAAATATTGCACGATGTTTCTATTTACATGCGCAATAAAATGTAATAATCAGGCTTACGACATCATTTAATATGTTTATTTTGATTAGAATTTAATAAATACAATGGTCACAATTGTACACTATATTTTTTTCATGGATAGATCATGAATTTGAAGTATCTAGAGTTCGGCTATGTAACTGACTAGTATTTTAAAAAATTTCCTATACAATGGTTTCTAAGATAAACATTTCCATAGTGGCAGTATCATGACTAGTAACAGGCTTTTGAGAAGGCTTACAAATTTCCACCAAGCCTTTTTGCCCCTTCTACGAATAATCAAATAATCATGATAGCAATGATATATGAATTCTAACATTCAATGGATTCTAGGGGATGTCTACACTTTAGTGAATTGCAGTCCCAGCTGTACTTGGCATTCAGGTCATTGCTTCTGAGGCAAACATAATAACATCACCATAATCCCCTTTTTATAAACGTTAAGAAATCCAATCATACATCTTTTAAATTGTAGTCAAACAGCTATATTCATTTAAAGCTGATGACTTGTCAAAGAATTACACATTCTGAGAATGTATAGATTACATCTTTCATCTAAACCCGTGTAACTAATTAGAAGCTACATCACATCGCGTTCAACTTACATTGACTCTAGCATTCGAAGCACTGCGTTTACTTGTACCCCATGCTAAACAACAACAAACTGCTGATTGATTAGGCAAATACTCGTGTTTTAGTCTTCCCGTCTCTGTATCCCACACACGCAAAACTCCTGCGGGCTCGATGCAAGCGAACAGGCGAGCATGACCAGGCGAAAAGGCTCGCGAGCAGGAGTACGATAGATGGGAGTCCGGAGTTGGGAATAATCCGTCAGTTTTCTCACGATCATTATTTTCACGAGTTTTACGAGATGCCGCCATGTTTACATTGATGTTTAGAGAACACGTGCGGTAACAACGAGGCTGCCATTGCGTCAGATTTTTGTCATTAATGAATCTTCGTTAGACTTTCTATAAAAAATTATTTTCTTGAACCATTTCTATATTTCATCAAAACTGTTTAAAGCTTAATAATTATAACTTGAATGTATGAATTTATACATTTCTTTCTCTCGCATTTCGTTTCCTTTTCTTAGTGGTATTGGAAATATTAGGTTCCAGTTTGCATATCAGATCGGCGCCTTAATATTTTAATCGATTCTAATTTTTTTAAATAATTATAATTGACTAAGATAAAACAATTATGAAGAACAAGAAACCATGAAACAAAGAATACAAAAATTTGAGCTTATTTGCATATGGTTGGCCACTGATTTCTATTTTAAGATGCAAGCATAACTACATATACACTTACATTTACAATTATAGTTACATGTATATACTATGAGCATATTTTTCTTTTTCTACTTTATTCAGTTAAAATATACCGTACATTTATATATATTTCGAACAAACTACTGTAAATATTCAACTCACCTTTGGATCCTGAACGAATGATGTTCGTAGCAAAAGAAATATATTATAATATGCATAATTATTAATGACTATAGGCTATATATTTAGACTGGATATTATTTGAAGCTATATGCTCCGTTTTAGCCAGAACTATAATAATTAATCAGTGTATATCTTCATATTGGGTTTATTGATAGACACCGGTAAATTTAAATGATTTAATAATAAACTGGCTGGATAGAGCATGCAGTGGCGACGTCGATAAGATTATTGGACGGCGGATGAGTATGTAACCTAAGGGGTTCAAGTCCTGGGCTCGCCGGTCATTGATAACGCTTTCGAGTGAGGAAACTGTCGATAATATTATCTTTTAGCTTTAGGCCTAAGAGGTTCATTTATGCAATCAAAAAATTCTAGAGTATAATAAATAGAGCTTCAAGTATTGCGGCTACAATCACGAGAGCAATCATAGACTATAGGCCCTACATGTTGGCCTAATCAAAATTTCTAATGTCAAGAGAATTCAAAATTTCAAATAACACACCGCGCCCGATACAGCACTCGAGTGTCTGCTGTAACATAGCAACATACGATTTACAGTAGAGCTGGACTGAAACATGATCGCGATAAAGTAGCTTAAATGTATTAAAACAACTGCTTCTTTGTTTTTACTTAATCTAAGGGCTTCGAAGTTTCAATACTATGGATCGATCACACCCTTAATTATCCATATCACAGACATTACGAAGAGAATATAATACACTTAATGATGAAGTAAGATGCTCACTACTTCTCTACAACTATAGTGAACGCATTCGAACTACCGTCACAAAAACAAAAGCGCAATTTGAATCAGTGACCTAGTGGAGATAATATGTGTAGCGAAATTGGACTTTCGCTCTGAATACGCTTGTTAAGCTCAAACCAGTATAAATTCGTACGCTTCCGCGAACCAGTTAACCAGTATAGATTAAACGCATCACCAGTCTAGGGATTTTTCAAAAATATGAAAATAAACATAAATATCAATATTAGAGATAATGTTGAGCTAGTAATTAAAGGAAAACTCTAATTCATTAGCGATTCTTGTAAAAATAGACATCATTGGTTGGAAATACTATAACATACGTAGTTGGCCCATATTAAAGTAGAAAGACGTTGTATTAAATTTTAGGAAAAGTCAGTCAAGCGCTATAGGAGGTTATAGACGGCTTTGTCTAGATTTGTGTATATTTCGATAAGTTTTGCAGAATAGATAGGAAATAAAGATGATTGGTGGCGATAATTGAAGCGAAAGAACGACGTTATCACTGTGGTATATTTTCGCGCTAGATCATACAATAGGTTTAATTAGAAAAGTGGTGGTATAGAAAATACCCAAGGTGGTAATACAGTTTAAATATAACTTAATTTAGGCCACACTTTCAACCAATGGAATGGAGTGATACAAATTGACGGTTTAGTAAGACGTTACATGATTGGCCTTGTAGTTATCCCATGTTAAAATTTAGTATAAAAAGCCGTGTTTCTCCATACAGTCGCCTGGGTTACTTCGTGGTAACCGTGGTCCAGGGACGCAGTTGATTGTGATTGGAGCCACTTATTACTAAGACATAATGTTCAGACGCAGTTGATGTGATTGAATATTATTACTGACCACTTTAAAGCACAATTCGTTGCGTGGAGAAGTAGAGTAGCGGCTATAAAGCTTTAAAGCACAATTCGTTGTGTGGAGAAGTAGAGTAGTTGTTATAAAGCTTTAAAACACGACTAAGAGTGTAGAGAAGTGTTTGGCAGCCTTAAAACACAGTCGCATTGATTGTGCCGAGAAGTTGTAAAGCGGGAAGGGTCCCATTGTGTAAAGACCTGTATTTTAAAACAGGCAGTGTTACAGAAGGGGGGGTTGTGCTGGGGAACCCAGTGGATAGGGCGCCCCAGCGCTAATAGTAGGGGTGTCGTATTTTTGTGACGAGCGGCCAACTTCTGGACGATGACTTGCTAGCAGTTGCTGGTAGGAAGGTAGCGCCAATCCGAGCACTATACAGACACCACAGCATTTGCTGTGAAATTTGGCAGGGTGGGACATCAAAAAGCACCCCTCATACAGTGATATATATATATATGTAGTCATAGAGATTTATATATGTAGTTATAGCGGGTGTATAATTTAGAGCGATGCGTACGTTCCAAATTAAGCGTTAGGATAGGGAGAAAGGAGTACATAATTGCCCAATAGGCGGATTTTGGTCCCGATATTGGATGACCAAGGATTCCAAGAGTTGCAGGCGAGTTTTGTCTCGCAATTGTTTTAATTAGGATTCCAAGAGTTGCAGGCGGGTTTTGTCTCGTTAATATAGGTTGAATTAGGACTCCAAGAGTTGCAGGCGGGTTTTGTCTCGCTATTAAGGTGAACAGAAACACATTAAAAACAAAATAGGTTTAGATAGGAAACAAATAGGGAAGACTACTATCACTTACTTATTATTAGCTTTTATAAGTGTGGTCTCAGTCGACGCTCCACACTCATTAATAGTAGGGTTAGGTTAGACTTGTATTTTTCGTTTGACAATTTCCAATCACCATTTTCAATTTTCCAATCATTACTAATCAAATAAATTCTACGCCTTTACACTTTACAACACATTAGGGGAGATGGCCGAACAAAAGACAGATAGAAGGCCAGTGTCCCAAACCTCCTCGATGTCGAACGTGGGACTTACCCCCGATTCGGGCCGTGACGATCTGGCACGAGCCCTGAATACCCACGAACCCACCAATAGGGCAGAGGCCATGGCCCTATCACAGGCGGGAGACAAAAACATTCCCACCTTTAGTCGTTACGATCTCGGCGCAGTAGTAGAAAGCGGACATTCACCATTGGCCGAGTTCCTTTCAATAACTAGGAACACACAAGCCACTGACAAAATATCCAAAGGTCATACTACCACAGCGCGCCGGAGGTCCCCATTAGCTCAGTGGGTGGATGGGGAGGCCCTAACCAACAAAAACATTTAAAGTTGGAGCTGAGCAATACCGGCGTCCAAGACCAAGCTATGACCCCATAGGTATGAGAAGTGGGCAAAGAAAGCCGAGCGTTTCGCGACAATATGATTATAGCTAAAGAAGAAAGAATGTAACCACAATAAGACGATCTTTTAGTTATTGATTTGAGATGACGTATGAAAATGTGTTGCTCTATTCTCGCATACCTTATAATGTTCCTTTTGTGACCAACAGCTTGGTGAGAAACTTGATAGGTTAAAACTGCGGAAGATCAAACAAGTACGACCCTGATAAATGTACAACTGTAAGGTATGCAGTTCATGTACAATATACCTATAGAAATTGCTTGAATTGCTGAAATGTGGCCCGTGTTGTGACCGGACCGCTAAATGATCAACCGTTAACTGCATGTTCTTCATGCAGTTAACGGTTTTTTTTGCACTTGTCGTAGAAGGCAAGTAAGCAAACACTAAAATTGTTTAAAAAAATCATCCCGGACACCCAAGATGTTCCGAAGCTCTAGGCTACATTAAGGTGCGAATAAGGCATATGCCTTATCCCTTCACAAAAATAATCTATAATAAAAAATCAGTAATAAACTTATAATCCCTTCACAAAAAGGCTATGCCATAGCGTTTTTGTGAAGGGTTTACGAGTTTATTGTTGATCTATGGAGCGCTCTTCATAGAGCATGAAAGCAGATTCAAAGTAAGAATATTAGTTGCCTTAGACCGGCCACTTGGCAGAACACATGAGACATTAATGATTAGCCATATATTGAAAATATATTCTAATCGTTTAATTTTATACCATCAAGGCCATTCACTCTCTTTACTATTTCACTCGCGAAAGATTTAATCCTACACACACTCAGATGTAATATGCTACATCCAAATCATAAGTATACAAGTTATCAATCTATTGCATAGGACACTTAACTGCCATGACAATTGTAAACACGGCGAGTTTACTATAAAATATCCCTGTATCTTAACTTGAAAGCTTAATGGTAGTTGTAGCAATGACCTAGCTGAGACTATTATAGGCCTAATGTTCAAAGCGGCGCTTATGAGGTGTACGCAAATCGAGTAGAAATTGTGAAAGTTATTTGTACTTATTTCATTGAGTAACTTTGTACACGAGCTCCCAATTAGATAATATTAATTTAGATGAGATTTCTTCTGACAGATTACATTCAGTTGAATTAAGCAATAGACGTCTAGTTTTTAATGTATTTAGGTATACACTGGAGATTTATTTAAAGAAAATATAGTATTTTCATTACAGGTTGGTTAGCTTAGTATAATAGTTATTAGTACTTCTAGTTTTTCTACTACAATTCCTGTCAGTTATGACAATTCCTGTCAGCTATGGCAATTCCAGTCAGTCATGACAATTCCGGTCTGTCATGATAGTTTCTGCATGTCATGACAATTCCAGCTTGTTATGAAATTGCAGTCATGAAAATTCATGTCTGTCATGACAATTCCTGCCTGTGATGCCTATTCCTGAAATTTTTATAATTTAAGTACGATTATTTTCCATTTAGACTATACAATTTTTGTTCGTACTTATCAATGTGCCACCAGTTCAAGTAATTAATTTGTTATCCTATTTATTTTCTACATAATATTATTCTTTACAGTATTATATTTAGTCTAATTGCTGCTATTTTATATGCAGATTATATAGAGTATTTACATGATCCTATTTTTTCTCATGTTGTGTCCGAGACACTGAAGAATATATCAACCGTAATCCGCACGTGTCGTAAGAGGCGACTGAGCAAGAATTGAAGACGGCAACGCGAAATCACCTCAAACGACCTTATATTCCCAAGCTATAGGATACACTAGGGTGTGGATAAGGCATAGTCTTTTGCAAGGGGGTTAACTCGTTTATTGATGGAATGACCTCTTTGGAGAGTAAAAACAGCAACTGAGTACAAATATGTACCTTGAATTACAACTTGGCACAACACTAGAGAGAGAGAGAGAGAGAGAGAGAGAGAGAAATTCTAAAGCCTTGAATATCTATGATTAGTTTTGAAAGTTATTTTTGACAGTTCTGTATGAAAATAATATCAAAGTATCAAATTAATTAGGTCATTCCTCTTGCGAATGAATTAATTGACACATTTTAGTGGTCATTTCTTCTTTTGATTTCGCTTATAATCATTTCCAGTGTAAAGATTACGCTCAAAAGCAATGGTACCCTGATGGAACAGTATAGCTTCTAGCTGACTATTCTGCTTGAGACGTCCCTGACATCTCATTCACGAGTAGAAATGGTTAACTATTGCAAATTATCGTAGTTTTATATTTTGATTAATGAGCTGATCAATAATAATCGATTAGCGTAGTGATCATTGATTTATTGATTTTATATTTCGACAGAGCCATGTGTTGTTGCTGCGAATGCCTGATGACTGCCTGCGAGTGTTGCAGCTGCTGCCTCTGTCTCTGCAAGTGCTGCCTTGCCCTCAAATGCCTCTGCAGCTGTTGCACGTGCTGCAGCTGCTGCGCAGCCAATGAAAACAAGAATAACAAAGTCAAGGCCAATGACTCGGCTGGGACGCCGCAGCAGCAACAGACGCAACCAATCATAATCGTCGTTCAGCCAGCAGAAGCAGCAGCTGGAGCAGGAGCAGCAGGAGGAAAGGCAGCAGGAGAGGCAGCAATAGGTGGAGGCTCTCCTATTTAAATTTTTAAACTGATACATTCGTGACAGGTTATCTAATTATTAGAAGTTTATACTCAGTTTAAGCAGAGGACAGAAATATGTGATACTATATAAATATACATGTAGATAGAAATATAGAGCTATATGTCATAGATCTGCCAATAGGCAGAACACTGAGAGTAAAGAAAGCTGTAAAGCTTATATAAGTTCCATCTCTCGAAAGCGATGTCAGTGACGAGCGAGCTTTTGACGAGCGAACGATTTGAACCCATAAATATTTTGTATTTATCTCTCTCTCTCTCTCTCTCTCGCTCTCATTCTCTCTTTCTCTCTCTCTCTCTCTCTCTCTCTCTCTCTCTCTCTCTCAGAGTGAGTTATGGAGGAAGACAATCAGTACATGTATATTTTAGTATTCACTAGAGTAACGTTGCTTTATGTCGTTACTTCAATGCATTGCTATCTATGTTTGTTGAACAGTTTCAACGCTACACAATGGCTTCTACATAGTGCTAATTTTATAACTTTTTGTCATTGAATTTTTCGGAAATTTTAAGGCAAATTTATTTGGATAAGTGCAGCTCAAATAAAGCACATCTGGAAACATCGCACCGGTCTTAGTTCATCATGATTACTTGCCAATCTAGCTTCGAGCAGAAAGATAATTAACAAAAAAGAATACAAGAAATATATCAGGAATGAAGCTATACAAATATAAATATAGAGTTGTAATTTGCTAACCAAGATAAAGGAGCATCCTCAAATTACGACAGGTCAGTTTAATAAAAGCTATAAAATATATAAAGCTAACTTTAACGTGTGTTTTATCACAAGGAATACTGTCAAAGACGGCCGACTGGGATTCGAACCGATGACCTATTGTTTCTCCAGCAAGCGTTCTATCAAGAATGCTGCTAAAGTTTATAGCACGCAGTTTAAATCAATAAATGTTTCTCAATTCTACCCCAAATTTGAAAACAGACGTTAAATTCGTGCAGTATCGTGGCTATACGGATCATATAAAGGAATCATCTAATGGAGTCAGTGGCGAAGCCGGTAAGATACTCGACCGCGGATCAGCAGGTGTGGGGTTCAAATCCTGGGCTCGCCCGTCACTGACATCGCCTACGAGTGAGGAAACTGACGTTTACCTTAGTTTTACTAGATTTGTAATGGGATTATCTAGGAGATCATCTAATGGGATCATCTAGGGGATTATCTAGATAGATCATCTAGAGGGATATCTAATGTGAATATCTAGGGGATTATCTAGAGGGATCATGTAGAGGGATTATCTAGGGGATCATCTAATTGGATCATCTAGAGGGATCATCTACTGAGATGAACTTCACTTTATGGCGATCCTTTCCTCATAGACAGCGAGTAGAATCATTGCTGTGAATCCTATGGCAATGCCAAGATTTGACGTGATGCAAACCAAAAGTCTATTGAAATGAGCGAAGTACTCAACTATCTCAGGCACCTAAAACAGAATCAATAAATCGATTAATCATAAACTAGTCAACAGTTGATTACTTTATGGATTAGTTTAGTCATATTTTGTCTTTAAATAGTGGAATTAAAATTTAATCAAAAACAAGCCGTGCTAGTAGAAGAAAGACTAGAGCTACTGCAGGTGGCGTCACTATTGTGTGGCGGTGGACTGCGTTTATCTCTTTATTTTAATTGGACCAACATATACAAGACACATAGTTAATCTCTCTCTCTCTCTCTCTCTCTCTCTCTCTCTCTCTTAGTGCACTGCCTACTGGCAGGTCCATGGTATATAAAGCCTCCATTACTGAGCAAAGGCGTCATTCCCTGAGAAAACAATCTTGTTTACTCATAAATTGTTAATATATCATTTAGTTGTTATATCATTATTCTTTGGCTTACAACGAATAGTGCTACTGTATCTACAGAAACGCTATTGAGCTGCTAAAATATTGGTTGGCTCATCTTAGGCTGATTCGATATGAAATAAAATTTACATCTACAGAGTCCATTTCGACGGTCTTTCTCGAAAGCATTATCAGTGACGGACTGAGTGCTGGATTAGAACTCCGTACCTAAGTACCCGAAATTGGACATCTAATCGAAAATGTTACAAGCTCTGCCAAATATAAAATAAATCTTACAATGGTCGCTAGAGATATATTTCTGGATCCATTGCTTTGAACATGCTAAAGCGAATCAACGGACATGTTCTGATGGATAATAAACAATTATAACACAAGCAATTTCTAAGCTAACAGGTAATCTTCTTCTTCTCATTCTTCAACTCTTCTTCCTCAGTCCACTGCCAAGTGGCAGGTTCAAGGTATATATTCTTACTCAAAGTCTGCTTTCTCGCTCGATAAGAGCACTCCTCAGATCAACAAGCTAAATCCTTCACAAAGTATATGCCTTATCCATACCTCATGTAGCCAACAGGTAATAAGGTAATATAAATAATGCAATCGATCTTACGATGGTAGACAGAGCGACGTATAGGAAGAGTCCGGTAGTGACGGAGAAGATCCAGAGCTGAGCGTCCGTTGTGTTCTCAGAGATCCCGATTCCTATGAAGAGCCCGACGAACGCCGTGGCCTGACTCCCCAGCTGACATATGATCACTTTACGAACTGACCAGCCAGATGATAGCATGACCGCTATGTCGCCTAATCAAGTAGCAAGTGGTTCTAAAGAAGTAGCAAGTAGTTATAATGAAGTAGCAAGTGGCTATAATGAAGTAGCAAATGGTTCTAAAGAAGTGGCAAGTGTCTCTAATGAAGTAGCAAGTAGTTAAAAAAGCTCAGATTAACGTCAGTTTTCTCACTAGAAAGCGTTGTCAGTGACGGGCGAGCCCAGGATTTGAATCTCGCACATACTGCTACGCGATCGAGTAACTTACCGACTACGCCACAGGCTAAGTCGGTAAGTTGCTGAATTATATGAGCTAATATTAATTAGCTCATATAATTGAATAATTACATATAATTAAAATATAATTTTATTAAATATGAAAATATTAAATTAAATTAAATAGTTAAATTTACTAATTACACATTAAGCCTAATACTATATCAGCTGAAATAAATAGAAAGTAATTACACGTGATTGTTGCATCAACTAAAATACATGTAAAATAACCTACGGTTGCTCTGTCGAATGAAATAATGAAAAAATTATTATGCATTGCTAACGCTTGAAATACTATGAAAACAGCTTTACAATCATTTGAAAAGGCACAAAACTGGCATAATAATAATAATAAAGGTTTAGCGTCCGTTTCCTCATCCAGGATGATGTCAGGGACGTCATAATGTGGAGCAGTCAGGGTGGAAACGAACTCAGAGCCCCAGATTTTAATTGCCCATGAAAGTGCCACTCATTGAAAGTGCCACTCAATGAAAGTGCCACTCAATGAAAGTGCCACTAAATGAAAGTGCCACTCAATGACAGTGCCAATGTAAAATTGCGATCGTGATTTCATTGCGATTATAAAATATAATTTGGTTAGATTCTAAATTCTAAATTTATTTGATTGATTATTCAATATTTCTTCAGTATATTGATAATTTACACTTGCTTTGTCCAGGCTGCACGTGTCGTACGAGGCGACAAAGCAATAGTATCCAAATCAACGTCAGAAACGGCATTCGATTGGTGAGCGCCTAGGTTCATGAAATTGCTACAAAATTTTAAAAAGCTATCACGACCCAATTAAACAGGGCAAGGGAAGAAGGAGATGATGATGATGCTGACAGAGAGAACTATGTTGATTGAATTACACATACAAGTATACATACATGCACAAGGTCATCAAAGCGAAGATGCTGATGATGATGATGATGATTATGATTATGATGACGAAGACGACGACGACGACGAAGACGATGATGACGACGAAGACGACAGCGACGACGATGATGATGATGACGACGAAGACGATTATTCTTACCAAATTCGTGCGGAAGCTCGTGAACAAAGACTGCTATGGAAGTGGAGAGTCCGAGCTTCCAGGACTGACTGAAGGCTGCTCCCATCGCGAGCCCATCAGCGAAGTTGTGGATAGCGTCACCAAATGTAATCATCCACGCTGCAGTGGTGTGACCTTTAGTACGATAATAATAATAATAATAATAATAATAATAATAATAATAATAACAATAATAATAATAATAGTAATAATAATAATAATTATTATTATTAATATAAATAATAATAGTATTAATATTAATAAAAATAAAAATAATTATAATAATGACAATAATAGTAATAATAATAATAATAATAATAATAATAATAGCGATTTAACGTTCGATTCATCATCCAAGGATGATGTCAGGCACGTCCGCACAGCAAACATCACTCATATTAATTGATCCAGATCAATCCGTAAAAGATATCTTATGAAGAGAAGTAAGGTCCTAAACGATGCCAGTCTGATGACTAAAAGAAGGTTAGAACACATAGAGTATGTCCACGGTGGGAAAAGATATGCCTTATGCCTGTTAGAGAAAGTTGAAAAAGGAAGAGCGAAGATTAGCAGGCGGAGTAAAAGATGGCGGAAGCTGCGCAAGACTCATAAAAGGTCAATATGTAGACTATAGAATCATAGGCATGGATAGCATGGAAGAGTTTAACGCCTGTTTTATCATTCAATTACGATGACAGGGACATTTAAACCTGGAAGTGGAAACACTAATCTCATGTTTTATGAGTAAACTATTGCACAATGTCTTGAAATCAAATAAATATTAATATTAATACAGTCAATGGATGAACAATGAATCGGCAAAAACTATAGATAGCCATTGTATAACGTCTGCTCTCGTACAACAAGTATACTCTCTGAAATTATCAACCAGTTTGCATATACATGTATTCATGTATGCCGTCGCTTCGGCTCTCCAACAAAATTAATTATTCTAATGCTAATTAATTATTCTAATGCTAATTAATTATTCTAATGCTAATTAATTATTCTAATGCTAATTAATTATTCTAATGCTAATTAATTATTCTAATGCTAATTAATTATTCTAATGCTAATTAATTATTCTAATGCTAATTAATTATTCTAATGCTAATTAATTATTCTAATGCTAATTAATTATTCTAATGCTAATTAATTATTCTAATGCTAATTAATTATTCTAATGCTAATTAATTATTCTAATGCTAATTAATTATTCTAATGCTAATTAATTATTCTAATGCTAATTAATTATTCTAATGCTAATTAATTATTCTAATGCTAATTAATTATTCTAATGCTAATTAATTATTCTAATGCTAATTAATTATTCTAATGCTAATTAATTATTCTAATGCTAATTAATTATTCTAATGCTAATTAATTATTCTAATGCTAATTAATTATTCTAATGCTAATTAATTATGCTAATGCTAATTAATTATGCTAATGCTAATTAATTATGCTGATGCTAATTAATTATGCTAATGCTAATTAATTATGCTAATGCATGTGTAGTTATAATTCTTAAACGATTTTGTTCAATAACTTCTACGCTTACTGCAACTCAAATATTAAAACAAAAGTCAAGTACTAAATTAGTTACTAATAACAAAACTAGCAAAACATAGTATTAAACATAGTAGTAAACATTAATATAGTCGTAAATTGAATTCTCGAACAATACGAAATCAAAGAAAAACCGATGAGCAAAAAGACAAAAACTGAGCAACAGTCAATAAAAAGCTGGTAAAGCCAAGTTTAACGTCAGTTTCCTCACTCGAAAGCGATTTCAGTGACGGGTGAGCCCAGGATTTGAACATACTGATCCGCGGTCGAATGTCTTACCGACTTCACCACAGGCTCCACAAAAAATATGAGAAAAACCAGTCCAAAAATCTACTGAAACACTGCAAACCCATTCCTAAAAACAACAGCCAATCTTACTGTGCTTAATCTCTTCAGATTTTCCATTATGCGGACACTTGATTTCCACAGCCTCGTCACCAACCCTGTACTTCACTTCACCCGAGTTCTCCATCTGGTGGTTATTGTGGCAGTGGGTCAAGGTCGTGGTGCTGTCCTGTCTCTCGCTGTATCCTTCAAGAGATACCATCGGCGTCCCGTCCTTCTGCAATACAATGAAACATGATCCATGAAAACAGGTCTAACTTTTGCAATACAAAGAAACACCGATGAGCAAAAAGGCTAAAAAGCCATCCGCGGCAAAATGAAGCATCCTCTATGAATATAATGCCAGTTGGATGACTCAATTATATTTGCTATCTGATTTTCACTTTCATTCATTTTATGAGTTTTGCTATGTATTTCATTTTTTATTTGTTGCTATTGTGAAATGGGAAGCAAAAAAAGAGGTTGAATGAAAAAATAGAAATTAAAAATAATATCAAAATAATATTAACGGGTTGGAAGAGAGTTAGCAGAAGATCGAGACTTGAAATTCCTGATAGCGAATTGTTAAATATGTTATATGAAAATAAAAGCAGGGGATAAGTGGAGGAGTCATATGTCATTGATCTTTCATTAACAGCAGTTCACAAGATAGATTATGAGACGGAAGTAATAACACAACAGCAATATACTAATATAAAAATACTAAAATATCAGAATACAATACCATGCAACACACTAAAAACATTATAAAGGCGATCTTCATCTTCAGTGCACTGCCAAGTGGCAGGTTCAAGGTAAATATTCATACTCAAAGTCTGTTTTCTCGCTCCATAAGAGCACTCCTTAGATCAACAAGTTAATCCCTTCACAAAGTCTATGCCTTATCCATACCTTATGTAGCCTATAGCTTGGGAAAGCTATGGCTTCTGATGTGGTTTCCCATTGCCTTCCTCAGTTAGGTGGATTAATTACCAATTAATCCAAGGGGAAAATACTTCATGGTGAGATGGGTCCCCTCTTGCCATCCTCAGCGCCAGCCATAGTCGCCTCTTACGTACACACGGCAGAAGGTTTGCGGTTGCCCTATTCTGCAGTGGTCCAACCACACCCGAGCACAATTCGGGGAATAAAGACGACACGAGAATATGAATTGTGCACTCTGTGAAGCATACCTTTTTCCTCTCCATCATTTCTCCCAGCACGTGTAGCAGCAGTTGGAGGTTGAAGTAAAGCCAAACACTACCACAGGCACAGAGCATCTTCCAGAGGAACGGCTCCACCACCACACCCGATGTGGCCTCGTGGGCGTGGTCATGACCTGACTCCTCCTCGTGGTCGTGTAGTCCAAGTGCCTGAATCAATCAATCAATCAATCAATCATTCAATCATTCGATCAATCAATCAATCAATCTATCGATCAATCAATCAATCAATCAATCTATCAATCAATCAATCAATTAATATATTCTAATTATTATTATTACTATTATTATTATTATTATTATTACTATTATTATTACTATTATTATTACTATTATTATTACTATTATTATTATTATTATCATTATCATAATTACTATTATAACTATTATTATTACTATAGTTATTTTTATTATTATTATTGTTATTACTATTATTATTATTGACCTATGTATATCACAGTGATTACATGAGGAATGAGATGTAGCAGGGCGTCACCGACGAGTGACGAGACACCGAGTCCCAGCATGAGCGTCATGATGTACCTGTAGGCTGTCGTCTGCTGCCACCTCACGATGACGAGACCAAACAGACAGCAGAAGCTCACTATTATCACTGCTACAGTCCCGAAGCCGTATGCTGCAACAGTTTTATCAATATAATATACAATACAGTATGCTAGAATAATAAAATAATAAAAGAGATACTAGAGTATTCTAGATTAGCACAAACAACATGGCGTATAATCCATCATATTTGAGTCTTAAACAAGCTGTAATTTGATTTCTGACTCAGAATCTGTTATGTTATTATCAAAATGCTACAATGTATTAAAATGCTTCAAAACATAGAGTACAATGGCTTAAATTACAGTACAAAGAAGTTAATTCATGCATCGAAGAATAATGCAACTCAGAGCATTATATTGCTAATGTCAGAAAGTGTCAAGTGATACGTACAATGATGCAGAATAGTACAATGAGACATCCAAATGTACAGCAAACAGTGAAATAATTAAGTGAAAGGAATGCATGAGAAGAAGAGAATATAACACAATACAATAATTGAAATATAATTACTCTTGTTTATCGTTGATTAAATAAAATAATTTACTAGAGCAGGTACACTGCTTTCGATCAAATTCATAATTACAATATATGAATCAAATATCTTTAATATCTCTTCGTCAAACGGCTTGTTCATTGTCCATCTGAAACCATCAAAATGATGGTTTCAGATGATGTAAGGGACGTCACGATTATGCCCCTGACATCATCCTGACGTCCCTGACATCTTCCTGACGTCCCTGACATCATCCTTGTATGAGGTAACGGACGTTAAACCTTTATTATTTATTATTAAAATGTACAAAAGGTCTGATAAAATAGCAAACAGGTTGGAGATTAACTACCGTTTTTACATACAGTGAAGAAAAAGAAAACTATCAACAAAAGGAAGAGAAGCAAAATATCAACGATAGGAAATAAATATAAAGGAAATAAATATGAACCCTGAGCAACCGTTGTCGTGTCCTCCACTATGGACTCTGTGTGCACGGAAGCAGGACACCCCTGTAGCGTCTGCTGGAGTAGGATTGGACAGAGGTTTATCAGATCTCTCCTGGTGATGGTCAGGTTAGCCGGGTCCAGTGCAATGCTTCTAACAAGAGCATCTATGCTGAGACACTGAAATATAACATCCACAGTCATAATCATCATCATCCTCCCTTGAATTCCAGTTTAACCAGGGTCGGGATACAAATAGACATCACACCACCAGCCAATCCCCTATTAGAGACTTTTCCATTCGTTTACATTTTTGTGGCAATTTTTGGAGCTTAGGCGCTCACCAACCGAATGCCCTTTCTGACGTTGGTATGGATCTTAGTGCTTTAGTCGCTTTCTATGAAACATGCAGTCACCGGTTGGTAAATTCTTCAAACAACCCGGACACAACACAGGGAAAAATCCATCCACAGTAACCAGGATAATTATATTTGAAAAAGCGAGATTTGTGGAAAATGCGAAGACGCTCGTACATATCTTCTTCTTCCCTTGAATCCCAGTTTAACCAGGATCAGGGAAGCAAAATGAAAACAAAGATTTGATGAAATTAAATACAATTATTTGTAAAGTTTAACTCACTGAAATGGTGTCACTCGCGAATTTATTTACTTATTATTCCTTATAATATCTCGTGCATTGTAGTCTATGTTAGTTTTTACTTGTGTTTTAATTGACTGTCTTTGGGTGAAATAAAGATTGATATATAAGTAAGGCAGAAATCTTTAACACAGTACTATTCAGCGTTTACTAGCTAGAAAATGTACGCTGCATTTCATAGTAGACTAAGTAAAATATTTATGAACATGGAAATTAAAAATATTTTCCTACAACAAAGCAAGATGAATTTTATATATTCTTATTATATGTTCTTATAGTTCTATAATAACACTACATATACTTGAAGTTCAAGAATATTATTCACTCAATTAAATTTAGTTTAATCATTTGTTTTATTAAAGCTTTCAGTAGCACTGTAATTATTAGAATTCCATTGAGCATAAAGTGAAATAAGACTTATTTACCGGCTTCAAGAATGCTAACGAATTCCCAATTAATAAATTTTGGAAATACCAACGCAACGTACTTCATCTGTACAACAAAAATATCAAGGAATTGGATAACTGTACGAGAGTGTAAAGGAAACCAGGTTCCATATTATTAAATTCGAATGAAATCAATCCTTCGTAGACGTACTATATCAAAACGAAAACGTAATGAAAGCACCATTTGTATCGAAATATCACATGCCTGCCAACAGTTTGCTATACGTCCCTGACATCATTCTTGTATGAGAAAGCGGATGTTAAACCTTTATTATTATTATTATTATTATAACTCCATAATACGAGAGTGAATACCAAAACTGACCGTTTTATTAACATTTGTTGCATTGGACCCCTGACCCTGGTGCTCCTCGTGACTGTGTGTCTCTCTCTTCCTCCTCTTATTCGCTCCTTCTATCCACGTAATCGTCTGGTTCTCATCACTTGCGGTTACTCCTTCATTCTGAACGTGAGATACTGTGATGTTGGCTATGCTGTGTGTCACACTGGTGAGACTCTCGGTTGTGTGTGTGGGGTGGGAATCCGTCACGTGATGTTCTTTATAATCAGTGACCTGGTCCTCGTGGTCGTGGTCGTGGTCGTGGTCGAGGTCGTGGTCGAGGTCGTGGTCGTGGTCGTGTTCATCTAGGCCTCCGATTTTCAGAGATAAAGCCATGGCTTCCAGACCTGCGCTTGCACAATTATCAATCTCCATTACAATTTATCAAAATTACTTTATGTCATATATAAAA
Organism: Enchytraeus crypticus; assembly: GCA_905160935.1. Lineage (NCBI taxonomy): Eukaryota > Metazoa > Annelida > Clitellata > Enchytraeida > Enchytraeidae > Enchytraeus > Enchytraeus crypticus. The sequence goes on from CAJHZI010000385.1 coordinate 200,611, forward strand.
ATGTCATTCTACATTGTAGGTAGATGCTGTATATGAAATCATACTGGTAATGGCTCTGAATGAGTTCTGTTGGTATACCTGGGCTATGTCTATATATACTATATATATATATATATATATATATATATATATATATATATATATATATATATATATATATAAGCCCAACTGTTCGCCCATGGATCAGTAGGCACAGAGTTCATATCCAGTACTTGCCGCTTAATAACATGCTTTGAGAAAGCACTGACTTAAGACTGATCTTCACTCTATAGGCTTTAATTTAATCAATAAGGCATGCGATGACCTTTAAAATAGAATTTATCAAGCCTTTTAAATATGACTGCCGAGTAAGTAAAATGTTATCTTTGCAACGCTCAAAGTAATTTTTAAATGTTTAAACTTCAGGTATTTAACTATTTATGAGACAATCATCCAAGGTGCGTTTCTACTTCTTCAATTTTTTATATGACCGAAGGACTCAGAACAAGATCACTGAACGATTTTTGATTAAAAATAACTATCTATATCGTACTCTTTTTTGAGCTATCTATTTAGTTGGAATATAAACAAATATAGAACTAAATATTAATAAAAATATTTATACTAATATTAAAATTAATTAGTATAAATTAACGTAATATATTTATTTCAATGTTAATACTAATATTATAATATTAACAATATAATAGTATTAATAGTATTAATAATAATATTTATATTTATAAAAATATAAACATTAGCTACAAATATAAAATACAACAAAATAAAATTGACTGACCTTCATTTGTAATCAAACAAGTGCCAGGATCTGAATAAAGTTGAAATAAAGATTTTATGAACAGCTCAGAGTCAATTACTCCTTCTTCAGCACTTCTAATGCACTCACCTACCAATTAAAAGAGAAATTTCAAATTACATTCGTTGCGAATATTAATTAGTATAATTATGCGATATTAAAATATGCAAGAAGACAGTTTCATAAATTACGAACTAACGTAAATAAAGTCTAAAGGTTGATTATTCTTGATTCTATTTCACACCAAATAATCAGTTGTAAATCAGTACATCCTACATCGATAAATATTCTGAATGTCTCAATAGCGCAATGGTTAGAGGTGCAGATAACGTCATGAAGTTTTAAATGACAGATCCTGAGGTGAATTGAACCCTCGTGGGTTCGAATCCCACCCGCACTAACCTGAGAGTAAAATCTCGGACATTCACTGGACTGTCTACACGGAAAATGGACAAAATTGCCTAACGGATTTAACATGTGGTATAAAAAGTGATAGATATCAACGTAGTTGATCATTTCACTATAATATGTGTTATTATTATATTATAGTAGCTGAAATCAATTAGCAGATTGCTGTTGGCATTATGATATAGAATAGTTTAACCGTATGTACATGTATAGATATGCGTAAGACTGCACTTATAGCTGAACTAAGGTCAGTAATTGGAAACCAGATACAATGTAAAATACATGAGCAGTACTGATCGTCATAATCTCTGATTTACAAGTTAATCTATGATGACACTTGACTTATAAGCCTTTTTGCTAATGATATTATATTTAATTTTGTCCTGATTTCATTTCCCTCAGTGTACTGCCTACTGGCAGGTCCATTTCCACGTTACATTACCTTTCCACATATTACTGTACTCTACTCTTCTTTTGATATTTACAAACGAATGTGCTACCCTTTAGCATACAAAACCTCAAACTTTACCTATCTCTTGTCCACTCCATTCTTCTTTCTATTACCTCTCTTACCAAACTATGTCCTCTATGAACATATCTTATATCAAGTTCTTCTCTCTGTTTCTCCGCGTAGTTATGCTAATTTATTATTTATGCTAATTTTGTATCTATTATAATTTAGCATCTTCAGTGTTAAATATTTCCTTATATAAGTGAGTTTTAATTGCACTCAATACATCTTCATTGATATATCTGCTTGTAGAATATACATTATATATATATATACATATATATATATATATATTATATATTATATATATTATAATATTATATATATATGCTAATTTTGTATCTATTATAATTTAGCATCTTCAGTGTTAAATATTTCCTTATATAAGTTAGTTTTAATTGCACTTCATTCCAATACATTTTCATTGATATATCTGCTTGTAGAATATACATTATATATATATATATATTATATATTATATACATATATTATAATATTATATATATATGCTAATTTTTTATTTATGCTTATATTGTATCTATTATAATTTAGCATCTTCAGTGTTAAATATTTCCTTATATTAGTGAGTTTTAATTGCACTTCATTCCAATACATCTTCATTGAACTTTCTGCTTGTAGAATATACATTATATATTCTTTTCTAGTTTCATAATTATATTTAAAGACCTACCAGACAGAAGTTTTGCTATAACTATCCCGCTCATTCTGCCTAGGTTCTCTTCCTCAATGATACGTCCAGCAGTAGAAGAGTTCATCAGATCAACAACATCCGCTGAGCTGAAAGACTACAATATAAACACATTTATATATATGTATATATATATATATATATATATACATGTATATTATATATATATATATATATATATATATGTATAAATATAATTGTATGTATAGTATGGGTAAACAGGATTGTTTTCTCAGGGAATGACGTCCCTACTCAGTAATTGTTAGTCGGAGCTGAGGAAGGCATAGGGGCCCACCTAGTCATAAGCAGAATCCCCCAAAATAATGGTATATCATGAGGAATGTTATAGATGATTTAAAGATCCACTCGCATGTGGACATGAAGAGAAAGACGGTAGATAGAGATGAGTAGAGGCGTTATATACCATAGACCTGCCAGTAGGCAGTGTATGAAGAGAGACATATAATATATATATATATATATATATATATATATATATATATATATATGATCTTTTATTCATCAAAATACATGGCAGTAAGAACAGAACAAGAAATGAAAAAATAACTATCAGAAAACAGAAATTACGGATTCACTATTAAAGAGTCTGAAAGTAGAAAAATATAAACTAAAATCGCCGTTTATCTTAGGATCGACTTTCCATAATCTAATTAGGTTCATATATATATATATAATATATATATATATATATATATATATATAATATACGTGTATATGTATATGAGTGTGTGTGTATGCGTGTGTGAGTGTGTATGTGTGTACAGGCCGATAGAAAATGGTTATTTCTAAGATCCTGGTACTCTAAAGCACGTTACAGTAAATTCAAATATGATGATAGAGAACCCATAAATATTGACCCAGTAGCAATTTATGCATATATTACAGTAATCGTATTTCCACTTCAAATATTATGTTAAATAAATGCATTAAAGTTTCATATTCACCCTGGTCCAGATAAACTCACACGTGTGGTACGTGGGTAAAGCAATCAAGTCATAAATATGTCAAAGTAATCTAGAGTGCGTGAATCACGAGTACGGTATAGATATGTGTTTATTTATACAGATGCAGTTCTCTACACTGTAGCTGAAATATACCGATGGTTCATTGTTATTATAATAGAGGTGCAGCGATTAACCTCTCCCCAATAAACAATGAAATATTATGCAGTAGTAACTGTAGATATAAATATTTCATTTAGTGTAGACCTTGCAAATTAGTACTTTGGTTTTAATTGAGTTAAGGTAACGTTTGGTTTACTTATGTTATTTTATTGCTATCTGAAACTTAATGTTAATGTTCTAATCAAAATGATCTCACCTAAAAATAACATTACGTGCTACCACAGTGAAACTGTGATTTACACTAGATGTCGTCTAAGCAGACATAACCAAGGATTAGTAGGAATATGTTAAATAAGTTTAACGTCAATTTTATCAGTTGTTAATGATGTAAGCATCTAGTTAATTGCACTGTATAATATGATGGTAAATGCGAAATAGCAGTATGTGTAATAAATAGCCGCAAAGTAGTAAATTACGTAGCATAGAGAATATTGTTATTTGAGTAATTTTGATTATTGTATGTTTTATATTTTGTGTCATGATTAGATATAATTTATGTCTTGGAGTACTGATACTGTTAATTATGGAATTAGTCAATAGTGTTGGAATGCTATAACATATAATCATATATTTTATATGAAAAGATACATCTGAGATTAGGCTACAAGTTGTGAAAGGTTAGCAGCTGAGCTAAGATAAAGATTTCTTTAAATGACCTGAGCATGCCAGTGATTGACCTAATCAGAGACCATAGAATGCGGGAATGGACATTGGGATGGACGACGTTATGAGATGCGAGTCTGAATTTATCCAAATGCTGGAGAAGCAATTGAGAGATCGCTGATGGCATGAGTGATACTCATGCCATCAGTCGAGCAGAGAGCAGTCGAGAATAGGGACTTAAGGAAAGAGCAGTCTAAGAGAAGGGAGTCAAGAAAAGAGCAGTCGAGAATAGGGAATTAAGGAAGGAGCAGTCTAAGAGAAGGGAGTCAAGAAAAGAGCAGTCGAGGATAGGGAGTTAAGGAGAGAGCACTCTAAGAGAAGGGAATCAAGAAAAGAGCAGTCGAGGATAGGGACTTAGGAAAAGCAGTCTAAGAGAAGGGAGTCAAGAAAAGAGCAGTCGAGGATAGGGAGTTAAGGAGAGCAGTCTAAGAGAAATTTAGAAGCATCTAAGTGAAGCCTAAATTGAGCTTTGAGTCTAGCTAAGTCTAAGGAAAGAAAAGACTTAGAGAAGTTTGACAGAGAGAGAGAGAGAGAGAGAGAGAGAGAGAGTAACAGAGAAGAAATAGAGTGAAGATAGAAAGAACAGTTAGAAGAGCAAAAGATAAAGAGATATAATACATATTTAGATATATTTTTATATATGTTTCTATATCAAGTTTAAGTAGTTCATATTAGAGACTGCTCATAATTGTTAAAGTATATTATTCGACTAGAATAATTAGATATTAAGTAACATTGTCATCTTGCATGAACAGTAACTGCTAATTAATTAATACTACTAAGTCCTGTATATTGAGTAAAAAAAACAATTCTCTCTGAATTGGTCTTCTTCTCTATTTCACAATATAGGAAGTTGGAACAACAATAAGTAATTGTTGATTAAATACTACCTGTGAGTCACTAGTTTCCCAAGTCAGAGGTTCTCAGAGATTAAGTATTATAAGAACAACAAGTAACATAAGACAACACTACATACAATAACAGAACCTTTGATATACATATATATACATGTATATGCTTATTCATATATGTATTTATGTATATATTTATTCAGTACCAGTTCAAATTTAAATAAGTCATATTTTAATTTACCATAACAAATAACATAACATAACAACAATTAGAGTGCTACAGTCATCAATGACAACATCGAGCACTATTGAGTCTTTTGACTCAATAGTGCTACTCAAGGCCTACGAGCAAAAAAAAAAAAAAAAAAACGGTGAAAATTTCGAAATCCAGAAAATCAGTCCAAAATAAATAAATAGATAAAATTGACGATGATATTTGCTATGATGGCCCTGAGTTTAACACTTACCCCCGTGTCCTGAGAACTGCAGATGTACTGAACGTAGTCAGCTCTTTCTGCCTCATCCAATCTCAGATATGGATTACCACCGGGTAGAAACGACTTGGCTAAATGCCTTAGTAAATATTCCAGTTGCCCAATTTGAAGACCATGACCGTGATGATCAAGATCGTGATGATCATGATCTCCACTTTGAGACTCTTCATCCTCGTGTTCTTCATCCGGATAACTGCTTTCCAGGTCCAGAAGCTCGTGCTGGAAGAACTCTACGGTAACGTTGTTCCAGTCCATGACCTGAGCCTCGAGGCACCAGCGGGAAAGGTCAATGCTGAAGGTCAGGAGGATAATGGAGATCTTGAAGAATTGATCCTTGGTGATGGATGAACCGGCTGATAGTTGAAGAGCCTGATAAATCTGATCTGCACTGAGACACTGTTGTAAGCAAAAGTTTGTACATGGGAACCTTAAAGTATATGTAAAATTGTAATAGTAAAATTGTAATAGTAAAATTGTAATAGTAAAATTGTAATAGTAAAATTCTAATAGTAAAATTATAGCGGAAAAATTTTAATCGTAACAATTATAATTGTGCATGTAAGTCAGAACAAGTCACAGATAGAGATTATTTTAGAGATGGTGCAGCAGAGATTAGGAACCAATGGCCTAACGCTTCTCCGGCAAATGTGCTAGCGGCTTGACCATCTAACCGGATTTCCTTGTTTACGACACGCAAACAATTGAGCGCAGGTTATGATGAATTACAATCAGTAAACAGGTAAACGTGTCTATACTAAGTGAATGTCACAGGCATAATTATTTACAAGTAAACACGTTTGACTCATTAACGTTGAATTGTCGACAGGCACAAGAAAGCACAGCAGGATGTGCTTAAATAAGTCAAGAATTATTCTGCTTTGAAAGACTTTGATATTTTAGGCGATATTTTGAGAAAACTTAATAGTTCAAATCCGGTATTTCATCACTAAAAATATAAGTGCAAAATTTACAAAGCAAATTTCAAAGCAAAAATTCAAGTAATTAATATTAAAAGATGTTAAATAGAGATGGGAATTTTATGAATTTCCAGAGTTCGGGTTCGGTTCGGTTCGTTGAAAATAAAAGTTCGGTTCGGTTCGGGTTCGGTTCTAACAAGAGTTCGGGTTCGGTTTGGGTTCGGCTTGCTTTCCAACTCGCAAGTGTTAGACTCGAGTTCTAAATGGTTTGGTTTGGATAATGTTGCAATTGTTTAACTTTACTTATAATAATTATGGTTATGACAAACATGTTTAAAATAGTTTATGGTAAATATGCTTAAAAATTCATTAAGTCATAATAGCTGGAACATTTTTTTCACCTGGCTAAAAATATGACAATGAAAAAAGGAGAGAAGTGGTATTTATTCCTGTACATTTCTTAAAATACAAATGTTCAAAATATAGATATTTAGCTTTATAATTGTATCTTAAATACTCTCCTTGATTACAACGAGTAAATAGAATGCTTCATCAATTTGTAAAAGAAATTTTGTCACTATAGACCTATATATTAGATATGTTTATAATTAAGCGGAAATGTCGTGGCTAAAATTTGATCCAATATTTCAGAGACAAAGTGCAATTTAGTAACATAAAAATGTCAAATAAAGACGATTTGGTAAACACGTGTACTTCCATAGAAAAATGATCATAAATGATCACCGTTTGCTATCAACTGACCAGTAATAAGCTTCATAATTTACCTTAGGGTTTCAAATTTTAAACTCTCGGATCAATTATGAAGTTACGAAAATAGTTATGAAATTATTGCATTGCTATGGTGCAATAGTATTTACTCCAGATAGCCTTAACACATAGAGAATGTCATATATAATTATTTGTAAATCTGGCTGCAAAAATATTAAGGTAGCACACTAAAATTAGAAACAATTCATAATTTGAATTTAACAAGAACAAATCCACCTAGATTGAGTCAACCTTTTTCTGATTTTTATGGAATACTCTCATCACTTTTGACTCTTTGATGTTAATCTTCATTCCATATTTCAATGCAGTATCATTCAGACTATCCATTATCTTCTGTAGGCCCGTCTCGCTTCCCGCTACCATTTCTTTGTACCGCTACCATTTTAAAATTTGTGTCGGAACAAGCCATGCCTGAATATATGCTGTTAGATACTGTAAGACATGTAAATGTAAAGGCTAATGTATATATTTGTATTGTTCCTACTAGCTTTATATAATGTCAGGCTGGTGAAGAAGAGAGGAACTCCAAGAGTTTGATTCAGTTCGGTTTGGACGAAGTCTGGGTTCGGTTCGGTTCGGCCAGAGTCTGGGTTCGAGTTCGGTTCGGTTCGGTCAGAGTCTGGGTTCGAGTTCGGTTCGGTCAAAATTCTAAATTTTAGGGTTCGGTTCGGTTCGGGTTCGGTTCGATTCCCATCTCTAATGTTAAACATAGTGAGAGCTTTAATAAGGTAAAGTTTAAAGAAAGGTGTATATATTTAAATTGCATATTATTACCATATCGCGAAAAATAGTATAAATCTCTTTATTGAAATTGCTTTCTGTAATAACTGCTGCTGTAGTACAAATCAATAAATAAATTTCATATAGATTTTAATATAATTAAAACTACAAAGAAATACAAAATATAACAATACTAAATAGGTACAGTTAAACTATTTGAAAAGGTCCTAGCGGCTACAGAATAGATCAACCCTAAACTATACGGGACGTTAAAGAGGCGATTAGGCAGAAACTGTGGAAAGCAATGGGAAACCATCTAAGAAGCTATCTCCTCCAAGCTTACGGCTACACTAAGGTGTGGTAAAGGCTTTATAGTATGATCAACTTGTTGATCAACGGAATGTTCATACTCTAAGCTGAGTATGAGTAGAAATATGAACCTTGGACCAGCCACTTTGCAGAACAATAAAGAGAATGAGAGAAAGTCATGTAAATAGGCTACCAGTCTTCTAACCTGAGAGCACGCGTGTGAAACATTTGAGTTTTCAATTTGAGGCGAGCAACCAGCTCGAATAAGGGTCATATTGATTAATCTGTCCACTTCCATTTCTCTAATCTCCGTCACTCCCATGATCCTCAGAATCGAGTCATAGGCTTGGAAGGATCTGGTCGACAAACACCATTCCTTATCCACATGGTGGCAGAATCCGGGTGAGGATGCCAGGAAAATAACTACTAACGGATATTCTAAATATAGAATCCACTTCATGATTGTCATCGTTGTAGCGCTTTGAAATAATGTAAAGACGCTCGCTGCAATCAACTGTATTATTAAATTTATATAAAATTTTCATTGCATTTTCATAGGTGTACGTAAATTCATTCAATCGGTCAGGAAATCAAATAGCAATAATTTTAATGTATTGGGTTTGTTCTAAAAACAGTCAAACTTGATTAACTTACTGCAATAATATGCTAACCCACTACATTACATTAATCACGATTATTACACACACAAATAGTACTGCCCGTGATTATTACTCACATAAATATTAATGCCTACGATTACTACATAATGATAATTACCCATACTGCCCACGATTGATAATCACTTAAAGTAGATGTCCGAGATGTTTATGAGCAATCCCAATGCATCAGTGGAGATTGGAATAATGAGGTATTACAAAATAGAATAATATAAGTAATATATATATATATATATATATATTAGAGAGGTTAAATATACTTATACATTTATAACAACAATTATCAGCAACTATTTATAGCAATCTTTGTTTCACATATAGGCTTAAAATTAAAACATAGGTGAAAAAATTAAAATTTATTACAATATACCTGTAGAGTATTTTGCGTAGCCAGTTTTTGCTTATGCAATGCGAAAAACTTAACTGATATTTTATAAATTTTACTTGCTGGATGTAGTAAGAATATAATTAAACTATTTCATGTAAAGTGAAATTGAGAAAATGAGATTTAATATTTTTTGACAATCGCACAAACATTTTTGCATAACTTCTGCATCTACAGTATATAAACCCCCTAGCTCTGTGAGTAATTTTACAGGCCTTAATTCATTGAGCTATATAATAAAGTACACTGTACTACAGTGTACTATATATAGCTACAATGTGCTACAGTGTCCTACAGTGTACTAGTATATATCAGTAACGTTTACTATATATTAATATACTGCACTATAGCATAGTGACTACAGTGTACTATAAATTTGTACACTGTAGTACAGTGTATTACTTATAGTACAATTAAAGAGAGTGTATATACAGTATATATATATATATATACATACTGTATATATATATATATATACATGTACATCAAACGGTCACTTTACTAAGTTTTGTGTCCGGGAAGCTGAAGAATAGAACCACCGTTAACTGCACGTGTCGTAAGATATAACAGAACAAGAAATGATGACGACAACGGGAAACCACCTCGGAATAGATATTTGTCTCAAGCTAAATGCTGCATAAGTCATGAACAGCCTGTAGTGAAGGGATTAACTTGTTGATCTATGGAGTGCTCTTCAAGGAGCGCGAAGGTAGACTTTGAGTATAAACATGTGCCATGGGCCCTGATACATGGCAGAAGGCTAGAGAGAGCGACTAGATTGTAATATGTAATGTAATATGTAATGTATTTGTAATATGTAATATGCTCACTGGCCTCAATCACAACATTGTTATTTGTTATAGGAACATGTAGTTACATAGGCCACTTATCGTGACGTGAATGTTAGCTGGAGCGCAGAAATTTTGAGGAAAGGAGTGACTAATAAAAAAGCTCGAAGGTCTGCAAGTAATGCCAAGCGAGAGTGCCAGCTTGCATGAGACGAAAAAAAAGCCTCGGTAGACTAGTTGCGGATCAAAAAGTATAGGTGATGGACGGGGGGGGGGGGTGTTACGAGTGTTGTGAATTTAATGCATTTAGTTGAATGTTAATTTAACTTTTAAGAAAATTTAACATTTAATTAATTTATTTTTTGTTAAGCGCCATCATCCTTGATGGTGTGGCCTTAATACTTGAAGCCTCTTATCTGTTTCAATCGCGTTTTATTCTATGCAATATTTACATCCCTGTGAAACCAAGACACTCTCATAACATGCCTTCTTTATATTAACCTTCAAGCCATATCTCAATGCTGTGACATTCATAACCTTTTACAATCTTACTTCACTACTAGCAAGCATTCCTTGATCATCTGCAAACCTCTCACCTTTCAGAAATTTACCTCCAATGGTTATTTCTTTCTCAATACCTTCCATCGCCTTATCCATTACCGCCTCGGCGTAGGCACTAGTAGTGAAATACAACATCCCTGTCTTACTCCTCCCCCCCGTCCTATTTCACCCAAATTTCATATTTATCCCAAAGTAGAAAAGTAATAATTGACGAGGATGAAAATTGCTCGTTCCCGAATTGCAATGAGGATATTGCAGCATTCTAATCCTCTAATAAATTTCCAAAAAGACCTATATACTAAGGGCGGGTAAACCGCTCCCCACCACCTTGGTTACGCCACTGGTTGCAATGTTTTGCATTGTTACTTGCGAAATAAAATAAGCCGACCCAATGAACACGTATAGCGGAGCAGTCAGTATCAACTCTTCAGTATCGATAGCTTTTCATGGTCACGAGTGCACGTGCGTATGATTACAGCTCCCTCTTACCAAAAAACCACCAGTAGTGGTGTCATCAGTGATGTCATATGATAGCAGTGATCACTGAAGCCATCACTGATGGCATAAATGATGACATCACTGATGACATCACTGATGGCATAAGTGATGACATTACTGATGACATCACTGATGACATAAGTGATGACATCACTGATAACGTCATTGATGGCATAAGTGATGACATCACTGATGACATCACTGATGGCATAAGTGATGACATTACTGATGACATCAGTGATGTCATCACTTATGTCATCAGTGATGTCATCAGTAATGTCATCATTGATACGCTCTTCTACGCTAATCTCCTAATCTCCACGTTTCTGAATGTTATATCAATGTCATGTTTCTGATGTCATTGTCAACAAATCCAATATCAAATCTAACATCATTATCATCGTCATCATCATCTACCCTGATATCAGTCAAGAATTTAAGTTTCACGACTTCATATCACTTACATTTAGTATTATTTTGAAGCATTTGATAATTTCTTCTTCTTCTTCATCATCTTCTTCTTTTTCTTTCATTATATCCCAGTTTAACTAGGACAGGGATACGAAAAGAAATGGTACATTTCTCTCTGTACCACGCCGTAAAATCTCTTCCATTCTTTAATTTTTTAAAGCAATTTCCGGAGCTTAGGCGCGCACAGCAACGGAATGACATTTTCTGATATTGGTTTGGACTTGTTGTCTTGTTGAATTTTACGACAAGTATTGTCCATGGTTGATCTATTCATTAGCAACTCGCAACCCATAATGTTACACAATCATGTATGTCATATAATCATGTACGTCATGCAATAGTATAGCAACAGAAATTTCCAATAGTTAATTCAACGATTAAACGTATTCCTTGAGTCCTCAAATTTCTCGTGTAAAAAAGCTAAAGCTAATGTTAACGTCAGTTTCCTCACTCGAAAGCGATGTCAGTGACGGGAGAATCCAAGATTTGAACCCGCACATACTGATCAGCGGTCGAATATCTTATCGACATCGCCACTGCCATTAGCCTGTGTGTGGTGCATGTTGTTCTAATTAACTGCCTAAATAATATTGAAAGCCACATTAAAGTTTCGTAATAACTTTTGTCGATCTTGTAGGCCACTGGCATAATGAATTGCTTAATATACTTACATTAAAAAATTGTAAATGAGAGTTAGAATCTCCTGCAATCTCCTTTACCAGCCGCTTTATAAGCAAAAATTAAATATATTGAAAACCTTTTGAAATTTAACCGTTAGTTAAAATATATAGTCATCACCTTTCTTCGCTACAACTTATCATTATTATGAAATGATTATATTCGTACATGAAATTTATTATATCGCTTCATCCAACAGTGCAAGTCAATATTTTATTTCCTTCACGCATCTCCGGCGACATTCTTATCGTATCATTTCATTATCTGAAGTTACATCACGTTAATTATTTGAGTAACTTCAAGTAATTCAATAGTTATTTAACTATTTGATTCCAACATTCATTTTTATCGCGCTGTTAACGTCCTTTTATACATACATTATATACTCTCATAAATTTCTTATTTGTATCTTCTTTTAGTTTAGGGTTAAATTTTTATGAATTTTGCTTCATTCCTACTTCATATATATATATATATATATATATATATATATATATATATATATATATATATATATATATATATATCTGTTGTAAAAAGGGACAGAAAACAATTCAGAGACCATATATTTACACGCTAAGATTTAGATAAAAAATGAATTTGGTAAAACAGAGACTTTATTTGTATAAGCATGATGAGCGAAGCAGTGCTCTTGTAACAGTTTAAAAACAGATAAGAAATTTGTATCTCGAACGTGCGGTTTCTCTGAACACTAAAATGAGAGAGATAGCCAGGTAACTATTGTGTTTAACGTGAAGCTCAGAAGCACATGGAGCACTAACGCTTTATAACCATACGCTAATAGAACTAATCAAACAATGGATTTAACCAGGATGTAACTACGCAGAGATCTGAGGTAATATCTGCGTTAGTTTATATATAAGTAGGCTTACCTGTCGCTTACACAGTCTACCACTCGCTACTGAGCAATGTGAAGCGTTTCCCATTGCATGTTGGCATTCACTGCTTGATAAGTTTCACGCTGCGCCTAGCTTCACCTTTGTCACGGTCCAGAGAGCTAAGCCATTAGCTTCACATGTGTCGCATGATTCACAGTCGTTGCTTAGCAGCTACACAGCTACGTGAAGAACTTCACATTTCATTGGTTGATTCATTTATCACGCGTTTTCTTCATGTCACTATGTATTGAGCTTGGCAGCTTCGCTTCACGTCGTCTTCACATTTTCTACAGTGAATCGGGTACTTGAGCCTTTACAAATTTTTCCAATTCTTTACTTGTAGAATTTTGGGTTTTATGAAATTCCTTGGATATCTTTCAGTATGTCTTGATTTTATATGTTCCATGTTGATTGTACCAAAATCTATTAGACTGGCTTTTCTGAAATATTTAAGAAAAAATATCATCATATCTAAATAAATTCTGATGCTCAACGAGTCACTAAAATGAATAATATAGAAGAGTTTTGTGGAAACGCGTTCGTCATAGTCGTGCAGTAAAATGAAATGAATGTCTACCCAATAAATTCGGGATGTATTTTTACGGGCGTATGCATACAATATAATCGGTGGTACTAGCATCACCCAGGAAATCTAGGCCAATGACGTTCACAAAGTTTTAAATATTAACAGAGATGCAGTCTTTTCTAACAAATTAGAGTTTATAATTGAATCCGTTGATTATATAATACACGTAGGAAGCATGCCTTCTTAAAAATGAGACAGCGCAAAAAACGCTCAAGTCGAAAATGAACAGGTGAGCTTTCTGCATCTTACGTACCAGTCTCTAGCCATTGTTTCACTTACCAGGCTATAGTAGTTGTTTCACGTACCAGGCTAGAGTCGTTACTTCACGTACCAGGCTAGAGTCGTTACTTCACGTACCAGGCTAGAGCCTTTACTTCACGTACCAGGCTAGAGCCTTTCCTTCACGTACCAGGCTAGAGCCTTTACTTCACGTACCAGCAGGCTAGAGTCGTTACTTCACGTACCAGGCTAGAGTCGTTACTTCTCGTGCTAAGCGCGAGGCGTTGCTTCACGCTTTACTGATTCCGTAGTCATAAAATGTAGAGAGAGAGAGAGAGAGAGAGTGTGTGTGTGTGTGTGTGTGAAATAATTATTTTGTTGCGTGAATATATTTTGTAGTTGGATTCTTTAAACGTGAATCAGAGATATGATGCCTTAGATGACCGAATGGATAGCCATCTCTCTCTCTCTCTTAGTGCACTGTCTACTGGCAGGTCCATGGTACATAACGCCTCCATTCTTCTCTGTCTTCCGCCTTCCTCTTCATTTCCACATATGAGTGGGTCTTTAAATCATCTAACATACCTAATCTCGGCCTGCCCCTGCCTCTTTTTCCTTCCATTCTACCTTCTATGACCTCTTTTAATACACCTTCCCCCCTTAGAATGTGTCCTATCCATCTCTTCTTCCTATTTCTTAATACATTTATCAACTGTCTATCTGTGCCAACTCTCTCCAGGACTTCCTCATTTGTAACCTTTTGAGTCCAGCTAATCCTCTCCATTCTTTTCCAAATCCACATTTCCAATGCCTCCAGTTTCCTAATATCTTCCTTCCTTAAGGTCCATGTTTCACATCCATACAATAGCGTGGTCCAAACCAAAGTTTTCACTATCTTTATCTTTGTGTCTTTCTTTAGACTTTTTGTTAATAGTTCTTTTCTACTACCAAAGGCCGCTTTTGCCTGTTCAATCCTACTGCATATAGCCATAAGTATGCTATATGATTAGAATTTGTATTGTTGTTAAATGAAGATCCAATATTACACTGTACAGTGTACATCACTGACATCGCTTTCGAATGAGGAAACTGACGTTAACATTAGCTTTTTAAGCTTTTTTAAATCTATAGATTTTAATCTTTCTCTTATTGCACTGTCCATTGAGAGGTCCATGATATATAACGCTTCCACTCTTCTCTGCCTTCCGTTTTCGTCTTCATTTCCACAAACCACTGTATCTTGAAATTATCTAGCACACATACCATTCTTCTTGGGAGATAGAAGAGGTGTGCCCCACTTGTCTTCCACAGCTATTGAAATGATATTGTAATATCATTTCTTTAATTACTAATCAACCTAGTGCGTGCTGCCGATCCGGCAAATATTCGAGATTTCTCTACACTCATTCAGGAATCTAAACCATGGGACTTAAGCTCACAGTTTTGTTTAAACAGAAGAAGTCCGTTTATCCGTTTCATTTGGTGACTAATTCGAACATGGCATAAATTTCGATTCTGCAATTTCTAGGTAGTTTTACGAATGAATCTATAAAAACTGGCTGGGTCCAGTGACGATGTCAGTAAGATATTCGACTGCGGATCAGTAGGTGCGTGATTCAAATCCTGGGCTCTCGCCCGTCACTGATATCGCTTTGGAGTGAGGAAACTGACGTTAACATAAGCTTTACCAGCTTTTACTGATTAAAATGAACCACTATTGTGCAGGGATTCACCTAATATTTGAATGCATTTTCATCGATGGTTTGCATTTTTGCCAATAAAATCTGACAAACTTCAGCTCTCTATAGAGTGCTAGCCGATTTATGTTATTTTGTAACAAATTTATCCATTTCGATAGTGCTTTAATTTGTGCTTTAGTGTTCTCTTTAATGTTTTGGTTAGTTCGTTATTTAGTTGATAATTTCTTTAACTTATAATTCTTCTTACAAGTATTATTATTACTTTATTTAGTGCGTAATTTTTGTAGTTACAATGGTCATCCGACACAAAGAAATCGACTAAGAATTATGTTGTAAAGCGAGTCTTTGTTAATGTTTACCCATGCACAGATAAAAACCACTCAACAACATGATTCATGGCCCTTCTATTATAGGGCGAATTGTGAATGCCACAATCAGCAGACATATTCACGGCATACACACAGATTTACAGCTTGATGATGACTGTTGTTGTTGTTGTATCTCAGCCTGGGTGACGACAAATGAATATGTTGGCTTTTTAAAGATTCTTCAAGATAGAAGTGTGGCACTCAAAAATGAGCCAGTCCAGTATGCTTAAAATTAAGCGTTATGCTAGCAAGCATTGCCGCTCAATTCCGTCCTTCTATCAATTGCATTCCTTCTCTCGGAGATCACTACGCAGTACTTAACTTCTGCGAGCTTTGCGGTCTGAAAGCTGCCAAAGAAGCTTTTAAATAGGCCTTGTGACATTTGCGCGTGTGTGCAATCTTCTGGAAGAGATGTGGTAAGCTTCTGACAATGACGTATAGCACTATATAACCTATCTAGTTATCTACTTCTAGCATCAATAAATTACTTTTGCAGCATCAGATGCTGAACTAGCAGGCTATAAATGTACGCCGATACTCTGTAATGATATACGTGTAGAAAATGTTTTGAAACATATAATAACAGATTTTTAGAAATTAGACTTTACAATTTAAGAGTGCCATTCTGGGTGCCTGTTCCTGTCTGATCACTCTTGCAGTCGACATTCAGTCTATGATGTAGATGACTGCGCTTTTTATTGAGATTTTATAGTAAATTATTAGTCCATTGCAAATGCTGTAAACTGCCAAACTGATACCAAATAAGTCAACCTTAATAAATAGAACTTGCCCACTAAAGCTGTAGAATTCAGGAGTCATCAGTACGAGTATTAGCTGTGTACCATATAGTAATCTAAATACAGCATTCGGAATTGCTGTGAGTAGTAGTGTGAATTTCTATGTGAAGTAGCAATGTGAAGTGCTATGTGAAATAGTAGTGTGAAGTGCTATGTGAAGTAGTAATGTGAATTGCTATGTGAATTGCTATGGGAAGTGTAATGTGAATTGATATATGTGAAGAATCGAGCTATGCATAGAATGTCTCAGTAGCGTAGGGGTAACGTCATGAAGTTTTAAATGACAAATCCTGCGGTGAATTGAAACCTCGGGGGTTCGAATCCCGGCCGCGCTGGTCTGAGAGTAAAATCTCGGACATTCACTGGACTAGTTATACGGAAAATGGTCTAATTTGCCTAACGGATTAAACATGTGGTTTTAAAAGTGATAGATAACAACATAGTTGATTATTCACAATAATGCGTAACTTTTTATGCAGTAAACTTCTCCAACGAACCCACGTAGTCCAATGCATCGAGATAATTTGCATAAAAAGCTAGAAAATTAGATGCTAGTACTGATCCTAATCGGAACAATTTGAAACTAGAAAGAAAAATACCTTTGCTCTCTAAAATCTGCGAAATGATGGAATTTAACATTCCTTCAATTCCCCGTCCTTTGACGTTTTCTAAATATTGGAATTGCATCGCTTAATGAATTTTTTAATTGTTAAATAATCGACGAATTTGGCGTTTGTTTCTGAATATTCGATATTGACATGAACCACAATGACACCAAAAATAATGCTTTTACTTTTTCCAAACTATTAGCCATAGCAACAATTCCTAACCTGCTTCTACCATCTGTTGAACATAAATGTAAGCCTGTGCCTATACAAAATAACTTCCAGTTTCCTACCAGCGTTTGACGTGAAATTCCTTTAAGCCCACAACGATATGCCACTTCTTAATGTTGGGCGATTCCGGCGATACACGATAACTTCAGGATTTTGTGTGTTAAATTTGTTCTAACAAACATTCTATTCAATAATATTCTTCTCAAGACAGATCACTGCTCGGGATATTAGTGCGTAATATAAATCAAACGGTCGTCTATGCCGATATGATGGTATGATTGATATGATTGCATAAATAATTGCATAACTAAATTCTATAAGTAGTAACCTAATCATACCTAAAGGAACACTACACGGGTCACATTCTGCAAACAATTTTACACAAAATTCAGCTTTTATTTTATTTCAGCTACCACACTTCTTACGACACCACAAAAGAACTAAAGACATATTCCACATTTTGTTGACGGCATTGCTTATACTGTAGTGTGGGTATCTCTTTGTAAGCATTGTTATATTGTGGGAAATTCTATGCGGGCATTGTTTATAATGTGGTTTATTCTGCGAGTATTGCTTATAGTATCGTTATCTTTGTGTTGATAATGCTTATAATGTGATTAACTTCCTCTTTTACCAGGGGGTATTAATTTAAGTTATTCTTCCATTTTAATCAAACATTTATCTGTATTAACAACATACACATGGTTGCCCAATGCCCAAATGTATCCAATGATACAGACAAGCAACTGATAAATATGTTAAGAGATGGAACGAAAATGGAAGGGAACATTTGCCATAAGACCGACATTAGATTGTTAGATTAATTGATAACGCATTCGTATTTGGAAATAAGAAGAAGCCGAATATGTGGAAGAATTGTAGATGCCATGGACCTGGCATTGACGAGCATATACATAAAGAGAGAGAGAGAGAGAGAAAGAGAGAGAGAGAGAGAAAGTTAGAAAGAATCTGGTAGTAAACATATTGGGCATGTCTAAATTGATTAAATAAACAGATCATATATTGTATGCTTCAACATGTAGGCCTACATAACCCTACGCAGGTGCGAATCTCATTTACTAATTACATGTAGGCCTAATTGTCCTCGGCTATAGAACAAAAGTAATAGTATAGTTAATTCATAGGCTGCAGCGAGTAAACAGGAAAGTTTCAATAGGAAGGAAATTTAACGTAATTCGTTTTATGTGGACATTTCTTGTATAGATCCCTGAACACCTGTTGCGCTAGGCTTTATGCATATTTTATGCAATGCATGGTGAGCAAATTACCATACACACGCTAAAGAATACAATGAGGCAATTAATTATATTGCGCTGGTATTTGCTTGTGTTTGTAAAACTTTTTGCATGCGTGCTTGTCTATCTATTTTTGTAAAAGCGTAACATACACGTGCATGTATAGGGCCTTCGTATATAATGTCAGTCACTATTTATATCAACATAGTAATTTATTAATTCTGCATACATGCATATCATGTATAGCTAAAAATTTAGATTTATGGGTTAGCTCTTATACTAACCAGTTATATTTAGCACACTAGGCCTCTCGTTCAAACCAGGATCCAGTTTTGATATCCCTAGTAAGACAAACATCTGTTTATTAAAATTAAGATCCGGGTAAACGCGGTTATCTACTCTGCGTGATCTACCGTATATTGAGTCATAGTAATAACAGAAGCTTTATTGAAAATTGGTTCGTGCAATGACACTTTAGTTTGAGTGTTTTCACTTTTTAAGTTATTGTATTGCCCGCAGTTGTGATGTCTGATAAGCTATTCATGAAAAGCTTGTCAGAAGATTTACATGTTCGTGTGTAGTACCGGAAGAGAAAAGCTAGTGATAAGACATACATGTACCTGTAACGTAATTAATTATGCTTTTATTTACGAAAACAAATAGTTCTCACAATATAGTTAACTACACCGTGCGATGTACATGTATCGAACAAGGAAGAGAAGAAACTAAAGGTAGTGATGGACAGTAGCTAAACCTGGTAGCTAGCATGGTAAAGTAATTAAGTATAGCCTACTTGTATTTACAAAAACAAATAGTTCTCACTATATAGTTAACTACACTGTGTCTTTTCTAACTGATACTCCTTTTGTGATAACAATATAGGCTTAAAGGGCTGCTCTTGAAATTTACAGGAATTTTCAGAAGTCAATTATGTCGACCACAGAGAAGTTTATTTTAATATTTCTAACAACAGGAAAGTTATATATTTGCGTATATGCGTGGGGTCAAATCATAAATTTCCAATATACGAATACAGTTACGCTACATGCAGAGGCCATGTAACAGCTGTAATATGCGTGTATCTCACATCAAGATGAACATTACGTTATTCGTGAAGTGGCTCTCCTAAAAGAGCGCCTCATAGAGGAGTGGACTATATTTGGTCAGGCCATCATTGATAGCTCGATAAAATAGTGGCGCAAGCGACTACGTGAATGTGTAGCAGCTGATGGTGATCATATTGAACAGAAATTATAAGATTCCTGTATTCTTGACCTTATCATCAGCTAAACCAAAAGGCAAATCAGATCTCGCAACAACATAAATTTCCATGTTGTCTCACCAAATAAAGTGATATAATGGTTGCTTCATGGTAGCTGTAATATGCCTGAACTCGTATGCTGGAAATTTCTTATTTGACCCTGCTCATATTCATAAATCTATAACTTTCTCGTTAGCTAGTCACAGGAAATTTCTCGATGTTTTGGAGCATTGGTCGCTGATCAAATACTATAAGTTTCAAGTGCATCCATCGGTCAACACGTCTCGCCTCTATTGCAATATATAGGGCTATGGGCAAAAGTATATATTTATTTTCTGTGTGTAGATAAAAGTAACAAAGTACGGAATGAACTACTTACAATGGGTGCAATGGATGTAGTAAAACGTAGTAAAATGAAATGTTCAATTACTACAAAGTAATTGTAAATGTATCAGAAAGTAGGTTACTGTTTTAAAGAATTTTTTAAAGTTCCAATTATACTGTAAATTTATAGGGCAATTACTCAGCATCTAAATTTAAAGTGGATAAAATTGTGAGATTTGAAATAGAGCATTTTTTTCTAGTGTTAAAACATATTGCCATATCTTACCAATATCTCCACTGGTTCCAGCTATTGGCGATATCATCGGTAAGATATTCGACCGCGGAACAGCATGTGCGGGGTTCAAATCCTGGACTCGCCCGTCACTGACATCGATTTCGAGTGAGGAAACTGAGGTTAGCATTAGTTTTGCCAGCTTTGTTTTAAAAATCTCCAATTTTTTTGTCATAACACTTGATACTGCTAAACGTTAATTGTAGCTCAAACACTTTCCAGGTTTACTGAAGATAAAAATATTCTTGTCTGCAGTAGCCTACCCGATTAGCAGCTTGTCGAATTAAAGTAGTTAAAATGGCTTAATTATTTAAAAGTAGTTTTTACTAAAATTTCCCCTGAAGTTATAAAGTAGTTACAGAGAATAGTCGAGATAGTCTGATAAAGAACAACTTGTCAAATATTGCAACTAATGTAGTAATTGTTAAAATGTAAAGAATTAAAGGTTCATTGTCTAAAAGTAAATAAGTGACAATCAATGAAAATAAGATAAACGCGTTTATATATCGGCTTGTATTTCTGCTGTATTTAAATAATTATCACATGGATTACCTGCAAAATATGCATGTATTATCTGCAATCCATCAGTTGTTAGACTTAGATGAGTAGGCCTATGTATTGTTTCAGTTTATATTTATACATAAAATGTAAATTACATACCAGTAACATATAATTATGTATACATAAAATGAAGAAATACAGAGCCATCTAATTATATCAGCAGATGGCTTGTAGATATCGAGAATTTGAGAGTGACAGAGAGCTCTGTGTTTGTGTATTGTTAGTCATTCGCCTATGAAGGCTAGCGCCCGCCCAATTAAGCTGCAATCATTAGCTTGCTTTACTTATTGTTAGGTAGCCCACTTCTCCGTATATAAACAGATTATTTCCGTAAATGAGCGCAAACCAGGAACTGTTAAACTAATTTATTCTTTCTGTATTCTATATACAGGGCTAGTATATTTCAACTTCGCGTGGATTAATTTAGCATAACCTTAAAATATGTGATACTGATAATTGCATATAATATAATATATAGGCCTATGTAATAGTGATACTAAGTGACGCTATACTAAACTTAAACTAACTTAATCTATTTTTAAACTGTATTAAGTGAGATTGATTTGAAACAAACGAAGATATTATACTATTATGTACTTATAAAATTTTCCTGTGGGCCCCTGATGAATTTGTGTCTCTTGGATCCCACTTGGAATCTTTTCCTTTTTAAATGTTTGTGATCAGCACTTCTTCTTGTTCTTGATCATGCTTTTTATTGTTCTTGATCAGTGTTTCTTCTTGTTCTTGATCAGTTTTTCTTATTGTTCTTGATCAGTTCTTCTTATTGTTCTTCATTCGTTCTTTTTATTGTTCTTGATCAGTGCTTCTTCTTGTTCTTCATCAGTGCATCTTATTAACTGTTTTTATTTTCATTATTTTGCAAATTATACTGAAAAGACTCGGCAATTTCTTCAGGCCTTTTATGAATTTCATTCATAAATATTAAGAAGTTTTTAGTTTATGCATACTTTTTTGACGTTGTTAATTAATATTTGCCGGCACATCGTGAACAGCCTACGTTTTAGTTTTATTTTAATGTTTTCGAAACACCCACCTAATGTGCCAGTCACTGATTATTTTTCATGATATCATAATGGCAAATTCTGAGTGGGAATATTAATCTTGAACCTATCACTTGGCAGAGCATTATCAAGAGACAGATAGAGAGAGAGAGAGAGAAAGAGAGAGAGAGAGAGAGAGAGCGAAATAGGTAACATACAAATATTTCATCATCATCTTCCACTGAATCCCAGTTTAATTAGTGTCGGGATTAGAAATTTTTGTACTAATTTCTGGAGACAAGTACGCTCACCAACCGAATTCCCCCCCTTTCTGACGTTAGGTTGGATCTTAGCGCTTTGTCGCCTTTTGCGACACGTGCAGTCCTCGATTGCTCTATTCTTCAGCAACCTGGACACAACACGACTAAATTTTTCCATTCAGTTATTTCATTGCTTGTTACGAAATAATAACATGTAATGAAATAACACGTGTACATGTCAATGTCCTGGAGAGAGTTGGCACAGATAGACAGTTGATAAATGTATTAAGAAATAAGAAGAAGAGATGGATAGGACACATTCTAAGGGGGAAGGTCTATTAAAAGAGGTCATAGAAGGTAGAATGGAAGGAAAAAGAGGGAGGGGCAGGCCGAGATTAGGTATGTTAGATGATTTAAATACCCAGTCATATGTGGAAATGAAGAGGAAGGCGGAAGACAGAGAAGAGTGGAGGCGTTATATACCATGGACCTGCCAGTATGCAGTGCACTAAGAGATGTCAATATAGTTATGCCATTGCATGTTATATGTTGCAGTCATCCACGCTAACAAGCAAGTTTGGTCTCTGCACAAATCGTTGATTATCAGCAGCCCAGCGATGTCATCATTTCAAATTCTAACCCGTTTGGCGTTGATTTTGTCGCTATATTTCGCTTGTTCTCATTCGATAGACATTGAATTTGACAGTAAGTCTTGGCTACAGAACATCCTGAGATCTGCTGAGATAAGAGAAACCAAAGAGGAGCGCGGGTTGGAGCTAAAGTGGCTGACAGAAGCTTTTGGTGATATAGACAACACGGTGAGAATATATTTACTCAGTTCTCTCTCTAATTAGTGCGCTGCCTACTGGCAGGTCCTTAGTATATAACGCCTCCACTCTTCTCTGTCTTCCGCTTTCCTCTTCATTTCCACATAAGTAAAAGTAAAAAATAAACACGCGTTATAGTGAAATGATCAACTATGTTGATATCTATCACTTTTTAATACCACATGTTTAAACCGTTAGGCAATTTATTCCATTTTCCGTGTAACCAGTCCAGTGAATGTCCGAGATTTTACTCTCAGATCTGCGCGGCTGGGATTCGAACCCACAAGGGTTCAATTCACCTCAGGATCTGTCATTTAAAACTTCATGACGTTATCCCTATGCTATTAAGACATTCAATTGCTAGAGGCAGTATCATCCAATCTTACGGTAAGACGAATGGTTCTGGATCACGAAGACTTCATTCGCCCACATCACTGGCTGTAGATAGATTCGATCACGAATGTCTTAATAGAGAAATTTTTACTGCCGAAATGAAACGTGAGACTTCTCAAAGCTAACAAGTAGGTCTACTGCAATATCACATATGCGTGGGTATTTAAATCATCTAACAAACCTAATCTCGGCCTGCCCCTGCTCTTTTCCCTTCCATTCTACCTTCGGTGATCTTTTATTTGCTCAATTAAGACTGTGATAATAATTACCATTAATAATTATTAATAATTAAGACTGCAGTATCATACAATTAAAACTGCAGTGTCATACCATTACGAGTGCAGTACAATACAATTAAAACAACAATATCATACAATTATAAGTGCAATATCATACAATTATGAGTGCAGTATCATACAACTATGAGTGCAATATCATACAATTATGAGTGCAATATCATACAATTATGAGTGCAATATCGTACAATTATTGACTTAGTGTTTGATGTCAGTTTTGCTGCCGAAATGAAACATGCGACTTCTCAAAGCTAGCAAGTAGGTCTACTGCAGTATCTTCTACCAGCACAATTCCTTCATTTTGATCGATGATCTTTATACTCAATATAAATCTAATATTTACCTATGAAACTATAAATATTTTCCAATAAATTACTGAATAAAACAATCTCAGATGTTGAGTTTTTAAATTTAAGCATGTTAAAAAAGTTTACGAATCACTTTTACATTTTGAATGGATAAAATTATTAGTCCATAAAGCGGCTCATCGCCGATTGTTAAATAGAATCAGACTGCGAATACGAAATTGGATCCGATTGTAAGACTGTTTTAGAAGTAAATTCTTTAATGAATCAGATTTAAGTGACCAGCTTCGCTTTATAGCCAGTATTGAGCTACATGTAAAATGGTACGTGTCATCAGAATCAAAATCAGAATGTATCATCAATTTCATCTCCTCAAAGGAAGCCTTCATTTACTCTACGTAATTGTTGTAAGTATAGAGATGTGTTTACATGACATACTCTATTAAACATTAAATATTACAACGGCTACTATTTTGATCTGTTGCCTTACTCATAAATCATAATGCAGCTCCACTGTCAGATACATAAATGTACGTTATGCAAATATTTCAAAACAATTTTCGTTTACGACAACAGCTTCGTTATTTGAAAAGAGCAGAAGATGACGAGATACCAAACAAGTTTGAGTGGAAAGACTGCAGCAATAAGAAGAAGGGAAACAACGGCGGAGGAAAAGCCAAACTGCAGGATCTTTCGCTGCTTCCCATTCCACTCAGTTTTCCAGGATTTGTCAATGTCAGCTTTTCCTTCAGCGTCACTGGAGCAATAGGATCTCCACTACAGGTATCCTAAATATTCTGTATTCAATGGAATATTTAGAAATGTGATTAATTTTAAGTAACCTAGATAGTAACCTAAGTAATAAGTAACCTAGATAGAAACCTAAGTAATAAGTAATCTAGATGGTAACCTAAGTAATTAGTAACCTAGACAGTAACCTAATTAATAAGTAACCTAGATAGTAACCTAAGTTATAAGTAACCTTGATAGTAACCTAAGTAATCAGTAACCTAGATAGTAACCTAAGTAATAAGTAACCTAGATAGAAACCTAAGTAATAAGTAATCTAGATGGTAACCTAAGTAATTAGTAACCTAGACAGTAACCTAATTAATAAGTAACCTAGATAGTAACCTAAGTTATAAGTAACCTTGATAGTAACCTAAGTAATCAGTAACCTAGATAGTAACCTAAGTAATAAGTAACCTAGATAGAAACCTAAGTAATAAGTAATCTAGATGGTAACCTAAGCCTATTTATGTACTAGATAGTTTAAAGAATGTATGAAGTGTCTCCTAAAATTAGTAAAGTTGATGAAATTCTGGAAATCGGTAGCAGTCTTTGTTGGCTCGGTTCTAATATTCTGCTTTTGTCAGAGTTGCATTTAATATTTTGTTGATGGAGTCTCTATCGATGTCGGTAAGATATTCGATCGCGGAAAAGTATATGCGGGGTACAAATCCTGGGCTCACCCATCACTGACAAAGCTTTCGAGAGAGGAATCAGACGTTAACATTGGCTTTACTAGCCTTAGCTTTACCATTGCTTAAACTAACCTAATCATCATCATCATCATCATCATCATCATCATCATTGTTAACGTCATTACCCATTATCTTTCATGTGTGTTAATCATGAATCCGAGTTTCATTTTCTTCTCCACCTCTTCAATATCAATGTAAATAATTCTTTGTTTTTTCCATTTTGCCCCATCTGAATCAAATTATATGTACTTTTCAAAAATTTCTGATCTTATTCAAAAAATCGTATCAAAATCCATACCCATAAACGCCCTAACTAGTTTGTTACTTATTAATATTTATTGTTACATATTTATTAATTTATACCTTACAGATTAATATTTTTTAATTTTTAACTTAGGCCCTATTGGAAATTATTAATATAATAAAGACGTTTAATTAATTACGGTTTAGGTATATTTGTCGCAGTCATTTTTCTATTTATATAACTATAATACAACGCGTGCTTGCGCAGCTGAAAGTCGACATCTCTAAGAAGATCGGCTTCATTTGGATTCACGGTAAGACGATCATAGAGGATGATTTGTGTGGGATGGTAGCAAACAAGACCTGTCCCACAGCCTTCGAGCACTGCCACTGCCCTTTTCCAGAGGTATATGACTTATTTATTTAATTATAATATGTATATATCATATTATAATATCTTCCTTAGGTATATATCTTCCTTGTGTTGTGTCCGGGCTGCTTGAAGAATAGGCCAACCGGGTCAAAATGCACGTGTCATTTCTCTCTGTCTCTCTTAGTGCACTCCCTACCATGGTATACAACGCCTCCACTCTTCTCTTTCTTTCGCTTTCCTCTTCATTTCCACATATGAGTGGGTATTTAATTCATCTAACATACCTAAACTCGGCCCGCCTCTGCCTCTTTTTCCCTTCATTCTACTTTCTATGATCTCGTTTTATAGACCTTCTCCCTTAGGATGTGTCCTATCCAACTCTTCACGTGTCATAAGAAGGGAAATAAAAACAAGGTCCAAACCAACGTCCTAAGTTGCATTTGTTTGGTGAGCATCTAGGCTTCCGATATTGCTACAAAAATTTAAACGAATGGGAAAACTAGGAAGGACAGAATGGAAAATGACATGTGAGGATTAATTTGAATGTTGAGGGGAAAAGAATTAGGTTGACTCAGTCGAGATTGAGATGGCATGGGCATATTGTGAGAAAGGCAGATGAGGATGTAATAAAGAGAGTTTGGAGAGAAGAGCTGGATGTTAAGCTAGAGAGAAGTAGATCACAACTGACGTGATATGCGATGAATAAGATGGACATGAAAAATAGGGGATTGGCTGATGATGTGGTGTGGGATAGAGACGATTGGAGAAGGTCTATTCGTATCCCGACCCTATTAAATTGGGATTTAAAGGAAATGAAGATGATAATGTTACCTTATTTCGCTTTACTGATTTGTTTTTGATATAATCTCTATACACCTGTAGGGCACGTACAAGATGACTCAGTCTTCGTTCTACGTTAATCCACCTCAGTCTGTTCCGGGTGGAGAATATCGGTTCACAGTCACTCTGTCAGAGCCGGGGAAAAGATCCAGTACTGTTGAAGTTGGAAAGAACGGTGTTGACGACAATTCTCAAGAGGTAGCTTGCGTGTTCATGGAATTGAGTATAAAATGATGAAACGTATTCATTCAATAAATTGTATATTTCAATGAAGTTGACATCTTAGTGCTACCAGTCAATAAATTATACTTTATGTCTGATTGCGGAGATCAATCTCACAGTTTTATGATATTTTCAGTTTAATTTATTTTGTTTTATCTTAGCTGCTACATCCTAGCGTTAACATCGGCTTTTCAGCTTTTTACAGCTTCAAAAAATAGGTCTAGGCGAATATTTTTATTTGATGAAAATCTAAATAGCATAGCCTTACTGCGTTAGAGAGTTAATCCTTCCGTTTCAAAATATTTTGAGGCAAAAAAGTTTCTCATGGCTCATTTCTGATGGCAATTTTTAAACTTCTTAAATACCAACACTATAGAGCGATTGTCAGCTAACTTCCATCAAACAGGTGGTCCTAATACAGCTATCTGCCAACAGTTGACTTAATCTTGTCCTTTTTGTTATAGTTGTTGTTAAACTAAACCTTAAATGCTGCCTTCTGTTTAAAAACTGTAGATTGAGATGTGTCTCTTTGTCTACTTCGATATTAGCAAATTTCACCATGCAGAGGATATTCTCGATTTTTGAGATATCGCACAGTAATATGCAAGCAAATACACTGATATTAATAGATACTTTTAATTCTTGCCTTGCAAGCATAATGTTGTGACACAATGTAATAATACCAGTTACTTAAAACATAGGATCGAGTATTCGCATGCGAACTTTCCTTTCTCAAAAGACAATTTTCAATTTAAATTTAATCGATGGATTATTTTTAGTTAGGCATTCTTCTTAGACTGTTCGGGGAAAATTAAGGATTGGTCTTGATAGACCAGTTTTAATTCTTTTTTAAATAATAAAAAGAGGCAATTTTTATTATCGTTAAGAGTAGAGACGCATTTCACGCTGCAGCGCCAGTAATATACTTGTAGATAGAAACAACTGGCAACACGGACCATACTTATAAAAGGAGTAGTTAAAGACACTATAGCACGTATAATTAACGGTATATCTAAGAGCTTTACCCTGCCTGAACATAACCAAAATTTTAGAAACTCAAAAATAGCTGTGAAAATAGTTTGACCATCAACCAGAAGATTTAAATGAATGTATGGATATGAAAACAGCGATATATCTTGAAAATTCTATACACTTATACTGAAGTATGCACTTGATAAAATTGAAAGATAAGTTAATTATTAAGTTCTCAGAGTCACACTGTATAACCGCGTTTGATTTAAATTGATTATCTCATTTATTTATAAACAAATAAGAGATATAGTGTATTAACTGATGGTATGATGTGGGACAGAGAAGAGTGGAGAATGCTATTCGTATCTCGATCCTAGTTAAACTGGGATTCAAGAGAAGATTATGATGATGTGATGATGATTAATGATGACGATGATGCTAATGATGATGATAATTATGATGAAGATGACGATGATGATTTATTAATTGTTGCAATATGTTGACAATTCACGCAGAAAATTCATACTTACATTTAATGCTGTAATTTGTATATATATATATGCATATTCAAGATACAAAATATATGCAACTAATTTGAATATTGTTTCGGTGTTTAGACTTAAAGCGTAACTAAAATTATCTAGAATGCACGTTTGGGAATAAAATACTTATGAAGCTCGTCATATCAATTTATAACTGAATTGGTGAGACATCCAAGCAATGAATCAGTGAATTAATGAAATAATGAATATGTGAATCAATTCAACCGTTAACTAATTGTTCAATCAATCGATCAATCAATTAGCCAATTAGAGCGGAAATACACAAATATAATGTACATATTATGTATCTGAGATGCTCGTTTGAAAAACGAGGGTAGAAGTCTAGACGTCTATGGACCACAAACGATGTGACCAGACCGCAGATAGAATGAAGTCTCTTATTCATGTCACTTACCAATAAAGAACAAAATGATTAATAAGGAACTAAATAAAACTATTAAAATTAAATTAAACATTAAACTAAATAAAATTGCTACTAACGAACTGCTAATGAACAAAAAGCTTTTTGTTAACTAACAGGCCTGTATTTATCGGCTAATCCAGATTGAAACAAGGATGATCACAAAGCTTAAAATAGAGAACTGTGTTATGAAATAGTATCTGTGATATGATTATAGATCTCAGAACCGAAAAAACTAATCGAAATATTTATATAAACTTATAAAACAGTTTGACACTACAAACATCAATGCTCGTCCCGTTATCAGAGGTGCAAACGGATTCTTCAAATGACAGAGATTAATGAAGGTTTCATCAAATGGTAGGGATTTAATAAAGAGATCATTGATTTATATTGTTTTGATATCGCTTTCTCTTGTGGT
The DNA here is from genome assembly GCA_905160935.1 of Enchytraeus crypticus. Lineage (NCBI taxonomy): Eukaryota > Metazoa > Annelida > Clitellata > Enchytraeida > Enchytraeidae > Enchytraeus > Enchytraeus crypticus. The sequence continues at coordinate 230,680 of CAJHZI010000385.1, forward strand.
CTCTGTGTATTCAGTCGTCATCGTGTGGTGCTTCGGCGCCTGTTTGTGTAGAGTCTGCAAGAGACGTCTATGACAATGTCTTATTTCGAGGAATGAGACGTTAAATTCCTATTGATTGATTGATTGGTTTATCACGTGATAGGGTTTAAAGAAGGTTCATGAAATTATAGGGTTTTAAAGAAGGGTTCATTAAATGTCAGGGGTTTCACATCAGATTTCATCATCTGACTGCGCTAGGATATAAAAAATTGTTCTAATTCTCACCTAAAATGTTCCGTTCCGTATAAAAATTAACAACCTAACAGATAAAAATAATCACGCAGAAGATCATAACATAGCCAAAGTACGTAGATTACAATCTGTAGATGCAGTCAATGACTAGAACCAGAATCCGTGTAGGAAGAAGCAGCACATCCCACAGATGACTCCATTTATGTTGACGACTTTCTTCCAGAACGGGTCCTCCTTCAAACTCGTGGACTTCAACTGAATGGCACGGATTTCCGCTTTCGTTAGCTTTGGAGCCTTGACCGTGTTGTCCACACCGCAGAGCCATTTCAAAGTAAAGAGCTTTAGTTTATGCCCAAATCCCGTCTTCACTTCTTGCTCTAGAAGGATGATAGAATGGAAACACATAAACCGTTTTGTAATTTAAATAAAAATGAATAGGAAATGAGCATTGTTAGAGTATTTTAAGACTTAAACACGTAATGTCGCCTCGTGAACGATAGGCCTACTACTGTAAAAAATTAAAGAATGATCCAGAGATTAAAGTCAGCTATTAAAGATTATTAAAGCACTGTGTTGGCTTGAGTTGATAAACATATAGTAAGGACGTCTCGGGGAGAGAGTGCTTGTAAAAACTGGATAACACGAGATACTGAAAACAAAACGTGAAAACAATATTCTATGAAACATAGACTTACCAGTGCTGTGAGATTTAGAACTGCTGGACTGGGAGGATTTCTCGGATTTGTTGTCAGTAGTCTTTCCAGCCTTGTCACTGTCTGCTGATCTAGTACTGCCACGCTGCTTCACCGATGAGGAAGTGGAATAGGATTTATTGGAATGAATCTCTCCGTTCATTCCGGATTTTTCTTTCTTGGAATGATCACTCTCGAAATCGTCGTCTTCATCATCAGAAAGTTCCTGAAGCTCCTTTGTATGGCGAGTCCACCACGTCACACGACGAAGCTGTTGACCCATCATCAATCAATCAATCAATCAATCATTCATTCATTCATTCATTCATTCAATCACTCATTTATTCAATCATTCAGTCATTCATTCATTCATTTAATCAATCAACCAGATAAAGAGTCAATCAGCTAATCAACCGATCAATCAATAAATTAGTCAATCTATTATGAAATCGATCAATCGATCGATCGATGGATCAATTAATTAATCAACTAATCAACCAAATAATAAATCATTCAATAACACAATCAGTCAAGCAATCAACCAATATAAACAACTAAGTAAGCAAACAATCTTGCACTGAAACAAATAGTCAATCTAAATGATCAATCAATAAATCAGTCAAACCATCCACATTCGCTCAATAAATAAATAAATCAATGGAGTGCCAGTTATCAATCCATCAAATAAAATCATCGCCTATTAAATTTCTTAACGATAAATTTGCGATCTATAAAAGGCATTAGATCAGAAAAGCAACCGTCAGCCATGACAACCTTTTCCTCAGGTCTCGGCTCAGTGAACAGACTGACGACCACTATGACGATGCTGGTCACTCCAGCCAGTATGATCGCGAAGTGGAGGTAGTGGACCTGAGATACCACCACGAACCTCTCGTCCGGGTCGTTGCTGCCGCAAGCTGGCGCCACTCGTGACCAATCCAGTCCCATCCGGATTACACCAGTTATTAGGCCCACCACCAGACCGCAAAATACACCCTAAAATATAAGTATTTTTCTTAATACTAATTTTTAAAAGGTCTTTCGGTCATTCGATTGAAATATTTTGAATTGTTCAATATTATGTTAAAGTTTAATGCGTCTGATTTCAATTTAGTGAAATTTTGCAGTAGTTTATATACAAAATTTGTGATATTTAATTGAAAGGCGAATTAGTGTAAGTGGGAGAGAGAAAGACGGAGACACTGAGAAATAGACAGAGATTACACATAGAAATTATAAAAGTAAAATCGTATACAGCGCAATATTAAACTATTTTTGCTATTACATTATGCAAAATTGAAAAGTGCATAATGAATGGATTTAAATGCAGAAAGTAAGGATTTGATAGTGCTTCGTTTATTAGATATAAAATGGAAAGACGATTATGTAAATATGGAAATAAGTTATATGCAATGGACCAGTCACTTAGTCAGTACTCTGAGAGAGAGAGAGAGAGAGAGAGAGAGAGAGAGAGAGAAAGAGAAAGAGAGAGAGAGGGAGAGATAGAGAAAGAAAGAAAGAAAGAAAGAAAGAGAGAGAGAGGAAGAGAGAGGAATACAGAGAGAGAGTGAGAGAGCGTTCTTTATTATTCCTTACTATTTCGGTTGTTCGTTTCCAAAATATTCCAAACAAGAAGGTCATGACGATGGGCGGATTGAGGAAAGAACTGATGGATTGAGTGTAACTCCAGAACTGAGAACCCTGCAGCGCCTGAAGGAGAGGCAACCAAGCCGTGCCCAGAACAGCCAAGAAGATGATCCAGAGTCTACCAGCTATCATCTTCTCAGCTTCCTTAGCCTTGGGTCTGCATGCCGTGTAGAGATCCATGGTAAAGACGGTACTGGAGCTGTTGAATATGGACGTCAGGGAACTGATGAGGGCGGAGAGGAGGGCAGCCATCATGATTCCTCGGATACCCACCGGAAGGACTCTCTGAACGAGAAGAGGATAGGCTATGTCCGTGCACCCAGCGGCGTTGCCGCACTCTGCCTCGCATATAGCAGGGTCCGCGCATGCTACCTCGTCTGCGGAGACACAGATAGACATTGTCCTAGAAAGAGCTAATGTTAATATCAGTTTCCTAACTCGAAAGCGATGTCAGTGACAGGCGAGCCCAGGATTTGAACCCCGCATATACTGATCCGCGGTCGAATATCTTACCGACATCGCCACTGGCTTCAGCCACTAAACGCTGGAGCCAGTTGTCTTATAAATCAATCAATCATTCAAACATTCAATCGATCAATCAATTAATCAATCAATAAGAGTTTAGAGTCCGGTTCCTCGCCAAAAGGAAATGTCAGGGTCGTCACACTTTTAAGGGTTAAAATATTGTTGAAGCTTTGAAAATAAATGTCTTTTTGGTTTAACAATAATAATTCCCCTGTTTTCTGAATGGTTTTGTTGAACAGTGCAGGACAGCTAAAAACTATTTTAAAACGATTTTAATACTAAATTCATTTGGTCTTTCAACAACCGAGCAAGTATAGGCAAAAAACATAGCAGAGGATTACAGCTTTTAGCGAAACATTTTTCAACTTAATTACATGTAATTGAGCTATTAGCTCAATTAATTAAATTGAAAGATTGAATTAAATTAAATTGTAAATTTATACCGAATTAAGAATTTAAAGACCTTTTGCGACGGAAAACTATATTTTTAAGAAATGACTATGAAGAACTAGTGTAGTTCCTAACCTGGATACAAAACTCGACTGACCATGCCGGGTATGATGAAGAAGACAAAGGAAAGCACCTTGAGGTACGCAGCCAGAGTCACACCAGCTTTAGCATGGCTCATGTTCTTAGCAGAGAGAGATCGTTGCACACAAGTCTATAGAGCAGCAAATACATATAACTTCACATGGTTACACACAAGTATAATGTAACAATAAATACACATACCTTCACATGATTGCACACAAGTCTATACAACTATAAATAAATATAACTTCACATGATTACACGTCTATGTAACAGTAGGTACACATAACTTCACACCGTTGTACACTAATCCATATAACTAGACTATGACATAACTACCCATCTTTGTACACAAATGTATTTAACAACACATTCATGATATTCATGTAACAATTACATTTTGTACAAATATAGACCTAAAGATATTTTTTAAAGATATATTATTATATATTCACACTGATCCAAAATCTTTCATGAATAAAATATACATATAGATTAATTATTTGTCATTTCTTTATTTTTTATATATTGACAATGTGTTTCTATAGCTTGAAACTCTGAAAATGCAGGTATGTGTCCAACTTTGCAGCTATATTGAAAAAATGCTAAAACATGTGGAAGAAATAGAAATCTCAAAACAAACGTCCTACGGGTAAATGGGCTAATGGATTAAGAATCGACTACACACTAACCTGATCTAACGGGTTAAGAATCGACTACACACTAACTTGATCTAACGGGTTAAGGATCGACTACACACTAACTTAACGGGTTAAGAATCGACGACACACTAACCTGATCTGTACACCACGCGTTCAGAGCCAGAATTGTGAGTCCAAAAACCATTCCAGGCCACGGATAGTCTCCGGAATCCGCCGCTCGGAATATATGAAAGGCATCATCCGGTGGAAAACCGCAGGTCCTGTTTCCATATAGCGAGACGTCGCGGAATGTGTAGTTAGCTCCGGCTTTCAGGAACTGTTCCCGCATTGCATTGAATCCGCCCACTTCCGCCAGAGCTGCGGAACAGGAAAATAGTCGTCAGATCAGCCAGGATTATCTGATTTCAGGATTTAAATAATCCTGTTTGGGTAAATAGGATTGTTTTCTCAGGGAATGACGCCCCTTCCCAGTAAATGTTAGTCGAGGCTGAGGAAGGCATAGGGGACCGACCTCGTCATAAGCAGAATCCCCCAAGAATAATGGAATATCAAATGGAATATTATACATGTAGATGATTTAAAGATCAACTCGTGGACATGAAACGTGGACATGAAATGTGGACATGAAACGGAAAAAGGAAGATAGAGATGAGTGGAGGCGTTATATACCATGGACCTGCCAATAGGCAGTGCACTAAGAAAGAAATGAACATACCAAATCCAGTGACACACAGAGATCCGACAATGAGGATGGCAGTTTGAATGGTATCAGTCCATATCACCACGTTCAGACCGCCTGATTACAGCAATTACATCAATTACAACAATTAATTAATAATTTTATTTAATTTAGTTCAAACTACCTGATTACAGCAATTACAACAGTTACAATAATTAATTAAACATTTTATTTTATTTAGTTCAGACCGCCTGATTAAAGAATATTCATGACAGATTACGCATCTCTTTCTAACTCTATGAATTAGCTCTATGACGTGTAAATAAATCTGTCTTTAGCAATAGAAATCGATTGATTGAAATAATTGATATATTGGTTGATTAACGGATTAATAGATTACTGGATTAATTTATTGATTTTTGACTGATAGGTACGAGTATATTGAATGATTTAATTTAATTAATGAGTTTGTCTTGCACAGTAAAATCACATGTATACATTAATTAAACTTGAAATAGCAAAGACAGGGTAAACCTTATGCACCAAGGCTCTTACAAGAACCCTGAAAAGAAATTCTATTAACTTTAAAGGCGTTATAAAGTAAGCACCATCAATAAGTAGGCAGCTATAAAATGATCATTTGTCATAATTATTTATTTATTTCACCAATTCAATGGTAGACAAGTACAAAAGACAAAATTACGAAGCAATCAAGTGAATAAGTAGCATGCAAAATGCTAACATTGTGAAAAGGCAAAAAGTGAATAGCAAAATGTTGATAATAATTCAGATAGTAAATATATTTATAATATTCAGTTCGAAAAATTAAAAAAACCATATAAAAATTTATAGGCTGCATAAAAATTTATAGGCTGAATAAAAATGTATAGGCTGAATAAAAATGTATAGGCTGAATAAAAATTTATAGGCTGAATAAAAATTTATAGCCTGAATAAAAATTTATAGGCTGAATAAAAATTTATAGGCTGAATAAAAATTTATAGCCTGAATAAAAATTTATGGGCTGAATAAAAATGTATAGGCTGAATAAAAATTTATAGGCTCTAAGGCTAACCAATAATGGTGAAGAGTGCAGTAACACAGAGAATGAAAATGATTGAAGGATAGAGAGGCCAGTGAAATATCTGCTGCATAAACACTGCACCTGCATACATTTGACCCTATAAATCAACCAATCAATCGATCAATCAATCAATCAAGCTATCAACAACAAATCAATTAATATATCAGTTTATAATTCAGTTTCTCAATCTAATCATAGTAATCAATTTATCAACAATTTTATTGTAAACTCTAAGGCTTATGAACTTTGCAAAATCGCATATTACACTTCTAAGTGCAACGATTCAAAGTAAAAACTCAAAATACAAGAATACTAAGGTTGACCTTACGTTCAGCTAAACAAAAAACTATGAAATTAGGAATAAGAATAAAAAATTAGACAACTTAGCTTCTACTTGATAAAATACATTTAAATGTACTGTAGATTACTAACATTTTGAGCACTCATTTGAGTTTTTATAATCTCGGATTTATATTCGAATTATTGTGTATTTTTCTACGAGAAATAGATAATTCGTGATAGTTTAACACAAACCGCAATCTGAGATATGATGGTGACGAACTGATATATTACAGCTAGCCAAATGCTGATTCTTTTTCCTCCGAACCTCATCTTTAAGTATTGAGGCATTGTATAGCACTGCAAGTGGATAAATACACAACCGGAATTGTATAAGGGTTTGCACAAAACAAGAAATGTGCTAATCATTTAATAGGCTTTAATGCTCATCGGATTAAGTGAAATGAAATATACGAAGTATATGTTTCGAAAGAACTGTTTTCCTGCAAAAAACTAAAGAATAATCTTTAACTTAACCATTATAATGGATAAAACTTAGCGAATAACTTTTAACTAACCCCCGATGCTATATATACAGGTAGGAATATCCAGCCCAGCAACAGTAGCATCCACATAGCCTGCAGTAATAGATACAAGTTAGTGTCAGTTAGAGTATCATGTTGTTGTTTTTTATACAAGCGGTAACCCGTGATACTGATAATGAATTCGGCTGTAAAACAATGGATTTAAATCTTGAGCTTAGCGGGATGCGCACTCAATTTTGTCTGTCCATTATCTCCATTCTTCTCCATAGCCACAATTCAAATGCTTCAAGTTTCCTGATATCCTCCTATCTTACATCGTCCATGCTTCACAACCGTACTTTAGCTTGCTCCATGCTATAGTCTGTTAAGTCTTTATCTTCGTTTATTTATTCTAGTTTTTTGTTAGTACTTATTTCGTCTTAAATTTACTTAAACTTACTGGAGGGTTCTTTTGCTTTATCAGTTCCATATTTAATTTATGTTCCACACCACCAATCTTATGCTATCGTGTGTCCTAAATATCTGAAGCTCTTCAGCTGTTCAAACTTCGTACAGTCTACTTCTATATTGACTCCTTCTTTTGTAGACACTCTCGTCACTTCTTGATATTAATTTTTCATTCCAAATTTAATGCAGTAACTCACTAATTCTCTCTCTATTTCTTTCTTTGTTTCTTTCGTTTATTCTTCTTTCTTTCTTACTTTTTTTCTTTTCTATCGCTCTCTCTCTCTCTCTCTCTCTCTCTCTCTCTCTCTCTCTCTCTCTTCGTAGAATTCTAAACAATGACATTAGTTCAGAAATCATTAAACAACAATTGCTACCATATACACAATTGATCTTCGATTGATGCACATCAGTCTTTGATTATAGTTAAGCAGGTCAAGAGATTGTGAAATCTTGTGTGTAAAATAAAGCTATCGATTAAACGGTAATAGATAATCTAGTAGGATAACGACAAGTTTGCTTCTCGAGGAGGTCTTTATCATCTGTTCCTTATTCGCTTGCATTAAATTAAATAATGCTCATTTCAGAATTCATTCGAAAGGTTTTTAGTCTATTACTGGCGCAGTATTGTATGCAAGTTCATTTTTTTGAACGGCATCGTCAATTTCAGAGTTTAGATAAGAGCTATAGAAGTTTAAATTATCTACATTCAGTCATTTAATCCATCAATCTATCAATAAATCTGCGATGAATATAGATCAGTGAAGGAATAGAGTTGAAGAGACTCCTATAATGTTACAAAGTTACAAAGTTGCGCCTAATTGAGCTAGAAGAGTCAATCAATCAACCAATCACCCACTCAATCAATCAATTAATCAACCAAACAATCAATTAATCAAGCAATACAGAACAGTCAAAAAATCATAAAACATGAAGTAAACAGCATTATAGGTGGATATAATAATCGATATCTCGGTTCTTATCTAATAATATATCAGGTAAACGCCACAAGGCTAAATTCTCATGACACCCCTGTGCATTTTATCTAACTACTGGTTCATCGAAAACTTTCCAATAAGCCAGTCATTAACTCGTTAACTCGCTCATTAGAGAGGCCCTCCTCGAATAATAAAACATGAGCCTTACCATGGTAAGAGGCCTAGCTTAAAGTTGAAAGCAATGGATGATAACGGTATATGAGGACTAAGACGAGAAAGAAGCACATAGTGAGGTATCGAGTTTGCAAAGTTAATTCATGATCATGGTAGGAGACCATACTTGAGCTTGATCATGGTAACAGTCCTAGCTTAAAGCAACAGAAAAGTGAAGGATCATACTGACATGCCATTCGAACATGGTGACTGATATTCCTGAAGCAGCCGCTGAACCTGCTAGACCCAGAAACATCGGGGCTCCAATGTTTGTTGAAAAAGTTGACGCACCGATCTGATCATAACAATAGAAACTTATTAGAAAAGCTACAATCTTATGGTATTACTCTAGGTAATAGTTATAAAACCTATAATCTATAGTATTACTCTAGATAAGAGCTAAAAAGCAACAATCTTATAGTAGGCCTATTACTCCATAAATATCAGGTCGCATGTCAAATCTATCTATCTGTGCGTTTGTTTGCCGGTCTACGTGTACGGTGCAAGTACATGTATGCCTGTCCATATGTCGGCCTGTATGTCTGCTTGCTGTATATCGGTCTGTGTTTACGTGTCTATCTATCTGCCTCTCTGTCTATTTGTCTGTCTGTCTGTCTGCCTCTCTGTCTGTCTCTCTGTCTGACTCTGTCTGTGTGCCTGTCTGTCGGTCTGTCTGTCTTTCAGCCTTTCTGTCTGTCTATCTGACTGTCTGCCTCTCTGTCTGTCTGCCTCTCTGTTTGTCTGATTGTATTTACATGCATGTACGTAAGCGTGTCTATGTTTCAGAATGTGTCGCCGTCTGTTTGTCGGAAACTTAATTCTGTTTCATTATAATCGCTTAAACAACTTTTCTGAATCTATAATTTTGAAATTTAAGATTTTCAATTGACGATACCACGAACCAAGGATGGCAAAGTTTTCAATATTGTTTATAATCTAGCTTAACAAGCAGACTTCAATGAGCAGAGAACTGAGTGAAACAAGTTTACAAATGTCGCTAATTGACCACGGATTCCCGTCAGTTGACGAACTTACAAACTTTTACTTCTATATTAATCTAAACAAAGCTCTCGTGATGCATTTCCAATACAGCCAGTCTGTCGGCTTAGCTTGCAACAATAGAATATCAGGTGTACACTAGACAAGCTGTTGATAAGCATTGTGAATGTATGTGTATTGCATACAGCAATTCGCAAACGTCTAAGCAGAGTGGCGCAGTGGAAGCGTGCTGGGCCCATAACCCAGAGGTCCGTGGATCGAAACCACGCTCTGCTAAGTATTTTGTAACGAGTGAATCCAGCAGCAAATTTGATGCACAATTGTTTAGGATTAGTACTTCTGAAGAATCGTTCTTCGGTCTAGGCTTTTGAGACTAAATTCAGTACAACTGGCTCTCAAGTAATCGATAAATATATGCTATATATATATATATATATATATGTATATATATATATATATATATATATATATATGAGGGTAGATTAATTTTATAAATAATACGCTGTGAGTGACTACTGCAGAGGATTACAAAGCTGAACAAGAAATATATATATATAAATTATATGAATTTCAAGTCATTCGTGCTTTGAAGAGCGACGTCTACGCAGTTAGATTAAAGATAGCTTATCGTTTTTCAGTTTTTTTTCTCTGAGCTGGGGATCAGTTGGATTTGCATTATACATGATATAAACATAGTGATAGACGGTGGTCAGCTAGATTGTGAATGTATTAATAAGTTGTGTATCATCTTCCCTGACGGCCGTTTTGTTACAGACTGTTTGATACCCTCTGTTTCTGGGAATTAAAAAAAATAATTTCTTTTAAATGTCTATTTCTATTTATATTTGTCTCTAAATACATATTCTTTCTCTTTCTCTCTCTCTCTCTCTCTCTCTCTCTCTCTCTCTCTTCCTCTCTCTCTCTCTCTCTCTTCCGTATTTGTTCTCAGTTCTGAGAACGACAATTATTTTTCTGAACTGTTCAGTAGAATTTCTTTGTAAATTTATTCAATTAAAATACTAATTAGAGTTGCAGGCAACAGTTAACTCGTAGCTGCAGAATAACATCAAAGCTACTGAACTTCGAAATTCTGAAATCTGTGACTAATTAAAACCGTCAACCATTCTTTCAAATAACAATAGCCTATCCATTTATAGCTAATTGGGAAATGTAGGCTAAATATGCGGTTTGCGAGGAAAACACATAAATTTGCCTGCTTGTTAGTATCAAAATATCTGCTTTAGATCTACGCGCATATCAAACAAACATAACTTGTGTGGTGTGTAGGCTATAGGCCTAACTGTAAAGCTAAGAATAATTGCTATTATCGGGCTCATGCATTGTATTAGTGCCTGCGAAGGCTTTGCTAAAAAACAAGTCTCTCTTCTAAATAAGAAATTGCTTCATGGAGTAACTATCCAATTTAATTTTTGTTGTAGGCCTATTCAGAACCAAATTATAAAAAGTATAAATTAACAACAAGAGTTCCAATGAAAAATATATACTAGACCAATAGGAAAATTTAAATATTTCAATATTATTGCACCTGATGAACAAAGAAATACAAAAACTAAAAGTAGAAGATGCACAAGTTACAGACAGAAAGAGATTACCGGGATCCAGTGCATGCTGCGACCTGCGAGAAAGTAGCTCTGTGCATTGTCCGTGGTAGCTGTGCATGAGGCCTGATATAGAGTCACAAAAATAAAATAAATCATAAATTAATCTATCTATTAAACTAGTAAAAGTTCTATCATGAATGCACTTACAAATCAGAGTTAAACTTAGCTAGCTAACACATTAGCTAAGGCGCCGAAACCTAAATTGATAAATTGAGGCAACTTAAAAACTGCAAATAGAGTTAAGACATTTAATTGTACATTATTGCGTTGATCAAACTAGTATCTCACTGTTTGACTTAACTCTTGGCTGTATCTAATTTATTGCATTTGCTAACATTATCAGATTTTCTTTGATGATACTTCATGGTCTGTTAAATTGAAATTCAGTAGGCCTATCTATATTACAACTTTACATTAAAATAGAAGTTTAAATTATAGGCCTACAGGTCGCACCTAAATGTATAGCAACAACACCCGTCTCAAATCGAAACCCATTGACAATAAGCAATAAATAGCATGTCTCTAAAGTTATGCCAGGAATAAAATTCAGGAACTTTAAGGCTCTAAATCTAAAACTAAAGGCTTTATATGAGAATTAATTTTGAAAGTTTAAGTTAAATCATGAAGAATGTGAAGATTTAAAGCATAGTTAAAGTCTCTCCCAGCAGCGCGGGTGTAATATGAAGCACCCTGATTAAGATGATAAGCGGCGGAAACTTCTTATCAACCAAATTTATTATCACTTCGGCCTGCAACTAACCAGTTTCGATTTTCGCCATCTTTCAGTTCCATCTAAGAATTAATTAAACGACGGAAAACAAGCAGTTATATTGCAGGCCTTATCTACAGACGATCTTTATTGTAGTGAATGGATTAATAGCGATAGGATAATCGCTTAACCAGCATGTTATCTAATGAAAGAAGTCCTCGAGTGAAACCTCTCAAAACGGTTATAGTTTTCCAAAGAATTCCGATGCTTTTCTCAAACGAAATATAATTTCGTTGCACTCAAAATAAATGATAAATAAATGATTCACTGCCTATGTTACTAAGTTACATTTGGCAACGTTTTGGAACCTCTTTTTGCTCACCCGGTTTGATTTTTCTCAATAGTGCTCTATGTTGTCATGGACGACAGTATCACTATAATTATTTTTATGTTATGTTTCACTTGAAGTACTGGCGACTTAATTTTTCTGTCCACTTCGAATAACACAACATTATATTGTCATTACCTCTTTCAGTGGCCCAAAGGTAGGCCTAAATTTTATATTGTAAAATTTTTTCTATGCAACGCCTTATCTGATGCTTTGTGGCCTCTCTCGATTGTCTTCATCTAGGCCTATATATGAATGTCCATAAGAAGATGTGAACTTTTAGCAAACGGAGCAACCAATTGAACTATATTCATTATCATCTTCTTTTTTCCCTTAAATCCCACTTTAACCAGGGTCGGGATACGAATAGACTTTCTCCAGTCAAGTTTATCCATTCGTTTAAGTAAAGTTTTAGTATCAATTTCTGGAGCCCAGGCTCTCACCAACCGAATGCCCTTTTTGACTTTGTTTTGAGATGAACTATAAACCTTTGTGCTAAATTAGATTTTATGCATATTTACATATCAATACTGATTAAGCTATAATTACCATGTAGTGCACTTAAAAGGTAGTATTTTCGTCTAATTTATAATTGTTCTTCATCAAGAGTATTTCAACAACTGGAATTACGGTTCAGATAGATCTGAATTATTCTTAAAGCTTTCTAATAAAACATATTTTGCTATCACTTTACTGCGGTGCCGCAATATCCGTAAAGATAAAATGATCATTTAAAACATGTAAACTCTAGAGTCTAGACCTATATCTGGGCTAAGTCGATGTACCTCGGTGCTTACGGGATAATTTTGCTTTCTCATCGGAAAGCATAACGTCTGTTACTACTGGCCTGTTATCAAACTTTAGATTTAAACTTTAGAATGAGTATATTTAAAGTCAAGGTCGGAAGTTCTTCAATTCACATGAAAGCGATGTGAGAGGCAGTTCACAGCGATATACAACGCAATGGGCAATGGTAACGCTAAGGGCAATAGTAAAAGAAATGATGAAATAGAAAATTAATTTACAGAAAATATAATCGACTAATATATATATATATATATATATATATATATATATATATATATATATGTGTGTATATATATATATATATATATATATATATATATATATATATAATTATATATATTTTGATTGGCTTACCCACAATGCCACAGCAACGATGATGGCGAAGTAGACCGCTATAGCGACTATATCTGGCCACTCAAGAGCCTGCGAGCCATCCTCTATTGCCATTGCCTTTCGTTATCTAATTATCCCGTAGCGAAAAAACTCTATTTCCACCAGATGGCAGATTCAAAACATAAATTCTTCCGCAGAGATTATTATCGGTGGCTATTTGCTTTGGTTCTGTAGGGATATTAAAAACAGTGCATTATAAAACCGAGACTGTTAAATCGATGCGATATTTTGTTAAATCTATGCGATCTTTTTAAATGACGCCTATCGCAGATTCTATAGAATTTAAATAAAAATTACGTATATCACATTAGAAACTAAAGGTGTTCCTGGAATAAAGGCAGAGTTAGTGTGCAGTAAAGTCGAAATGTATTTAAAATTAATTAGGGGCCTATTGAATAAATTTTACTTTACAGAAGTTCCTCCAACAACCGAGTATAATCTATTTATTACGTGAAAAAGAGACCTACGGGTTCAGAGGCTCACGTTGGTTTGGGATTAGTGTGCTGCCTTCTTTTCCCGTACTTACGATTGCAAGTGTTGCTTGCACACATCGGTGCGCAGAAGTGCATACTACTCTATACGCAGAAGTGCATACTTCTACTATATGTCCAAAAGAGGCTATCAATAATTGTCCAAAAGAGGCCATCGTATTGGCCTATGTCAAAATTTATCTCACATCGACTTTTGGCTTCATTGGCAGTAAACTTTTATAAAGCGAAGTATTTGACTGACAATGTTATGAAGAATTGTAAAACTATAAAATAAAATATAAAATAAATTATATATAGGTATAAAATTTCTTATATATTTATTAATTAGTAGAATATTACTAAATAATAAATTAATAAATTATTGAATATTAACATATAGTGTGCTAAATTCCCTGATAAAATTTTAATTATGACAACAATTTCACTCTCAATAATTGCATAACCTATGTCCAAACAGAGAATAATAAAAATCTAATTATTATTTTTACATCGACATTTTTGCAGCTCAATGTCTCAGTACAAAGTTATATATACCTTCAACCAGGTACATCGTAACGAGGGCTTCAGATAGATGTACAATAGACAGTGTCGCCAAAAGTTTTCGAAAGAATTCTACAAAAGATCAATGTAACACAGTATTCCTAATAGACTGTCAAAGTTAACGATAACCAAGTAGTTCTATCGTATGCCTGCAAAAAGGGATAAACAGATTTGAAAAGCACGTTACGATAAATGGAAAAGTGAAGTGAGAATATTTTTTTCATCAGAACCGAACAAATTACGCTTGATTAATTCCTCCATACACGCAAGTAACATCCAAGAACTGACCAGTAACTTCTATATAGTTGCAAGAAGTCCAGGAACAGTTTTCTAGCTGAAGGAAGCCATGCAGGAACAGTTATCTAGTCGAAGGAAGCCCTGAAGCAGAAAGGTTGATTAATTGATAAAGGGCTGCACGCTCGTTTAATTAGCCGCATGTTCGAGCCCGGCCACTAATTACAATCCAAAGGGCTGCCGATCATAATTAAATCACGGGCTTGAGGACTGTTGAAGCATCAAGGGCGCACGATAGTCGGCCACCTTATCGAATTTCCCTTTATCAAACTCTAGTAGAAGAAGTATTTCAAACTTGCAACCATCGATCGATCAGAAGAATTATCGATTAGAGATTGAATAACCTGCAGAATAATTTATTGTTGAAGGCTCTCAAAAGCCAGCGATTGGTCTAATTAAAATATTACCTAGACCACGTCAGCGGCAGTGGATATTGAAGAGTATGAATTAATTAATTAGACACAGTATAAGGACGCTTCTTTATTTTATTAATAGAAAAATGTACATTGAATTCTCAGAGATTTCTATCGAAACTGAGCGCACCGGTTGCTATGAGGCGACTAAAGTAGACCAAGTGATGTAGACACATATTAATTTCATGTCCCTGCTAAAGTCTACAACATATTTTAAAAGCGAATAGTTATTTCTAATATTTTATTTATTTACAGTAAAAGAAAGTTTTTATGACACTGACCGAAAGAAAAGCTATAAATCAATCAATCAATCACTAAGAATATAACGTCGGGTTCCTCGCCATAAGGCAATGTCAGAGACGTCTCTTGATGAAGACTTTTCACAAACAGGAGCCAAAGCACCACACGATGACGATTGTTACGCAGAGACTATAAGCGAAAGCGAGATCAAAACAGTGCAAGTCCAAGGAAATTACCAATACAAATAAAAATCCAAGATCATGTGGCAGAAAGTTCCATATTATCGGAGCAGAAAACACTAAGGAGCGTCTGCCCGTGGCAGATTAATGTTTGTTACAGTGAGAAGGTTTTTATTAGAGGAACGAAGACTGCGAGAGGATTGATAGATTGATAAAAGATCAGATTGATAGGATGGTTTGCCATAATTTTAACTTTTGAAGGTCAAGGAAGCTATCCTGAATTTTATTGGTTCGGAGATTGGAAGCCAGTGCAGTTTCGTAAGAAGAGAAACTGTGTGGATTTGAATATATTTACATTATAGACGACTCGAGAACGAGAGTTTTGTACGTGTTGGAGACAAATTAGAGAGATTTTCAGGAGATCATTCAGCAGGGAGTTACAGTAATCAAGTTAAGAATGGACAAGCGCATTAGCTAATACAGTGGCAGAATTGATATCAAGGGACTTACGAATTTGACGTAATTGACGGATATGGAAAGAAGAACAACTACAGACATATGTGTTTTAAGTTTAGATTTGAATCAAAAATTACATCAATGTTACGTGCAGAATCTGCGAGTATTAAGGGGATATTTTTAAATGTTATGGTTGGGCTAGTTATTTTATTACGCTGCTGTGGCGTGCCGATGAGAAGGTATTCAGTTTTTGAAGGATTGGCAACAAACCGATTAGCGCAAAACCAGGAGTGAAGTAGATCAAGGATAGATGTAAACTTGGACAGAGCATCAAAAGACTCGGGACTAGAGAACGAGATGTAAATCTGGGTGTCATTAAGTGAAATTTCAGCATCGATTCAGTTAGCAAGTGACTTAAGAGGAAACGCATAAATTACGGACAAATAAAATGCATAACGTATAAAATATAGAGTAGAGAGAGAGAGAGAGAGAGAAAAAAGAAAGAGAAAGAGAGAGAGTCAGACCGTCAGAAACAGAAAGAGAGAGAGAGAGAGAGAAACAAAAAACAGAGAGGAGAGAGAGAGGATGGAGACAGGCAGACACATAGACAGACAGACAAACAGACAGACAGACTAAAGAGATACGGTGAGGCAAACATAAATATTTTAATCACTCTATTTATAGACATACGGCCTTATTTCACAAATGCAATACTGTTAAGATAAGCTTTACGATATGTGTTTCTTGGCAGATCAATTATATTTAGCAATATGCATAATATCGATAACCTGCAAGAGATAACAAACTAGCCGTTCTTTAGTGGCTGTATGATAGAACGGTGAGCGCATGTTTTCTAGCTTACCTTTGTCACGCCCTATACACGATTTGTCCACATGCAGCTGTAAACATCCATTAAATCTCGGTCTTCCGTGGTAACTTTACATTTCTTATATTTTAATTATTCCTTAAATCTAACAAATTTACATGCATGCATGTTCTAGAGTTACGGTTGGGAATAGGTTTATCGCTTTGCGTAGAAAAAATATTAGAGCTATGGCTATGATTAAGCTTAATACTTATGACCAAATTACCAATACTGTTATTATCCAATAAGGTCGGTATTTAATGGTTAGTTTTCCATATGTCAATATCCTGGAAGTTGGATAGCCGTCACGTAGGCACAATCCATAGAGTAGACACAGCACCTGAGCACCCGCCGATCTCACTCCCATCGTAGCGCAGATCAGGCAGTAGACAAAAGCAGCTATGTGGTCCAGTGCTTCGAGAGCTGTTGAATAATAATAATAATAATAATAATAATAATAATAATAATAATAATAATAATAATGGTTTAACGTCCGTTTCCTCATCCAAGGATGATGTAGGGGACGTCCGCACATCACATGTCACTACGAATCAATTCAAGAGAAAGAAAAAGATACTTAGCGGTGTCGGTCTAGTGATCAAAACAATAATCAGGCAAGATGAAAAATATATCGTGGGAAGAGATATGTTTTCAACGTACAACGGAAAGTGGAAGTAGATTCGCTCAAGCAAATTTCAAAAATACATGTATGTTCGAAAGAAGAAATGAGGTCTTAAATGTCGGTATCGGTTCAGTAAAAGCAAAAATCTATTTTCTAAGGGGGGGAAATCTGTAACAATTACAAATTTGAACTGAAGAGAGAGTAGCACGAGATAGTGACAGAGAGGAGCGAGAAAGAGAGATAGATGGATGGAGAGAGAGATAGAGAGAGAGAGAGAGAGAGAGAGAGAGAGAGAGAGAGAGAGAGAGAGAGAAAGTAAGAGAGAGAGAGAGAGATGTAGAGATAGAGAGGGGAGCTTTACTATATAGGAAAAAATAATTTTACTCGTTGAGGCCATAAGCAGTGACACATTTGAAGAATAGCAAACATAAATGTAATTAGGTCATGAAAACTTATAAAAGTCAAAATTTCTTTTAAAGAAATAAATGTTGAAATAATATGAAATAGGACTAGCTAGCCATTAAGCAGACAATTAGAACATCTTTACCTTATCTTTTATTGTAATTTTAATTTCAATGCAGATGTATTTGTTGTAATGCACTGTTGTTATTTTATGTTTATTGTATGCAACTTACTAACTCTTAAAAAGAAAGGGCAGTTTTGATGGTGCTCTAAAGATTCACGTATAGTCCGCAGGGTATCTTCATTAAAACAAGAAAATGTTTTGCTTAAAATGTTTTCCTTTTTATCCAAGTGGCGTGTTTTTAAATACGTTATTTGAATGCAACCTAAACTATATACCATTACAAGACGAGAACAAAAGGATTAAATCGTCAGCAATATACCTTTTTAGTACAAATATTTAAAAAGACACACAATCAGAGCCCACAAATTCAGCGCCTATACTGAACGCTAGCGTTACTAATTTTGAAAAAGACATATCACGGCTTTAGCCGCTTTTCTTGAATAATAACGTAAAATAATTCAAGAAAACTTCCTATTTTTCATTGCAACACGGACTCTCAGTTACACAGATATTCGATAGCGTATTGACATCGTTTTCGGACGTTTCTAGGCTTATCATGGTTGACAGTGGCCTTGAATGCATTAGGCAACAAATAGACTTCAAGCTGCGCTATATAGTTCATTTATTATAGGTCAACGACCACTCCTATTACTCTAACAACTAATTACTCTATCCAACAACTACTCTATCGAGTAGTTTCTAAATTAAACCAGGGATCAATCAATTGATCGATGAATTGATCAGTCAATTGATCGAC
Organism: Enchytraeus crypticus; assembly: GCA_905160935.1. Lineage (NCBI taxonomy): Eukaryota > Metazoa > Annelida > Clitellata > Enchytraeida > Enchytraeidae > Enchytraeus > Enchytraeus crypticus. Next base: position 249,451 of record CAJHZI010000385.1, read on the forward strand.
GAATTGCTCAATCAACTAATCGATGAATTGATCAATTGATCGCTGAATTGATCAATCAATTGATGATGAATTTCTCGATCAATTGATCGATGAATCGATGAATCAATTGATCGCTGAAATAATCAATCAGTTGATCACTGAATTTATCAATCAATTGATGCTGAATTGATCAACACGCTGATCGATGAATCGATCAATCAATTGATCGCTGAATTAATCAATCAGCTGATCGATTAATTGATCAATCAATTGATCGCTGAATAGATCAATCAATTGATCGCTGAATAGATCAATCAATTGATCGCTGAATAGATCAATCAATTGATCGCTGAATAGATCAATCAATTGATCGCTGAATAGATCAATCAATTGATCGCTGAAATAATCAATCAGCTGATCGATTAATTGATAAATCAATTGATCACTGAATTGACCAATCAGCTGATCACTGAATTGATCAATCAGCTGACCGCTGAATTGATCAATCAGCTGACCGCTGATTTGATCAATCAATTGATCGCTGAATTGATCAATCAATTAATCGATGAATTGATCAATCAATTGATCGATGAATTGATCAATCAATTGATCGCTGAATTGATCAATCAGCTGATCGATTAATTGATCAATCAGCTGATCGATTAATTGCTCTTTAGACAACAATATATAATTTTGCGTGTATTAATATTTTCCTTGCATCTACAAATAGACAAGACAGTGAACAGGAATGAGAAAATGTCAAAGTAGCCTAATTTAAAGTAGCCTAATTTAAATTAGTGTTGCATAAAGTGTCCTATGATGTTATGAAACCCGTTAATGGGCAACAATCTCACATTGATCTCATCTCAACGACTCTCTTACCACACCATAGTCATCTTAATTGCAATTACTTCGTATTTCGATATGAATTACATAATTACATTATATGAATTACATAATAAAGTACATCTTCTTTTCCTTAAAGTCCAGATATCCATACACTGTTCTTGATTTTTTACTTTAGCGGATTCCAATTAGAGCAATTTTAGAAACCTTGTAGTTTGGTTTGGTACATTGACCCAGGTACAAAAAAGCTAATGTTAACGTCAGATTCTTCACTCGAAAGCGATGTCAGGTACTTCACGAGTTGTCTTGGTCAATGAGGGAATAATGACTCATAAAAGCAGTATTGTGCCATTCAGATAAACTATTTATATTACAATAGAATCCAACTGAAAATTGTAGTACATCAAAGACCAAAAACAGTAAATAACTACGGCGATATTACACTACAACAAAGTCAACTTTAAACAACTTCACGCCAAGTCGTAACGTTGTTCGCTTTACTTTCAGATTTAGAAATAATTTATTCTCCATTAACGTTCAATAAACTTCGCTGCAAATCTCGTACAAGCATCTGAATTCAATAGTAACGATCTCTATATACGTCTGATGGGAAACTAAAACTACTAATAGAAAAATATAGCCCATTCTTCAACTACAAAAATATAACAAGCTAATATACACAATCAAATTTTTTCTCAATTATTCTTCTAATCCACAATTTACAGATAAATTTGCATTGTCCTTACAATATGCCCCATACCTGGTAACACCAATATAACACCGATATAGCAGAAAAAAATATCATACATATGAGTTCAAAATTAGTTCATGCCCATTAACGGGTTTCATTTCCTTTGAAAACTCAAGACCATAAATGGAATAAAAACTTTAAACTTAGCAACTTCAGCAAGTTTATAATTACTATATATCAAGTATATAATTAATTTATTAATATATAATTTAATAAAAATATATGGTTTCCGTCAGTCAGTAGAATAAGAAATACAACTCCTTCTTGAGGAGCCTTTCAAGTTTCTGAGCTGGACGTTAATCGCACAACACTTACAACTATCTCTATCATGCTCCAAAGGAAATGCCATACTTTCATCGCAGCATTTGGATTTTTATCCCGGATGGAACTGGTTACATATATCCGTCTAGATTACAAATAAAGTCAAACATATCTCCTGTGATATCTGTCCTAAGGCACTACCAGCGCCGGAGAAAGTTTGAAATCGAATAATGTAAATCTGGAGAAATTCAGCCACAAAGTGAATGTCTAAATAGCGTAGGGGTAACGTCATGAAGTTTTAAATGACAAAACCTGCGGTGAATTGAACCCTCGTGGGTTCGAATCCCGGCCGCGCTGATCTGAGAGTAAAATCTCGGATATTCACTGGACTGGTTATACGGAAAATGGTCTAAATTGTCTAACGGATTAAACATGTAGTTTTAAAAGTGATAGATATCAACATAGTTTATCAACTCACTATAATGCGTGTTTACTTTTTTAAAGCGACCCCACAAACTGATGACATAGCTTCCTAAACGTTATCGTTAGATATTGCGAAGAAATTTGAATTTACATTAATTGAGGACAGAGCATTAGTGTCAACATAAAGCTTAACAAGCAATGATTTAACGATGATATATGGCTACAGCCAGTGGCGACGTCGGTAAGATATCCGACCGCGGATCAGTTGGTATGGGTTCAAATCCAGGACTCACCCGTCACTGATATCGCCTTCGAGAGATGAAACTGACTTTAACGCTGTCTTTACAGCTTATAACGTTCGGTTATTAACGGCTATGTCAGGGACGTCAAAGAGTTATAGAACCAAGTACTCCATAGTGCATATTATCAGAACTAAAGTACTGCAATAACAGATTCTTGAATCAAATGAAAGAAAAACAACAATAATAAAACCAAATACCGGCAGAAAAGACAACAATTACAAAAGCACTATGTACAGTGGACAGATGAAAACAAATACAACAAACAATAAAAACTCTAGAATATGTTCTATATACCATCTAGCTGCCTCCATTCAACAATTCAATAGGATTACGATAGCAGAATAAGGGTGTTAATACAGTTCTGTAAAGCCGCAATAGTAGTTGTAGGAATGAAGAAAATATTAATCGTAGTCTTATATAGAGTTAAAGTCAATTTATCAGCATTGGATGCTAATAGAAACAGTTACAGTTGACATAGGATCAATATTTATCCACTACAGCATAGTAGTGGAGCATAGTGAATGCAGAGTTTTGACTCAAGTCCCGAAGACTTCTGAGTTCAAACCCAATTAAGTAATTATTGTTACTAGTCAGTTATTAATACGACTTCAGTAACTTCGGGTCATCCAGTCTACCAATATCCTATAAACTTTAGTTAACCAGAGAGATACCAGAATTTACCAGAACAGCTACCATCTTTCGTTATTCCAATCGTTAGTCAAACTTAGGTAGCAGGAACAAGGGAAGAAAGTCAAGGCTTATTTTAATCCCCCAATCATACATGATTGCAACATCCAGCTTGTTTTTAAAACTATTCTCCGACACCGCATTCACAACCTTATCACTCAAAGAGTTCCATGGGATGGCAAACTATAAATACAAAACACCACTTTTACCTTAAGAACCAATGATCCAGATATATCAGTAAACATGTTAATATGTCATATGCGAAAATAAACAACTGAAGAAGATGTTTAAATATAACAGTAAATTTGCAAGTAAATGAGAGCAGCTTTACGATAAACTACAAAACGGAGCCAAAAGCTCAAAATAGCTCAGAATCTTTTTCGCAGTTCACCATTTCGTTAAGTTTCATTAACTAAACCGCTGCTAAACGCCACAAATCAAACATACCTAGATATATAAGATACACAAAAATGTCACAAAATCTGAATTACAAGCCTTCTGTACTACATAACTTACAAAAAAGGATTTAAATTATATTTGTCATCATGACAAACTATCTGTCAAGAATAACTTATATAAAAACAAAAGCAATTTAAATCTAAACTTGAAAAGCAAAACAAGATAGGCCACTCCACAAATCAATAATAAACATGTACAAAATCAAATATTCACAAACAAAATCAAATATTTATATGCAATAAATTCTTGAAAATAGTTAACATCTTAAATTCTATACTTCCATAGTTCATAATACTACAATATGGATTTAATCTGTAAACTTTGAGAAATATGAAAACGTACCATTTATAACACCAATAGGATAAATCATAAAAGTTGAAGCTATAAATTGAAAAACGACAACAATTCTAACAACAAGTCAGATAGTATAACCAATACACAAACCACCATCTAAGATATCTGTAACCATAACAGCCAGATTTAAGAATTCATGCTTACCAGTATTTCTTCCTGTGCCGAGTCGGAGACACTGAAGAATAGCCCAACCGTTAACTGCAAGTGTCGTAAGAGGCGACTAAACAAGAACCGAGAAAGGCAACGGAAAATGTCTCAGAAGCTATATTTTTCCCAAGCTATAGGCTACATAAGGCATTGCCTTTTGTGAAGTAATTAACCTGTGATCTATGGAGTGCTCTTAACGGAGCGTGAAAGAAAACTCTGAGTACAAAAAATAACCTTGGATCTGCCACTTGGCAGAACAATAGACAGAGAGAGAGAGAGAGAGAGAGTGAAAGAGAGAAATATGGAGAGATAGAGAGAGAGATAGAAAGAGAGTCCAATATTTAAATAAATACAAATGAGCTTGCCATATAAATGTGCAATACAAAGGAAACTATTTCCGCTACTAAATCTCCACATATTCTAAGATGCAAATATCTTATTCTCATATTGCATTAGACAACCACCACATACCGCCTAACAAATATCTTTAGCATCACTGCTTATATCTAATACAAATTAATTTGTTGAGTTTTGTATCCTCTTTAAATGCGGAATGGTTGTTAAATTAATTGTTGTCATTAATTTTACTGAAGATTTCTTAAAATTCGTTAAACTTCAAATGTAAGCATAAGATTAAGCTTATAATTATAATGCTTGATAAACGTTACAAAGTTTTGTAATTGTAACTTTCATTGATTACTATGTTTAATTATCTTAACACGTACTAAACTAACAATATAATATTTTTTTAAAGTAAATACTGTTTTGTAACTGTACTTTTCATAAATTATATTGTTCCACTACAGGTAAATCAAATACTACAAATATTTAACTATTCACTTAAAGAACCTGGACACGCTAACTTCAATGAAACTATTTAAAATAACTCTTAATATTTCTATGTCAATTTACAATTTAACTAAACAATAGATACAGCTACAGAACTCGGCTAGATGCCAATAGATTCAAGGCACAGATTTTCATGCACAGGTTTCACAGTTTTACTACTGAGCAAAATCAACCAACCAAATATATCGGTTCCATTCAAATAGTTCTTCATAATTACAGATATTACTTGCCAAACAAGCAGCTTTCTTTAGCGCTAAAATATTCTTCCCTCCACAATTTCCGTGTAAAATGTATATACACGTATCTCTTTGTATAGGCTACCAGTTTTTAACTTATTTAAAAGTAAACTGTGAAGGCCCACACTCAGTACGCTGTATTACCCTTCAATCAAAAGAACAGTGTTTGTTTCTAGCACGAGATTTGAATCTCAAAGACCTTCACCAAGGAGAGAATAGGTGTATAGACAGTTTTTATGTAATTCCATAAGCAATCAAAGCTTAACATAATTTCCTGTTTACATATTTGCATTGGTCTTCGACACTAACAGACAAGGACACTTGCAGTGTACACGATAAGCGTACATGCAGTGTACACACGCAGTGTACAGGTTAGGTATGCACAAAGTCACTTAACGCAACAGTTACCACTATACGTTATCATAATTGCAACTATATACACCATTACCTTAGTGAAATATAATTTTAAAATACAAAAAGTTTATCTGATTAAAGTTTTACATGAAATTTCACTTGTAAAATAATATTAAATTTCAACAAAGTAGATTAAAATAGCAATCTTTGAAGCAATAGAAGATACTCGTAAAATATCACAAAAACCTGTGAATTTGTGGGCATTAAATTGTGGTTTTAGCCTGTATTTTCTGATGAATATATAACGCTAGGCTTAGAAAATAAACAACAAAATGTTAAATGGCATTCAATCCAGTATGAAATTTAGTAAATAAGTATTTAGGAATAAAAATTATTTTTCAAAACTAGGTGGATGTTGACTCAATAACAATTCAATATAAGAATATAAATCAAAATTCTTAATAAACATAATGATTTACATAAATTTGCTTTCATATAGAAGATTTGCAGTTGTCTTTTTATTTTATTTTTGAAATTAATTTTCATTAATTTGTTGCAATGTAACTAAATTAAACCAATGAACATACAAAATAGTTTCTTTCCAATAAATCAACGAACCTAACTTTAATTATTTGCACTGTCTACATTCTACCGAGACATAACCTTGGAAATTGAACCAATGATCGTACAAAGTGCTTTGCAATATAGTTGAGAAAACAACGCAGTGATGTACTAATTGATTATATTAAATAAACCATTAAAGCTCTTCAGAACTGATAAATAGAATTCAGCACTTACAACAACAGGCATCTCAGAAACAATCGAATACATGAAAACTCTAAATTTGTAATTAAACTCTAAACTCTTTACTAGATACAGCAAATAAGAGTCAGTAGACAATAACACAATTCATTTCAGAATAAGCAGCAAATTGGTCTTCATAATTTCATTGACGGTGGGATTAGCGCACTTGGTTTAGTTGCGCGTCAATTATCGAAGTTAAGTTGCATCAACCTCGATTAGTACTTTGTGGGTGACCACCTTGGAAGACCGAGTGTTGGTAAAAGCTTAGGAAGGAAAAAATTCCAGGATGATGGAAGGTTATTCTTAAATCTGCGCAGGCTGCAATTGATGCGCCATCAAAAGGCAACGATTACTAATAACCATGGAGAGGAAGGAGGAAATGGGTTTTAAACAAGCATCTGTGCTTCCTGACCCAGTGTGCCGTTATGTTATAGCATTACTTCATTATTTCTAATTTTTACAAATCATGATTAAAGATGATTAAAGATTTATCAAAAGCTCCCACCAGTGAGTTGGTTTATATGTACACCACGGATCAGATAGTTCAAGTCCACTCCTAAGAGAAAACCAATAAGTAAACCTAGCAATACTTTCCTGAATGATCTACTGTATTGATTGTCTATTTTTTCTAGGTCTATTTATTAGCTTGTCTATTTATACAAGGTCTATTTATTAGCTTGTCTATTAATTATTAAAACTTCACTTCTGAACGCAAAGGAACATTCTAACCTACTCATTAGGCACAGATATAAGTGTCAAAACAAATATGTACAGATTTCTGTAGGTACAAACTCTGTAACGCAACAGTTTTACCACAAAGTCGCTTCCTCGCAAGTTCCTCTATACACTTTCTCTAAGGTAAAGCAAATCAGATGAATTCATTTACTCTTACTGCAGTGTCCAGCGTAAATACATATCTCAGCCTTCATCAGAATATTATATAACTCAGGCTAAAGCTACAGCCAAAAGCCCAGTTTAACGGCAGTTTACCTGTCTCAAAAGGACATCAGCAATGAGGCACGGACTGGATTTGACTGGAATTTTGCACTTACACATGTCTGCAGTTGGATAATTAACCCGTCATGCTTCCGACTCAACCGTCATCGTACGGAAATGAGGATGGCTATTTAGTCGACCTGATTACAACTTAATCCACTTAACCCCACATGACCCATAGAAGCATTACTACTGGTCTTCCTCCTGCAGCACAGACTTAGGCAACTCTGATCCGTCAGATAGGTCGCTTAACTTTGTACCGTTCTCATTAGTAGAGCTGTCCAAATTCTTATCTTCCTTTAATTCATTATCTGAAAGCTTGTTAACATCGCCATCCAGCGCTTTAGTTTCACCATTCTCAAGGGCCGCCCCATCAACTCTCTTCTCACCATCATTTGGACCCATCAACGCATGCTCCAGTTCTGTGCTATCCATGTTCTTTGTAACATTAACCAAAGCTTTAATTTCCGTTCTGTCATCACACGCTCCACTACTACCATTTCCAATACCGACAGGTAAAAGACAACCAGAAGTATTATTTAAAATATTACCAACACTGTCGCTATTAATTTCCTCGCCGCTAGAATCACCCACAGCCGTATGAATGTTATTTACGACTGCACCACTAGGATAACTCGAAGCACTAACGCTGGCTAGCTGTGCCCTGTATATTTCTATCATTTTCTGCGCAGCGTCCAGCGACTGATTCAACCTCAGAACTTCGTTAGTCTTCTCCGACAACGCCTCCCGTAGCTGAAGCACCTGAGCCTGAAGAGCTGCCTGCTGGGACCCCGCCTCGCTCGCGTTCAACTGCCACATCTGTGCCGACATTTCGCCTCTGTCTCGACACGTCTGCGGCGTATTGTCAAGCGACTGACCGGACATGCCGGCTTCGATAAGCTGCTGCCCACTGGTGAATGTAGCCGGGGTATTTAGTCTTTGCACGATGGAAGGACTGGAGAATGGAATTGTTGTACCCTGACTCGATGGACTGGCTAGACTCCGCTGTACAGTGCCTGCGTTGCCTTGAGTAGCGATGGCTGGATTCAAATGAGGCATTGAATTAATGCTGGATGATCTGACGTCCTTTCGTTTGACCTTGGCCTTTACAAGATCAGATGCATGCAGTCCAGTGGATTTGAGATACGAACGGAGTTCATTGTCGTAACGCTCCTATAAAAAAAGAAAATGAAAAGAAATTAGACAATCTAAATCAAACAGAGTTAGACCCAGAAATGTTGTGGTACTCCATAGGCGTTCTTAAGCTAGTCTGAGTAAGATTATAAAAGTACTATATAAATAAAAAACATATTATTGCCTATTTGACTATAAAGGTTTTAAATAGAGATTAACATGTACCGTATCTACCTGTGAAACTGTAGTGAGGTTCCAAATTTTATAACAATATGCCATGAACTAAAGCATCAAATACTTCTGACAAGTCTATCAATATATTTACCAGTGTAGAACACATTTTTACTTGTGTCACCAGAGAACTCTAAAATGAAAACCAAAGAAAAGTCCTTTCGCGAAACGATAAATTAAGTCTAAAATAAGACTGTGTTTATATACCCTTATAAATAGTGTAAAAATACATGAAATATTTCCTTCTAGTATATTAGCAAACACTAGATGTAGTACACCAAGGCCAATAAGACCAAGAATTAGACAGAATTTAATAAAGTTCCATTCTGTGCAATCCAACTTGCTGACTTAACAGAACAGCCTGACCTTGCATTCATTAAAAATTCCTTAAAATATAAAAAAGCTACAATATAACTTCAAAATAAAATATAACTTCAATAAGCTGATTAAAAACTGTAATACACTCCATAACTTGTTGTATTAAATTGACAGAAATTTCATGTTAACCAGGATTTTACTATTTTTCATAGAACTAGAGTATTAATTAATGGTTTCCTCAGCCCTAATCCAGTTAAGTGCACAGGAATTCTCTCTGTCGTTGCCATTACTGACAAATATCTATCAAATTGTTAACAATACTAATGCAATTGAGAAGCTAAGAATCCAGTCTCTTTAAAATTATTCAAATGTTAAAAACTAACACTGATCAAAAGAAGAGTGAAAAGAAATATCGGTAAAGACCTTTTCTCTTGCAAACTGCTCGTTATATTTCTGCTTTTCGCTGATGTCCAGGTCTCTCCACAGGCTTCCAATCACTGCTCCTATCTCACACACTGACGATAGGTGGGTGTTAGCTGCCTTCACCTGCGGCCATATCTGAAACATTAGCAACAGTTGTTAGCTGCCTTCACCTGCGGCCATATCTGAAACATTAGCAACAGTTGTTAACTGCCTTCACCTGCGGCCATATCTGAAACATTAGCAACAGTGATTGTTAAAGAGATCTTTAAGTTTAGCATCTGTTTCTGATTTATAAAACAGTGCCTTAAGGTATAAGGTATTGAGATATTAGGTCAGAGAAGTTTTTAAGTGCTTTCAGAGATGGTCAGACAGTGATCGAAACAGCTAATTTCATCTTCCAGCTAGTTTTAACTTGGTTAAGGTTATCACTGTTTTCAATGCAGTTATCATCAATAACAAAAAGCGCTACATATAAGGTAATAAGTAGTGATGTGTGCTGTGGGACGTCCCTGACATCATCCTTGGATGATGAAACGGACGTTAAACTTTATTATTATTATTATTATTGTTATTAGTATTACTATTAACCAAGATCAATCCAACAAATAAGGAAAGCATTCAATACAAGAATTTTATCAAACTTCTTGACAATATTATTGAGGAAACAGAAGATACACTTGTTCAAGATAATTATTTGTAATATATCAACTTCTATAATTAACATAAATTAAGACAATCAACATGACTTTTAAAAACCTTAAAAAACTAAAAGTGAATTCCAACGCGTTGATAGTAGGTTTCTCAGTCAAAACCAACTACTAGTTTTACTTACTTACTTACTTACTTAAAGAAACCAGGTTTAAATATTTTTTTATCAATTGACACCAATGATCAAGCCATGAATAGCCCCCAATTAATAGCAAACCAATAAATTATATAATTTGGTTTTGCACAATTTTGATGTTCTACACAAAATGAGACTATAGCAGTTAAGTTGACAATGAGACAGTGGCAAAAGGCCACAACAGTCAAAAAGATCTCAGCTAACAAGGAATGAAGCATTAAAGGACTATAAAGTATGAATGAAGCATTAAAAGACAACTGAAGTCTACTTACAGCCTTGCTGAACATCATGTAAGGAGTGAGCGGCTTCTTAGGTTGAGGAGGTAGATCGGCCCGACTTATATCAGTCGACTGAGCCTTAGCAGCTGACTGCTGAGACTGTTGCTGACTCATGCCAGCTACTGACAACTGCTGCTGCTGCTGAAGCTGCTGTTGTTGAAGCTGCTGCTGCTGCTGCTGAAGTTGCTGCTGATATAGCAGCTGCTGTTGCTGCTGCTGCTGCTGTTGTAAGGAATTATTCGAAGCAGCTAGAGCCTGTCTCTGCAGCTGTTGTCTAAGCAACGCTTCCGCTGTGGCAACGTCTTCTGAACTCACTGTCTGTGCAACGCTGCCATCTTCTGATATCGGCGCCAGTATAACGCGCCCATCGGGGAGTTGAACAAAACTCTGACCTCCCATCAACGACTGCTGCATCCCTTCTGGCAGCACCATCATTTGATACTGCGGCAGCATCCATGGTATAGACAGCTGCATCGATTGGGGCGAAGCAGCTGCGGCCGCAGCAGCCTGCATGAAGTGAAGCTGCGATGGCGATAATGTTAATGATTGCTGTAGCGCAGCAGCCGCAGCTGCCGAAACTGCTGTTTGATCGTATTTAGCGTCACTGACTCCGTCCATACTGCGATTAGTGTATCCTTGCTTATTATTCTGGCTCATTACAAGCAGTAATCCATTGAATACAGTAGGTTCTGAGGTGTTCAATAACTTAAATAATTTAGAAAATCTCTGTTGAATACGCAACTGAAACATAAGAAGAGCCATAAGATAGTCATAGAACAGAAAGCAAAACATAATTAAAGACATATCTAATAGAGCCCTAAGTAAAATAGGCGAATAAAAGCAAAGCTAATAAGAATCGTTACCGTCGCCTATTCTAGCTCCGTCATTAGCTTCACATATTGGAGCAGGAATGCAATAAATTTATACTATCTAAAATATCCACCAATAGGTGATCGATGACATAATATTTTTGAAATTTCCAATTTCAATCTAATTAACGCGTAGCAATATTGTCGAGCTAACAGATTAGAGACTCTGTATTGCACATAAAGCAATTACCAGAAAAATTAACAGCACGATATTCAATTTAATTCCTAAATCAATAAATAACAAAAGATAAATAAATCCTTAATTTTGATCAAATTTAGGATACTAACATGGCGGTGTTTACAGTGATGATATTTATACTTTTCTTTATGACAAGTTGAGTCATTAACGAACAACAACAACAACAACCCAGCTATAACCAAATATCTTTAAAAATAAGGTTTTTCTTTATTCTACGGCCATAACAAACTAGATACATATAGCATAATTATTATTCTACATGTGTAATTAATAATGAGGTCGCCAATTAAATACATAATAAGTTTAAGTACATAATTAATAATGTAATTAATAATGAGGTCGCCAATTAAAACGTCAAGCACTAAGAGATCGAAGTTTTTCAGATATTCAAAGGCTTCAGCAAGGTTATCATAGTATTTGGTTTAATTTATCTAACGTTTTGGAATGTCTTGCTAGGGGTAGCCTAACATCATGAAGTTTTAAATGACAATTAAAATGTCAAACAATTTGCACGAGTATTACTTATTGCATAGGCCTATCATACACCGCACAATGGCAAATCCAGACTATGGCCAAATATTGACTCGGCAATCACACAAAGCACCGATTAAACAACTTTGAATAGTAATAATTTGTTTGGCTCCCAAGTAAAAAATGGTATTGTATCGTTACCATTGAATTGATAGAATATTATTTCATTTAATTGCAAGAATATTTTTGAACAATTTCTAATTATTTGTTTAACAACAAAGTTTTCAGGCGGGTTTTCGCCTAAAAGATATTTCCGGTTGGCTAGCCATAAAAATTCTCGGCGTATGTTCAGCTAACATCAATTTTTGACTAATTTGGCTAGCTGGCGTCGGCTGGGAGTCTAAATTATATAGGCCTATCCTGCAGCTGCAACATAATGAGGTTGTAGAGACTGCTGGTTCTGCATATGAAGCAGCCGCAAGCAGGATTTAAACTTGTGAAATACAGTGAATTATTCTAGAAGATATACAAGCCTATTTGTCCCCACAGCGTAAAGACCCTGGGTAAGCTGGGTCCCACCAAATCTGCAAGCACAAATCAGACATCAATGATGTGTTAGGCAAGAGGACCATTGCTATTTTATCCCATATGTACTGGGTGAGTAAAATGTGATAACACCTGCAAAAAGTTTTAATATCTCAGGCTATTGGTAATATTTTCAAATCAAATTTTTACCAATTACTAAAGGACTAATTTTTGATGGGGTGCCCAATTTTCATCCATTTTAATCTATAGATTGGCCAGTTATACAAATTTCAGCAGAGCAACTCCCCATTTTTACCTAAAAATGGCGTTTGCTCCAACGGTAAGGGCAAATTGCACTTCATTGGCGAGAGGGAAAAGGTGAACGCTCAGTATTACGTTAATACTTTACTACCCTAGCTGTTTGATGATGGCAATGCTCTTTTACCAAATGGTTTCATCTTTCAGCAGGATGATGCTCCGGCTCATGCATCTCGTCATACACAGGAATGGATCAGCGAGAGAAATCCGCATTTCATCAAGAAGAGTGAATGGCCTTCAAACTCTCCCAATCCAAAATCCTCTTGATTATCATGTCTGTGGAACCATGCTGCATCTCTATCAGAAGCACCATTCGAAGCCTAAAAACAAGACAGAATTGCAGGAGGTGCTACCTACCATCAACTTGAGAGAGACTGCCCCAAGCTGGAATCAACAACGCTGTCCTAGCGTTCCGAAAGCTGCTGCAGCCCTGACTAGCAGCTGGAGGAAAACATATCGAATAGGCAGTAATGCTAGCAGATACAACTTTTTCTTTCGGAACCGCCACAACGACCCTTTTCAAGGTCAAAAATAAAAAACTGGTAAGCTATGGTTAACGTCAGTTTCCTCACTCGAAAGCGATGTCAGTGACGGGAGAGCCCAGGATTTGAACCCGCACTTACTGATCCGCGGTTGAATATCTTACCGACTTCGCAACTGGCTACAGCCAATTAAAGTTAAATATAATTTTTATTTACAGAACACTCAAATAAGAGGGGGGGGGGGGGGGGGGGGTTTGCTCTGCTGAAATTTTCATAACTGGCCAATCTACGTATTAAAATGGATACAGATTGGCCACCTCATCAAAAATTAGTCCTTTAGTAATTGGTAAAAGTTTGATATGAAAATATTAACAATAGCCGGAGATAATCAAACTTTTTGAAGGTGTCATCAGTTTTTTTACTCACCTTGTATATAGTTACACACATGACAACCGCACGTGTTTACAAAGTTTAATTCCTATCTTGGTTGCTGTTTTTGTAGTTTTCGTTATTTACCCCTTTTCCCCTCCATAGTTAGCAGTAATCGTTGCCTTTTGTTGGCGCATCGATTGAGCCGGCGCGAATTTAAGAATAACCTTCCAACACCCTCTGGATTTTTTTCAGCTGTCAACGCTCGGTCTTCTAAAGTGGTCGCTCACAATTAAAGTACCTTCACGCTCCAAGCTATCAGATCATTCTTTCCAGCTTGCTTCACAGCAAATCTGGAATTCTCTTCCATCCACTTTTTGAAAGTCTTCATTTGAAACAAATCGACCTTGGCTTTCCTGTGAGCAGTTTCACGTACAGGGAGTTTAGGACCTGCCTTTTCCACCTCATTTCCACCTCTTTCCCACCCACGTGTCAGTGAGTTGCGACCAACACGCAAACCTTTTTTCCTTTAATTTCCTACACATTTTGAGTGATTTTTTGGATTTTAGAATTTGCAATGTTTTGGACCTTCATTTTGTTCATCGGCTTAGAATTGTCTCAATAATGCTCGATGCTGTTATGGACGCCAGTATAACAATCACGGACAGCATAGCCTGCCGTTCATCTAGTTCTGCAGTGGCACTTCAGCTGTAGCCTGCCTGAAACACCATGAGTACGTCTAGAGATCCTTCGTTGTAGCTAAATCAAATTTGAGCAAATTTGTTGCTAAATAATTAAGTATATTGTATCGAAATTGGACTTTCGCTTTGATACGCTTGTTGTATTAAGCTCGAACCAGTATAAATTAGTACGCTTCCGTAAACCAGTTTAGCACTAATATTAAACATAGCACCAGTCTAAGGATTTTTCCAAAGTATAAAAATAGACATAAATATCAATATTAGAGATATAGTTGAGCTAGGGATCAAAGGAAAACTCTAATTCGTTAGCGGTTCTTGTAAAATTGGATAGCATTGGTTGGAAATACTATAATATACTTAGTTGGCCTATATTAAACTAGAAAGACGTTGTATTAAATTTTAGGAAAAGTCAGTTAAGCGCTATCGGAGGTTATGAACGGTTTTATCTAGATTCGCGTGTAATTCGATAAGGTTTGCAGAATTGTTAGGAAATAAAGATGATTGTTGCGATAATTGAAGCGAGAGAACGATGTTATCGTTACGGTATATTTTCGCGCTAGATCATCCAATAGATTTAATTAGGAAAGAGCACAAACTAGGTGGTGGTATAAGAAAATACCGAAGATGGCAACATAGTTTAAATATAAAGTAGTTTAGGCCACACTTCAACCAATAGAATAGGGTGATACAAATCGAGGGTTTAGTAAGACGTTACATGATTGGCCTTGTAGTTATCCCATGTTAAAATTTAGTATAAAAGGCCGTGTTTCTCCATATAAAATCGCCTGGGTTACTTCGTGGTAACCGTGGTCCAGATGCAGTTGATTGTGATTGGAGCCACTTATCACGAAGAAATAATATTCAGACGCAGTTGATGTGATGGAATATTATTAAATGACCACTTTAAAGCACAATTCGTTGTGTGGAGAAGTAGAGTAGTTGTTATAAAGCTTTAAAACACGTCTAAGAGTGTAGAGAAGTGTTCGGCGGCCTTACGACTTTAAAACAAAGTCGCATTGATTGTGCCGAGAAGTTGTAAAGCGGGAAGGGTCCCATTGTGTAAAGACCTGTATTTTAAAACAGGCAGTGTTACAGAAGGGGGGGTTGTGCTGGGGAACCCAGTGGATAGGGAGCCCCAGCGCAAATAGTAGGGGTGTCGTATTTTTGTGACGAGCGGCCGGTGACTTGCTTTTTTGTGACTTCTTGTTTTTTGGTTTTGGTGACTTCTGGACGGTGACTTGCTAGCAGTTGCTGGTAGGAAGGTAGCGCCAATCTGAGCACTATACAGACACAACAGCATTTAGCTGTGAAATTTGGCAGGGTGGGAAATCAAAAAAGCACCCCTCATAGAGTGATACATATATATATATATATATATATATATATATATATATATATATATATATATATATATATATATATATATATATTTATGTAGTCATAGATATATATATGTAGTTATAGCAGGGGTGTAATTTAGAGCTAGCAGTACTTTCACCAAATTAAGCATTAGGGTAGGGAGAAATGAGTACATTATTGCCCAATAGGCGGGTTTTGGTCCCGATATTGGATGACCCAGGATTCCAAGAGTTGCAGGCAGGTTTCGTCTCGCTAATATTGTTGAATTATGACTCCAAGAGTTGCAGGCGGATTTTATCTCGATGATATTGGTTGAATTTGGACTCCAAGAGTTGCAGGCGGGTTTGGTCTCGCCATTAAGGTGAATAGAATCTCATTATATACTAAATAGGTTTAGATAGGGAAACAAATAGGGAAAATTAAGATCACTTACTTATTATTAGCATTTACAAGTGTGGTCTAAGACCACGCTCCACGCTCATTAACAGTAGGGTTAGGTTAGACTTGTATTTTTCGTTGACAAATTCCAATCACCATATTCAATTTCCAATCATTACTAATCAACTAATCAAATAAATTCTACGCCTTTACACTTTACAACAAATTAGTGGAGATGGCCGAACAAAACACAGATAGAAGGCCAGTGTCCCAAGCCTCCTCGATGTCGAACGCGGGACTTACTCCCGATTCAGGAAGTGACGACCTGGCACAAGCCCTGAATACCCACGAACCCACCAATAGGGCATAGGCCATGGCCCTAACACAGGCGGGAGACAAAAAACATTCCCACCTTTAGTCGTGACGATCTCGGCGCAGTAGTAGAAAGCGGACATTCACAATTGGCCGAGTTCCTAGGCCTTTCAATAACCAGGAACACACATGCCACTGACCCAGCTATCCAAAGGTCATACTACCACAGCGCGCCGGAAGTCCCTATTAGCTCAGTGGGTGGATGGGGAGGCCCTAACCAACAAAAACATTTAACGTTGGAGGGAGCTGAGCAATACCGGCGTCCAAGACCAAGCTATGACCCCAAAGATATGGGAAGTGTGCACGCACAAGCCGAGCGTTTCGCGACATATATGTAGTTTAAAAAGCAATTAATGTAGGCTTACAAAATGAATACTATTTTGCTTGCCTATTAAATGCATGCATTCTTTTCAAGCGTATGTATAGGGTTGTTTCATTAATTTCTTCCTATAGGTTTTTAGACACGGTTTTTAATTTAACGAATATAAAATTGTGTAGGCTACTGTTACATATGTAGAAGGTTTAGCTTCAAATATATAAAATTATGCAGGAGCCGAACTGCAAGATTCAATTGCTATCATACTCATCGTGCTTTAAAGTATAAAGTGCTTTGCAGCTTCGACGGTCATCCAAACAGCAGCCAACTTTAGATGATATTCAGCCTATAGCTAGGCTACACTATTATGTTATGCGCCTCTTGTGGACCTAATGACTATACTATGACGTACGTCCTGTTAGCTCATATGTAAGTGCTCTCTCTCTCTCTCTCTCTCTTAGTTCACTGCCTACTGGCAGGTCCATAGGACATAACGCCTCCACTCATCTCTATCTTCCGTTTTCCTCTTCATGTTCACATACTAGTGGATCTTTAAATCATCCATAACATTCCTTTTGATATGCCATTTTTCTTGGGGTGATTCTGCTTTGACGAGGTGGGTCCCTATGCCTTCCTCAGCTTCGACTAACATTTACTGGGCATGGGCTTCATACCCTGAGAAAACAAATGTAAAAGATGTAACAAATGCAATGTTTACCCTAATGTAAGTGCTATATAATGTGTGATTTAATTGTTCACTTTCACGAAATAAAGCTAAATTAAATGATATAGATCTTTGTGTGCATGCATTTGAAGAGAGGTAGCAAGAGAAAATTTAGCGGTCACAAATTATAAGTGCATCCTTCAGTGGAGTTATCCATGTGAAGAACGTACTTAAAGTTTGTAGTGTGGTCGAGTATAGACACTCGATTAATAATTATTGTAGCTAGAAATGTTTTCTTCGATTCACACCCATTGCGCTTATTTTATGTTAGAATTAATTTTGAATTGAAAAATTTAATGAAACATTAGCTTGAATTCGATGCATGCTTAGGGTGAAAAAACTAGAATGTAGGGTCTTGCATACGTTTCATCAAAATAAGGATAAAAAATAATTATCTATATTTAGCTCATGCACATTAACAATAGCAACTAACAGCAACAATCGAAGACAACATCGAGCATTATTAAATTAAAATCAAGTCTTGCTGAGCAAAATTTAACAAGAAGCAAATCCAACCTCCACAAATCAGTCCAAAGATAAAGCATGATAAGAGAATATGAAGGTGCAGGAGATTGGCGTAACAGCGGCAATCAATGAACATAGGATTACCCGGAAGAATGGCATTAAATGTCGAAATATTGTATATGCACGTATTATTATTATAGGAGCTTCCCTTTTTAGATAAGTCAAATTCTTTCATTTACAATTTTTGTATGATGATATATATGCCTGAAATTACTACAAGACTGGTGTTACAATTAAATCTTTCCGCCTTATTGGGACCAGAATAGTGAAGTCAATGTAAGTAAAGTAAAAAGATCTATCAAAGCCCTTATTAATATTAAACTGTCTGACAAGTGAAACTATAACGGGGAGACGAAGGCTGATGTGATGCAAATATGGGAAGCCTTTCGAAGATAAACTGCAGATTGCAGACATAAACTTTAAAGAACCATGTGCTTCAATAAAAGCAAAAATATTTGTATTTTAGTTATAATTGACAATAGACTAAATAATGGACAATGCAATTCGGAATTGTGCCGAAGTAGAGCTACGATCCATTAAAGGGTATTTATAATTGACCCCATGATTTGAGCTTAATTTAATCTGAACATTTAAAATAAATGTATGTTAATGAATTAAGTTTTAACGGTTCTGTGTTGTTGTTTAAATCATTATACATATGGTTAATTTTCGCTCTGCATAGCATGTTAGATGTAGCATGTCAGAAAGTTGTGAACATTTTCCAATCCGATACTTTGCGAAGCTCTGATGGTATCACTAGTGTCACATGCCAAGAATCGGCACTGCTGTTAGAGAACTTTTCAGTTGCATAAATTTCTATACACTTTTCTTTCAACCAATTTTCAAAATGTTCCATATTTATAATTCCAATTCACAAATCATTAATTTTATTTTTAACGGCTATTGAGATCTAAAGTTCTCTCAAATTAAATTTATGAGGATAGAAGAGATTTCGAAACTCGAAATTTTAGAATTAAACTTTTTGCAGTCCCTCACCTGCCAGCCGGGATATCTGTAAAGGGAAGCCTCACTGCTAATAATAATAATAATAAAGGATAAATTGTCATTATGTTATTATGTGAGGAATGACAAACGGTCAAAAGCCTGACATTAGCCTAACCCTGACAGTATAATACTCTACAGGTATACGCTGAACGGTTACCAAGCCATATGCACAACTAAAGAGGTCGAGCGCGGATCAATCTCTTTATTTGCCAGTTTGCCAGCTGGATCGGCATAATTCGACAAAAGTTTCTAATAATTTACGGATTTTGGTGATTTCTGATCAATCAGCCAGGCATGTGGATGATTTTGTAGTTAATTCGCTAGAAATGTATATGTAGAGAATATAGAGGAAATTTTTACCAGTTTGCAATCTTTGTCGCCTTCGTTAACGCCCCCTGATTTTATGTAATACAAGTCTTAATTAAGTTTACTTGTTTTAAATTTAGAATGGAATATTACAGCCTAATTTTTAGCAGTAGATTAATTTTTAAATTCCCAATAATGCATTCAACTGCTTTAACCTTCGTCGTGTTATGCTCTTAATTTCCCTGAAATTTGTAAAATATATTTCTCCACTGGATTGAAAAAGGATTACATAGTATTGATTCATTCTATAATTTGTTTGGAATTTAATTTAATATAATGAACTTGGAATTGTAAATTTAAAAAAATCACTTTTGTTTATTGCATACTCTTTATGAATTGTGAAAATTAAAGACTAGGTTCTGGCTGTGGAACCTTGGCTTCAAGAATTCAAGCATATCATGATAAACATAAAAAGTGTCCGTAGTATTTAGAATTTTATTCTAAATTAAAGATTATTCTGGGCTGCTCTACACACTAACAGTCTCAGTGGAAGTTACGAGAGCCATGATTTATTTTTTATTAGCCTCAGATTATTTGGGCTCCCATACGTCGTAAGATTGCATGCCACATAAATATTACTTTGGACTGATTTTCTGGATTTTGGAATTGGACCTTCTTTTTGCTCGCCGGCTTGATTTTGTCTCAATAGTGCTCGATGTTGTCATTGACGACTGTAGCACTCTAATTGTTGTTCTGTTATTAAAACTCTGACTGCTGAATGTCATCCTGGATGTTGCTAATCTAAATGTTATCCCAGTAATAATTAATACTGATTAGGATTCAAAGTTAATACTGGGATTAATACTCTGTTCATTGTTACAGTCGACAAGATGTCGAATCCTAAGAAGCTGATCAGTGAAGTGGAGAAAGAGTCTCTCTATGGCTATGTCTATGCTGTGTCCGGCCCTGGTATGTCAATTTCTGTCCAATTTTTGAAATTTGTAAACCATACATGGCCATTTATCGGCAGAAGCAAATTAATATTCTCGTTTTAAATTCCTGTTGTTATTATGGCAAACTTTATTAACTAAAATTTATTTTACTTGTATTTCAGGTTTATTTCGATTGCTTAGTTATTTTTCAATTTGTATGATTGAGGGGTGGTCAACTAGATAGGTTACTTGTAACCTCTTTGACGGCTTTGTTTGTGTATGTCACTGCATATTTTGAGTGTATCAAAATAAAAATAGTTCTCTCTCTCTCTCTCTCTCATTTATGATGTTTAGCTATTAGCAGGGTTATATTTTTTTTAGGTTTTACTTTATGTTTAAGTTACTTGTCATTTGTTAATAAGTTACTTGTCGTTTATGCTTCGAGGCTGTAGAAGTAAAATGTATGTTATGTACCTATTTTCTGTAGAGCTATAAAAATTATGTAGTCTGTAACTGATCTGGCTGATTCAGTTCCTTTATTGTTTACTAATGAACTTTTAAACTGCAAAATTTTGATGTAAATATATTATGATGGAGGTGAGATTTGATGATAGTACGTCATAGCTTTGTAATATCTACAACTCTTGCTTTTCATTTATACCAATAATGGCTTTAAATTACGCATGCATAGTTTGCGGTAACAAAGTACTTGTTTATGTTCTTTAGTCGTGACGGCAGAGAAAATGTCCGGAGCTGCTATGTACGAGCTCGTGCGAGTGGGCCACTCTGAGCTTGTCGGTGAGATTATTCGTCTAGAAGGCAACATGGCCACCATCCAGGTCTACGAAGATACGTGTATCCTTCGCCAAGATGTGGGGATTATGTCGATACATGATTTAGCATATGTGTTTTGATTTATTGGCAATTAAAGTTAGAATAAGCAGCGGGGATTATGTCAATACATGATTTAGCACATGTGTTTTGATTTATTGGCTATTAGAGTTAGAATAAGCAGTGGGGATTATGTCAATACATGATTTAGCTTATGTGTTTCGATTTATTGGCTATTAGAGTTAGAATAAGCACTATTAATTATTATTCGTAATTTCATAGTGCAATGTTGTGACAAGTTTGTTGATGAACCTGTTCAATGATTGTATATTTAAGGTCTAATTCATAAACTTGAATTTAATGTTTGCTCTAATTAATATGTAAATGAAGTATAAAAATGTGCAATTTGGCACGTAATTTTCTTGACCAAGAACTCTGCGTGTGCCCGCACCTACACGCACATATTTGCGCCTGCAGCTGGAGTGACTGTTGGTGATCCAGTATTGAGGACTGGAAAGCCTCTATCGGTAGAGCTGGGACCTGGAATACTGGGAAATATCTTTGATGGTAAGTTAAATATTGCCTCTGCTTTGATAATGTTTGTATAAGTATTTAGTGCTGCAACGTATATTAGATTTTAATGCTCAGCGTATGTGTTAAAATGTGGAGTAGAGTACACAGCAGATAGAGACTATTTTATTTCTTGTTAGTAAATGATGATGCAGTTTGCTGCTAATTTACTGACAGGCTTGTCCTTGGTTATGCTGTCATCATCATCATCATCTTCCCTTAATTCCCAGTTTAACTAATGTCCGGAGATGAATAGACCTTCTCCACTCCTCTCTGTCCCACACCATACCATCAGTTCATCCCCTAACTTTCATATCCTTCTAAATCACCACATCCCATGTCGGTGTGGTCTACCTCTCTCCAGCTTAACATCCATCTCTTCTCTCTAAACTCTCTTTACTGCATCCTCATCTGCCTTTCTCACAATTTGTCCATACCATCTCATCTCGACTGAGCCAACCTATTTCTAATGCCCTCTACACTCAAATTCATCTTCACATATTCATTTTCTTGTCATTACATATTCGTTTCATATTACATATTCATTTCTTCTAGGCCTTGTTTATGCAGTATAGTTGAACTATACGTGGCATTGATTCTGTTCGTGGAGGTGGATGTGAAGCTTTCTGAAAGATGACAATCTGTGTCTTTACTCTAGATATCGGTGGGGTCAAAAGTGACCCTATCCTGGATGGTGATATCAGTGGGGTCAAAAGTTACCCTATCCTGGACGGTGATATCAGTGGGGTTAAAAGTGACCCTATCCTGGACGGTGATATCAGTGGGGTTAAAAGTTACCCTATCCTGGAAGGTGATATCGGTGGGGTCAAAAGTTACCCTATCCTGGATGGTGATATCAGTGGGGTTAAAAGTTACCCTATCCTAGACGGTGATATCAGTGGGGTCAAAAGTAACCCTATCCTGGACGGTGATATCAGTGGGGTTAAAAGTTACCCTATCCTGGACGGTGATATCAGTGGGGTTAAAAGTGACCCTATCCTGGGCGGTGTTATTGGTGGGGTCAAAAGTGACCCTATCCTGGACGGTGATATCAGTGGGATTAAAAGTGACCCTATCCTGGGAGGTGATATTGGTGGGGTCAAAGGTGACCCTATCCTGGACGGTGATATCAGTGGGATTAAAAGTGACCCTATCCTGGGAGGTGATATTGGTGGGGTCAAAGGTGACCCTATCCTGGACGGTATCGCGACCAGTGCAGGGTTGTTTGTAGATTTACAATTGTCTCCGAAGATAATTGTGCAGTGATTTTGTATTCACAGGTATTCAGCGCCCTCTGAAGGACATCAACGAGCTTACGAACAGCATTTACATTCCTAAAGGAATCAACATTCCTGCGCTGGACCGCAAAATCAAGTGGGACTTCTTCGCCGAAAAGAATATCCGAGTTAGTCAACATATTCATTTTAAGTGCAGCTGTCACTTAAGAGTCATTTAATATTTTTAATATTTTAATTTAAGTAGCAGTAGAGCTGTTTCAAATGATAATTTTTTCTGCTTTACTGTAATTTGACGAAAGCCATGTAATGCGGAACTTAGCTTTTGATCTGCTGTTTCTAGGTCTTATGTTATTTTCACTGATTTAACTGATTTCTCTTTCAGTATGCTTAACTAACTATTGTACTCTTATAATACTCCTCGGTTGTTTTGTACATGTCATCTCTGATACAAGTTTTGGTCTTAAGGAACCTACTATTGTAAATATTATCCTTTAGTTAGAGTAACAATGTGTTAAATAAGTCATCTGTCAGTTTGGTCATAAAGCTGCTTAATGCTAACAAATTACAAGATTTTATGATGTCAAAACTTGTGTAGACACTTATCGATTGATTGACGGACTGAGGGATTGATTTATGGTTTGATTGATTAGGTTGGCAGTCATATAACTGGTGGAGATGTTTTTGGTATGGTGCCAGAGAACAGCATGCTCAAGCACAAGATCATGCTGCCTCCTAAAGCTCGTGGTACTGTCACGTACATAGCAGAGTCCGGCAGTTACGACACCAACGTAAGCAACTGTTGCGCTTCTGTATAAATAAATCAATCAGCTGAAATATTATATCTTGATACCCGATACCCAGTGTTATTGATACTGGTTTAACAGAGTTATTTTGTTGCACTTTTAATACCAATAAATTAGTCTTAAAACATAATAACTAATCTGGTGGGATGCAGGGTGTAAATCAGGTCTAAATTGAACCTGCTTGTATCAATACATGTATTGTGTATGTGTTTTGAACTGGATACAGCGTTGTGTATGTGTTTGAGTTGCTCATATGATGTGGCGTTTTGTAGGTGTTTTTGTGTATTTGTGTTGCTCATACGATGTAACATTTCATAGGTGTTTTTGTGTGTTAGTGTTGCTAATAGAACAAGAATGTGGTCGTATATAAATGCTTGTGCTGGTAACAGGACGTGGTGTTGTGTACGTGTATATGTTGCTAATAGGTATGGCTCTGTATATGTTAGCATTGTTAATAGGTGCTGCTCATGTGTTTGTATGTGGTGCTGCTCATGTGTTTGTATGTGTTTGTGCTGCTACAGGATGTGGTGTTGGAGACGGATTTTGACGGAGAGAAGACCAAGTACACGATGATGCAGGTGTGGCCGGTACGTCAGCTCAGACCTGTCAACGAGAAGCTCGCCGCTAACTTTCCTCTACTCACTGGGCAGCGGGTCCTAGACGCTCTATTTCCGTTAGTACTAGATATTGTCTTGATGTTGTGTTCTAATGACTTGAATGTAGATAGTCTTTTTTCATATTATAATATCTTGATTTAGTATGATGTTGTAACTTTGTTTAGTATTGAATTAATTTAATTTCTTAATTAATATCATTAATTTATGATGATCGAGATTTTTATGAGATATGAATTCACTTGAGTTACGTTATAGATTAAAGTTGGTAAAGCTAAGGTTAGCTTCAGTTTCCTCACTCGAAAGCGATGTCTGTGACGGGCGAGCCCAATATTTGAACCCCACACCATCTGATCCGCGGTCGAATATCTTACCGACTTCGCCACTGGCTCCAGCCAGTGTCATCCTTTATGTTAACTGAACATTAATGCTTGCAATCTCTCTCTTCTTCTTAAGTGCACTGCCACGTGGCAGGTTCAAGGTACATATTCATACTCAAAGTCTGCTTTCTCGCTCCATAAGAGCACTCCTTAGATCAACCAGTTAATCCCTTCACAAAGTCTATGCCTTATCCATACCTTATGTCGCCCATAGCTTGGGAAAAGTATGGCTTCTTGCAATCTATTATTGGATTAATTAATTATCATGCGACAACAGTTGTGCTTTGGTTTATTTACTATTTACATAGTAAATAACATTTCTATTTACCGACTTCGCCACTGGCTCCAGCCAGTTCAGTAGTAACTGAACATTTGCAATCTATTATTGGTTTTTCATGCGACAACATTTGTGCTTTGATTGGACAGATGTGTACAGGGTGGTACAACGGCAGTGCCGGGAGCTTTCGGTTGTGGTAAGACTGTCATCTCTCAGTCGCTGTCCAAATATTCCAACAGCGACGTCGTCATCTACGTGGGGTGCGGTGAGAGAGGTAACGAGATGTCTGAGGTGCTGAGAGACTTCCCTGAGGTGCGTGTCTAATTCTCTTCTATCTTTTCTCTTATCTAATTCTGCAGTCGATTATCTTATTATCTAATTATCTAATTATCCTATTATGTAAAGTCGATTATCTTCCATCCTTTCTCTTTGTAATTTTGCTAAAATGTCAATATTTTAAGTTATGCACGTGTATTATTGTTAGTATTACTATTATTATTTGTGTTTAGTATAATTTTGCATTTTTTTGTTTTTTCTCTAGTAGAGTACTTGATCACTTGCATTATGGTTTCAGTATTGGATCACTTGCATTATGGTTTCAGTATTGTCGATAGAGTAGAGAGTTTTAGGCTGATAATGACAATGGTTATTTATATGTTGTTTTATTTAACAAATGTATAATTTTAATGGAGTGTCGTAATTACAACAAGATAAATAATACCAGAGATTTAGCACCCTGTTCTTTGTATATAGAGGAGGTCAGTTCTAGTTAGAAACTGCACCATTTAGAATCAAGTTTGAATAGTTTAGGTCTCATAGTTTAAACTTGTAACCTTCTTATTTTGTACTGTATTGAGCATTATTTTACTGTATTGATATTATTGTAGCTGACTATGGAAGTGGATGGTAAGACAGAGTCCATTATGAAGAGAACGGCTCTTGTTGCCAACACTTCTAACATGCCTGTAGCTGCCCGTGAGGCTTCTATCTACACTGGTACGTTGTTTGCTATATCTCCAATGCTATGTTGTTTTATCTGCACTGCTACGTTGTTTCCTATATCTCCAATGCTATGTTGCTTTATCTGCATTGGTACGTTGTTTTCTATATCTCCAATGCTATGTTGCTTTATCTACGCTGGTACTTTTTCTCTCTAATGCTATGTTGTTTTATCTAAACTAGTACGTTGTTTCCTATATCTCCAATGCTCTGTTGTTTTATCTAAACTAGTATGTTTTTTCTTTTAGGCGCGTTGCTAGTTTGCTTCATCTACACTGGTCAAGATGTTGTCTTTTTAAGTTCTATGCTGTGTTGCCTCATCTACACTGCTATGTTGCTCTTTGTGTTAGAGATGAATCATTTAGCTAGACCTCTGCTTGTGCTGCAGGTATAACCTTGTCTGATAGATTGATTGATTGACGCAGGTATAACGCCGTCAGAGTATTTCCATGACATGGGCTACAACGTGTTCATGATGACTGACTTATTGATTGATTGATTGATTGATTGACGCAGGTATAACGCTCTCTGAGTATTTCCGTGACATGGGTTACAATGTGTCTATGATGGCTGACTCGACATCTCGTTGGGCCGAGGCGTTGCGTGAGATCTCAGGTCGTCTGGCTGAGATGCCGGCTGACTCCGGCTACCCGGCTTACCTCGGTGCCAGGCTGGCTTCATTCTACGAGCGTGCTGGGCGCGTGAGATGTATCGGCAACCCCGACAGAGAGGGCAGTGTTACCATCGTGGGAGCGTTAGTAAACTTCGTTTTTAAGATTCAATTAGTAAACTTCATTTTTTAAGATTTCTAGAGAACGTTATATATTTTCATGTATCATTGGTAGACATTTGAATTTTTATTTACTGCTAAAATATGAATTTACTATTATAGTAAATCTTTCCATCTAACTGAGGAAGGCAACTGGAAATCACCTCAGAAGCCATAGTTTTCCCAAGCTATATGCTACATAAGAAATGGATAAGTCATAGACTTTGTGAAGGGATAACTTATTGATCTCAGTAGTGCTCTTATGGAGCGAGAAAGCAGACTTTGAGTACGAATATGTATCTTGAACCTGCAACTTGTTAGTGCACTGAAGAGAGAGAGAGAGAGAGAGAGAGAGTAAATATTAATATGGTATTTCTAAGTGTTTCGTGTCATTATTATCACCTCTAATCGCAGTATTGATGAATTGATTGGTGTAGTGTGTCTCCACCTGGTGGAGACTTCTCAGACCCGGTCACTTCGGCCACGCTGGGTATCGTTCAGGTGTTCTGGGGGCTCGACAAGAAGCTCGCTCAGCGCAAGCACTTCCCCTCCGTCAACTGGCTCATCAGCTACAGCAAGTATATGAGAGCGCTCGACGAGTACTACGACAAGAACTTCCCCGAGTTCCCTGCTCTCAGAACCAAGGTCTCTATACTAATATCTTAATAGTTGAAAACAGCGAAATTAATTATGAAATTTATAAGCGTATCAGAACCCTGTGTTTTGCCGGGTTGTTTGAAGAATTGACCAACCGATGAATGCACGTGTCGTAGAAGGCGACTAAAGCACTAAGATCCATACCAACGTCAGAAAGGGCATTCGGTTGGTGGGCGCCTAGGCTCCAGAAATTGTTACATAATTTTAAACGAATGGAAAGTCTCAAATAGTGGATTGACTGATGATGTGATGTGGGACAGAGCAGAGAGGATTGGAGACAGCTTATTTGTATCCCGATCCTGGTTAAACTGAGATTCAAGGAAAGATGAGCAATCGAAAGATGATTAATCACAACATAACAAATTGAACAGAAGAAAATATAAACAGTATAAAATTATTTGTTATATTATTGAACAGTAAAAATTTATATGCTATGAGAAAGCTGCATTGTTACACGTTTTTCTGGGATTGTATTGAAATTGACATGAATATTGAATATAGCTTTTCCTAACTTTTTAGATTTTTTTGGATGTAGCATCTGCAAAGATTAAATTAATCGTGGTATGTATAAAAGTATAATTGCTGATGATCGAATGACTACATTGTTTAGATTAATTAATTGATTGATTGATTACTATTGATCTATTGATTGACTACTATTGAATGATTGATTAATATTGATTGATTGACTACTATTGATTTGATTGATTACTATTGATTGATTGATTACTATTGATTGATTGACTACTATTGAATAATTGATTAATATTGATTGATTGACTACTATTGATTTGATTGATTACTATTGATTTGATTGATTACTATTGATTGATTGATTACTATTGATTGATTGATTACTATTGATTGATTGACTACTATTGAATGATTGATTAATATTGATTGATTGACTACTAATGATTGATTGATTGATTGCTATTGGTTGATTGATTAACTAATTGATTGATTGACTACTATTGATTGATTAATTACTGTTTCAGTGTAGAGAAATCCTACAAGAAGAGGAGGATCTCTCTGAAATCGTTCAGCTTGTCGGCAAGGTACGTGACGTGCTCGCCTGTGAGGAAACTTTGTAAAATGTAGATAAAATAGGGAATGTCTCGCTGGAGATCTCGTGGACCACGATCATATTGTGCACTGACGCTGTAACTTAAAATTCTGCTTAACTCTTGGTTTCCTTTTGAAGTGCACATTAAATATTGTTGGATTTTAATGGTGATATTTAGAATTCTAACTTTGTTTAAACTATGTGCACAAGTATTTAGACTCATTTATAACGATTATTTGTAATAATTAATTTAAGTTTATTGACAGTTCTTTTACCTTTTTAATACTCTATTAAACATATTTTTCACCTAATTTCTTTGCTGATTTGTTGTTTCATTGATCTTTGTGATTGTTGTTGAGCAGTGCCTAGTTAGTAGATTAGATGTTGAGACTATTAGACTGTTTGTGACACAGGGCTCGCTGGCTGAGTCAGATAAGATCACGCTAGAAGTGGCCAAGCTGATCAAGGACGACTATCTGCAGCAGAACGGCTACTCCACCTACGACAGGTTCTACCCTCACGTGCACATCATAACATATAATAATAATAATAATAATAAAGGTTTAACGTCCGTTTCCTCATACAAGGATGATGTCAGGGATATCATAATATAACACAACATAACAATGTCATAACATAACGGCCCACTGGGTCAGGAAGCACAGATACTTGTTTAAGACCCATTTCCTCCTTCCTCTCCATGGTTATTAGTAACCGTTGCCTTTTGATGGCGCATCAATTGCAGCTTGCGCAGATTTAAGAAATCACAACATGACAACTTGACATGACGTGTTGCAAAACAATGTTTAGTTTTAAGCTACAATTACCGACGTGCCACTGGCTGGAACTAAGATACTAGACCGTGGATCAGTATGTGTGGGGTTCAAATCCTGGCGGATCAGTATGTGTGGGGTTCAAATCCTGGGCTCTACAGTCACTGATATCGCTTTCAAAGGAGGCAACTGACGTTAACCTAAGCTTTTTAGCTTTCTTATGCAAAAAACAAGAATTGTACTAATAATCATTTAATAGGCTATAATGCTCATTGTATTAAGTGAAATGAAATATACGAAATTTTTTAAACATAGAATTGTTTACTCCGAACTTATAGTCAAAGAACAGACGAACATTAAATGGAGTAAACAGCGATTAACGATGAGTTCAGTAACTCTCTGTAGGATTGCAAAACGTACAAATAATGAATGATGCTGACTATAAGTAGCTAGGTCATTTTATGCTGTTGCTAGTGGAGTTCCTACTACACTGGTACCATAGCTTTCCTTTAAAACATAAATCAGATGTTTCAGACTGATTTATTACTGAAATTTTACTTTACGAAGCTTAGCTGCTACTCCGGTTTTAACAGGTTTGTTGTTGCAGTCAGCTTGGGATGCGGTGATTAAGAAGGACATGAGATATAGGGGATTGACTGATGATATAGTGTGGGACAGAGAGGATTGGAGAGGGTCTATTCGTATCCCGACCCTGGGTAAACTGGGATTTAAGGGAAGACGATAATATGATGATGATGTTGATGATGATGACCACGACGATGACGACGATGATGATGATGATAGATCCAGCGATTGACGACTCTCTATATTAAATTCTTGTTGTTGATCTTATCGCAGGTTCTGTCCATTCTACAAGGCAGTGGGCATGCTGAAGAACATCATAGCGTTCTACGACATGGCTCGCCACGCCGTGGAAACGACTGCCCAGAGCGACAACAAGGTCACGTGGAACATGATCCGTGATCACATGAACGACCTCCTCTACAAGCTCAGCAGCATGAAGTTCAAGGTCAGATAGCTAGCGTTTATTTCTCTTGTCTTCTCTCTTTCTGTTTAGTTGTATTTAAGTTACATCTAACTTCAATTGAAGAGTTGAATATGCTTTCGTTGACGTGTTGGTCCAAGCGTGAGCTTCATGTTGAATGTGAATTAGCGTCGTACTGCTTCTTGATGTCGTATTTGGTGATATACTAATGGGTACTCGATGTTGTCATTGACGAGTGTAGTACTCTGTTTTTGTATTTTATTATGCAGTGGTCATATTTACTTTGTCTCATAATGTATTTTTAAATTTTTGTCCAATGGTTTCTATAGTTTTTAAAAGCCTGGGCTAAGTTTTCACGGCTGTACCACTAATTATTATAACCATGAGCAATGGGTCTGAGCTAGTAAATGTACTTTTGCCTATTGCTTGCAGACTAGATGTATGATCGATTTAGATACATGTATGGCTCTACTGATTCTATATATATCTTCTTCACTTTAATATTTGTTAACTATAACTTGCATGTATATTTTAGTATGTTTCAGTTATAGCGTCTGTAATATTTGACAATAATTTAGACCATTTCTTTATATACTCTTGTGCACAGATATTGTAAACAAATTAGTTACTTTGCTAAATAGTTTTTCCATTTTTCATTCTGTACAATAACAAAAATAAGAAAATTATTTGATGGGTCAATCTAGCTATTGGACTGATTATAACAAATTAATTATAAATTAAATAAATAATAAATTAATTTTATAATTAAATAAATATTAAATTAATTTTATAATTAAATAAATATTAAATTAATTTTATAATTAAATAAATATTAAATTAATTATAAATTAAATAAATATTAAATTAATTATAAATTAAATAAATATTAAATTAATTATAAATTAAATAAATATTAAATTAATTATAAATTAAATAAATATTAAATTAATTATAAATTAAATAAATATTAAATTAATTATAAATTAAATAAATATTAAATTAATTATAAATTAAATAAATATTAAATTAATTATAAATTAAATAAATATTAAATTAATTATAAATTAAATAAATATTAAATTAATTATAAATTAAATAAATATTAAATTAATTATAAATTAAATAAATATTAAATTAATTTTAAATTAAATAAATATTAAATTAATTATAAATTAAATAAATATTAAATTAATTATAAATTAAATAAATATTAAATTAATTTTATAATTAAATAAATATTAAATTAACAAATTAATTGCTCGACAGGATCCAATCAAAGACGGAGAGGCAAAGATAAAAGCCGATTACGATGAATTATTAGAAGAACTGCAGACAGCATTCCGTAACCTGGAGGATTAGGACTGCTGCTTCACGTATACAGGATCGCCTCGTATAGCAGGATAGCAGAAGCTGTTGTGTTCTCAGTCGTGTGTGTTGTGTTAGCTCTGTAATGATCCAGGAAATGACGACAATTAACAATTACTTGTATCGTATATTTAAGCAAAGCTTTACTGTCCTTTTTTCATTTAATTTTTTTCTTTTAAATTATAATAATATAATTTCTACAAAATTATAATCATATAATTTCTACAAAATTAATTAAGCTCAATACGTGTATTGCACGTATTTTGACTTATGAAAGAGTAGAACTTTGTTCGTGTATTCATATGTCGTATGTTTTATTTCTTTTTAATTTGTAGTCCAGCTGGAAGGATAATTGATAATATTTTCAGGATTTTGATGGGATGTATATTTATTTAATTAAAGTCTAGGATAAATATTCCAATGTGATAAGCCTCATTCTTTAGACACTAATCAACTGAGGCTTTTAAGCCAAACTCTTTGCTCGTTAAACTATTAACACGTTTTGCACGAATTGAAATTGTGCATGAATACATTCACATGGACGTTGTAATTGCTGTGTAACAATGAAGGTAGTGACTTTTTAAGCTGTCTATGTAATTGAATACTACTGAATAGTGGCTATCATTGCATCATAATATCTAGCAGACTTTTCTGCTATGCTCACTTCATATCCATGTCAATTGCTCGTGCCGAGATGAAGGATTTCAGTTCAGATGTATATGATTGTTTTGTTTCTTCTGAAAATATTGATAGAGTGATTTCTGAATTCGGTAAGGACTGTCATCGTATGGCAGTGTTTGGTATAGCATCAGTACTCGAGTCTTTAGTTCTGTCACATTTTGTTACGTAGTTTAAAATAGCTCACTACAGCTCACTACTTTCTACACAATTTTTCAATTTTTATTAGTCTAGTATGCGGAAATTTTATATATTTTGTAACTGCATTACTACTATTTAGTGCAGATGATAGTGCTTTATTATTTCGTCGGTTATTTAATATCTGACTAATTTAAGTCATTCTCTTCTAAATACCTGATAATGCCTATTGAGAACAGTACACATTGTGATTGCTAGGAGAGAAGTTAGATATGACGACTATTGCAAATGTCTTCATATCTCTGTACTGGCATGAAGCAGTGCCTAGAACAACAGGTGATTGAATTTGCTAATCATTTTTCTAGAAGTCTCATATTCACGGATTAGTCATTTAGGATGCTCTGTATCCTGTCTCAGTTAAAAGCAAATATTGAACCTACTTTTTTAATTTCTTTTTGTAACTGTATGAAGCAATGCCATGAACTCGTAATTGAACAGAAAATCTTGAAAGTGTCTCGTTATCAATCGGTACTGCATTGCTGCAGTCGTCTAAGGGTGCATATCCCTGTCTCAATACATTTTCATGTATCTAATACCTTATTATTAATATGCCGGTTGGTATGGTCAAGTTGTTAGCGGATTTTTCTGCTATGCCAGAGGCTGCATGTTCGAAGCACTGACACTGACAGTGCACTTGTAGTGTATAAAGGAAGTTTGACTAAATTTTACTTACTTCTGTATCTAGGAGTGTATTTCCTACATTTGTGGTTACTGTTTTTTGTCTATTGTAAACAATTGAGATCTAATCTGTAGGATTGTTTGACTAATAATTAAATAACCTCCTCATAGCATTTAACGCATAAATTGCGCTATGTTGTCATGGACGATGGCTGTACTATAATGTCTGTTGACTGTTTGGATTTATTTTTCCTACCTCTTTACTGATCATAAACATATAAAAGCTGATTAGAGACAATTAGTCTTGGGTTATTGATTAATATATTAGATGTATTGTAGTAATAACTGTTAAATGTGTTGTAACGGCTTGTCAAGAATAATCGAATAACTTTTAGAAATAACTTAAAGTATCTTGAGCAGCTTCTCAAGCTCTCTAATTAAATAAGATTATTTAAAATGTTAAATATTATTTTGTTTCTTGTGGTACTTTTGACTTGTATTTAACGTAGTTCACTTTTAATCACTATAATGGTACGGCTGAAATAACTTAATTTACCTTCATATAATCCCTGCCATCTTATTGTTAACACCTGTGTGCTAACAAAGGGATGGTTTTGACAGGTTTTGTTATTCATGCACCGTAACATTCAGATATGTCTTAGTGGATAATTGTCATAGATGTACTTGTAGATCTAGATATTCGCTCATTTTGTTACTCTGTAGTTAGCTGAATGTTAATGCGATTATGCTGTATTGAATGCAATCATGCTATGTGATGGTAAAAAAAAAAAAAAAAAATTATCCTATTCAACGCGAAAATTGTTTGAATTTTTATTTCTGTTATTGCTTTACAGGATATGTTGATAACTAGCCAAAACTCTGCAACAGAATATTCATCAAAACGGCTAGACGCTTTGAAAGTTAATAAAGCAGTTTTTCTTTGTATTTTGAGTCACAGGACGCAAGTTAAATTAGGGAACTAAAACGAGTGTGTTAGAATGAGGACTGAATAATTTGATGTCCAAGAGAATTCTGAGTATAATTCAGACTAAAGACGTCACGATGCAGACTAAAGACGTCACGATGCAGATATATGACGTCATTATACAGACTTATGACGTCATGTTGGAGATTAATGACATCATGACGCACACTAATGACGTCATGATGCTTACTAATGACGTCATGATGCAGACTAGTTACGTCATGATGCAGACTAGTTACGTCATGATGCAGACTAATGACGTCATTCTGGAGAGTATAACATCAAATCCAATAGCGTTGACTTTCAATGATCAACCATTGAATGCATTAGAGACTCGGCTATCATTGTAGTGCCACATATCATATAAATTGACGAATTCTGGCAACTCTGTCGAAGTTGGCGGATGTGAAGTAGTAAAGACTTACAAAAGATATGTTAAATAATAATAATAATAATAAAGCTTTAACGTACGTTTCCTCATTCAAGGATGATGTCAGGGACGTCCCCACGGCACGCATCACTACAGATCAATTCACCCAGACTAATCTGCAAAAGAAATGTGCTGAGGAAAAGTAAGGTCCTAAAAAAGTTAAAGTTAAAAAAGTTAAGTCAAAAGTTAAGGTCCTTGAAAAAGTTAAAGTAAAAGTTGTTATTGATATTGTCATCCCGTATGATTCCATGACCTTTCTCAGTCATTTATAACTACGTTTAGCAACGACTCTACTTATCGTATAGGACATAGGTAATGGTGGATTAGAAAGCTGTTAAACCGATTAGTTGGACATTTTGTTTAAATCTGAAGAATTTGTGAATAATTGAAAAGCTTGGAACATTCAACCATCTGTAGCGCTAACAGACCAGTTTAATCCCAGTTAAACCGAGTTACAATATCACAGTGGAACGAACGAAACGGGTGAGCCAGGTCGGTTTTTAAAATTTAAACGCTAAATTACGTTAAATTGTAGCTGACGGAGATTACTGAAGTCAACTCGTACAGTTGCTTAGGTTTTTAAACAGCTTCTATTTGAAAACTGTTCTAGTCTATCGCCGATGCACGTTCGTCATTTTAAGCCGTTGTTACTTGTCGAATACTAGCTTGAATATTTATAGAGCAACAAGTCCACTCTATGGTCAGTAAAAACCCCTACAGACTTCTGAACTTTTAATACCAGCCCAGAAAACTGAGGAACTAGGATCTATGGATCAACCTCAGCCGTAATTGTCACCAACTAGTGACATTATGGAAACAAAACGACGAAGGCAAGGAAAACTACTGACGTGGTCATACTCTTCCCTTGTAAAAGCTAAGATAAGAGCGTTTCTTCTGAATAGAGTCAATTTGTTGGCCTTTAAAAGGCTGTTCAGTGGAAAAGATAGCAGATAGCGTGAACAATTTTGTGACTTAATTGTAACTGTCATTTAATAGAACACTAGAGAGAGAGAGAGAGAGAGAGAGAGAGAGGGAGGGAGAGAGAGACTTTTATTCGACTAGTTTTGTTTAAGTAACATCTAACTTCAGTTGAAGAGTTGAATATGCTATCGCTGACGTGTTTGTCCAAGCGTGAGCTACATGTTCTAAAATGAAGTCCAATATGTCACAATTTTTAAATTTACATTCTCTTCTGCACTGATGCTTTTTATTAAAAAACAAAATTTTGCATGAAGAGAAGAACAGTTTGAGCTTAGATAGAATAAGTACTGGTACGAGAGAGAGAAAGCGAGAGAGAGAGAAATACAGAGAGAGGTGGGAAGGAGTCACTGATCAATAATTCAGGACACCGGATAAATCACATATTCACGTTATAAACATCCTTACACGAAGCTGACGATCCTTTTCTTAACCAGAACAAGCTGTGAGGGAAGCGGATGGCAGGCGAAAAGGAGAATTAAATGTGGAGAGTGTTATATCCGCGGTTATCAAAAATTCATCGCCATTGTTACAGGGCGAGGAGCTAGCATCATCAGCGGATCCTGAAGGATAAGCGACTCTTATAGGAAGTGGAAAATGATAATACTTTCCACAAAGCCTTCGAGTTTATAATTAATGATATAAAGACATTGACGCCGTGTCTTAATGCGTGGCACATATTGGCCTATAGAATATAATTGGCCTAAAGTCATATTGTAGAAAATTAGTTACAAAAGATACTTTAGACAAAGATACTAAACAATTGAAGTTTAATTTGCGCTTGTTGACAATGCGTTATTACTATATATGCTCGAATTAAAGCTATTTTCGTCACTGATGGTGCATTTTTAACTAGTGTTGAATTATGTATTAGGTTTACGTTACTTATAAAATTTGAATTTTTAAATTTCAGTAGGCCTATTTAATCTGTAACATTTAATGAACAACTTAGCATATTTTCATTCTGCTAAAATTGACCGTTAGCATTTAATCTCCGTACATTTTACTCTAGCCAAGTAGGCCTATAATCAATCAATCAATGAGAATTTAACGTCCGGTTCCTCGCCATAAGGCATTGTCAGGGACGTCATAGAGTCTTGTATAGCTATAGATTCTGGTTACTATAGGGACCTACCGATTTCCAAACATTTCTCTTAACAATGAACCTATAACGCTTAAAACAGAGTTTAACGTCTGTTTCTGTCTCATAAGGTATACTGCCAGAGATGATACGACCGAGATTCTAACTTACATGTATAGCCTCCTGTGTTCTCATGTTTATAAGAATTGGCTGGAGCCAGTTTCGAAGTCGGTAAGACACTCGACCGCGGATCAGTATGTGCGGGGTTCAAATTCTGGGCTCGCCCGTCACTAACATAGCTTTCGAGTGAGGAAACTGACGTTAACCTTAGCTTTTCTAACTTCTGCTCTGATAATAAACGTACGTAGTTAAGGATTTCTGCGCACTCCTTCACAAGACTCCAAAGTACATACACACACACACACACACACACACACACACAGGCACACATACAAACAAACTAACACACACACGGTGCACATGTATAATGCATGTAAATGATACAGTAAGGACAGTTTCTTTGTGACCTCAGCTTGTAATTTCGTCCATCAAATACTTGTGACATATGTTCCGACCGGGCGACACCGGTAGTCAAATGCCGAATCTATAATTCAACGTGTCGCGTCAGAAAGGCACTGTTTAGACGTTGTCCTGCGAAGCAACATCCGCAGATCTTCCTTCTGTCATGATTATTTAACCAGCTTTAAAATTTATGGAAACGAATACTAAACTACTCTGCGTAGTTGACCACCACTTCAGAACTGTTGATCCTATTACTCGTACCTGATCTAAATATCCTGACCTAATATGATTAGACTTCAAATCATCATCATCATCTTTCCTTGAATCCCAGTTTAACTAGGGTCAGGATACGAATAGACTGTCTCAAATCCTCTCTGCCCTACATCATAGCAACTGTTCAAATTTGTGTAGCAATTTCTGGAGCCTAGCGCTCACCAACCGAATGTCCTTTCTGACGTTGGTGTGGATCTTATTGCTTTAGTCGCCTTCTACGACACGTGTAGTCACGGTTGATCAATTCTTCAAATAACCCGGACACAATACGGAGAATTATTAGGCTTCAAATAATGTTAAAAAATAGTTTGAATTGAATGTATGCCTACACCGGTTATAGAAACTGAAAATACAGATTTAACGCCCGTTTCCTCATATTATAATATTTTGGACTTTCCTCCATCTCTATGTCATCTCATGTACGTGTACAAATCGATTCACCTAAGCGACCTAGAGACAAATGTGCTGAAGAGAAAGAAAAAAGATCCTAAACGGTGCCAGTCTGGTTATTAAAAAATGGTTAACGAGTCCAGGGCTCACCCTTCCGTCATTGATAAGTTTGAAGATGTCATACTGATATAACTAAAAATCGTATAGACAGGTATAATTACAATCTCCTAATTAATTATGTACTCCTGTTTGCCAAATTACTTCTTCGGTTGCCTCTAACGGCGCTTTCAACTTAGGCTACAGGAGTGCTTAAAATGTTTTACCATTTTCCTATAGTGCCAGTTAAAAGAGAACTAATGGCTTACAAACTGGATACTATGGACGGCAATTATTGTGCCGACCTGTCCTATATAGATCTATGGAAGATAAAGAGCTAGCAGATGTTATGAATATTGTATAAATGCGAATATAAGTGATGATGCTAGAGGAAATAAGCCTGCGGAATATGGGTAAATGTGTAGTGACAGCAAAATGAAGAAACTAAATTATTCAGCATTTCCATTTCAGTAGCTGATTAAATAGCCAAGAGAGTTTTATACTAGTGCCATATAACTTGGGGAATAGAGAGAAGAAAACGGAGGTTATTTTAAGGGTTCGTGTGTCAATGGGACGGTTGCTTTTAGAAGATTCTCAAATAGGCTATATTAAGCTAAATTAGACGTAAATACTATTAATTGGTTGCCTGCAATAGCCTAAATAGGCTACAAGTTGTAGCAGGTTAATTTCAAGCATCTGTGCTTCCTGACCCAGTGTGCCGTTATGTTTTTAAACTCTAACTTAGACTGAAAATAGATAACAGAAAGCTCTTCTACGGTTACCTCCAATCATTATCAAAGTTTCCCAATGATTTTACAAATATGGCGGAAACAATTATTGAGAGAGTTTTTGTATTTTGCAATGAAACTTTCAGAATACAGAACGCCATATTGCATAAATAAATTCATTAATATAGTTTCGTGTTGTGTCCGGGACACTGAAGAGTGGGCCAATGATTAATTACACATGTCCTAAGAAATAATTAAACAAGTACTTAGGAAGTCAACAGGAAACACCTCAGATACTATATTTTTCCCAAGTTACATCTTTACATGTATAGTCTGCAAAGTGAATATGGATAAGGCATAGCCTTTTATTGAGAGATTAACTCATTGATCTGTGGAATACTCTTTGAGGAGCATGAAAGGAGACCGAGTATGAATATGTGCTTGCTTCTGACATACCACTTGGCAGAACAGTAGAGAGAGAGAGAGAGAGAGAGAGAGAGAGAGAGAGAGAGAGAGAGAGAGAGAGAGAGAGGAGTAGTCTATCTACAATTGAGTTATTCATAACTAGATGTACATGTAGCGTATTTTTACTGTTATTGAAAAAGTTTTAAATTATAATTGAAAAAGTACTTTAA
Source organism: Enchytraeus crypticus (assembly GCA_905160935.1). NCBI lineage: Eukaryota > Metazoa > Annelida > Clitellata > Enchytraeida > Enchytraeidae > Enchytraeus > Enchytraeus crypticus. The sequence continues at coordinate 288,938 of CAJHZI010000385.1, forward strand.
AATAGCGAATTCGTTTAGAACTCCAATTACTGTACGAGCTTAGATACTAATAGCTATTCTTCTATCCTTATCTTCACCCTCTGCTACCGTTGTTGTACGTGCCATGTATTTTGAATAATTAAAAGGCAGACATTCTGTGCAAATGCATAATTTAAATACTGATTAATTAGTTCAGAACTTTGCCGGGGTAGACCAATGCTTTGCGCAGGGCTATGGGCGGATTGGGGCTTCGAGGGCCTGCCCAATGCCTCATATCTAATGCATGACTTGGAAGAGAATCCGATAAGCATAAAATATTCATGGAGCTCGTACGTAGTCACCACGTTAGCGTGCCTTTAGCAAGGAGCGGCCTTTAGGCTAAACTGACGGGGGGGGGGGGGGGGGGGGTGGGTGAAGGCTAAAGCGATTGTAGCCTGATCCGATGACCTAAACTGCAGGCATTCTTACAACGAAGAGAAATAAAGGCTTGGATTACACGCATTTTGTGCTTTAATTATTTTAGATATTCCTGCATGCTATCAAATTTTATATTCTGCTTAAGTTGATGTTCGTATTGAAATCAAAAATAATATTTTTGATTTTAATATTAACATCAACTTAACCAGAATATAAGTAAATTAAAATAAACATAGTGTAATTAAATATAGTGTAATTATCAACTGTGTCTACATGTATATCTGTCACTTTTAATACCACATGTTTAAACCGTTAGGCAATTTAGACAATTATCCGTATAACCAGACTGTGAATGTCCGAGATTTTACACTCAGATCTGCGCGGCTGGCATTCGAACCACGAGGGTTCAATTCACCTCAGGATCTGTCATTTAAAACTGCATGACGTTACCCCTACGCTATTAAGACATTCTAATATAGAATTATATATAATCTAAATGGATATAAAATAATAGAAATATATATTAGGCAACACAATATGTTGTATGTTTGGTAACACTAATATAGGAGTAGGACAGCAATTAAAAGGTAGAACTTAGTATGTAGCACAGCTTAAAAGCGAAACAAGCAGAATGAATAAGCTAATTTTTCAGGAAATTGTTTTTACACTTTAGCAGAAGAATTTCGCATCGATCGTCCAAATTAATAGAAATAATTAATGTTAATTGAAAGAAATTGATTAGAGCTAAAGTGTAGACTTAACAATAGGAGCTAAGTTAGAAAATTAATGTACTGTCGTAAACTGTACAATAAAAGTATATACACAGTATTACTGTGATGATTTCCTCAGCTAAATTACTAATAGTTTACAAAAAGTTTAGAAGCTGAGTTGGCCTACTGAACAATAATTAATTTGAAATAATTTCTAATTACTAAATTGATTGTTTGTCCCATCATTTTTTGCACTGTAGGCCTATATCTCAAATTTACTATATGCCGGCTGTGCATATTAAATTTTCAAGTTTTAAATGTTTCAAGTTTTGTGATAGTCTATTTTAGAATTATGCAACAAAATGATGACTATCGAAACTGTAACTTAATCATAAAATATGAATTTTAAAGGTCAATATTATTTTAAGAGGCTTATGATAAAATAAGTTGAGATAAAATAGGATGTTACAGGCCTAAGATATGGCAGAGAAAGGTGATTTTTGCTAAAAGACGAATTTTTGCTGCAAGGTTCAGCCATTGGTCGTTAATGGAGCTCTTTGTCGTATACATAGTCCCTCATCAAATATTCACTCGTACTCATCGATTATGAATGAAGCCTGAACCCGCTTTGTGATAGGGGGAGGGGGTGAGAATAGGTTGTACATGTGTTTTTGGAGGCATAGATGCGGGCAAGGGTTAGATGCGCATTTCTCTATATTTCTCTCTCTCTTTCTCTCTTTCTCTCTTTCTCTCTCTCTCTCTCTCTCTCTTTCTCTCTCTCTTTCTTTCTATCTCTCTCTCTCTTTCTCTCTCTCTCTATCTATCTCTCTCTCTCTTTCTCTCTCTCTCTATCTATCTCTCTCTTTCTCTCTCTCTCTCTCTCTCTCTCTCTCTCTCTCTCTCTCGTTCTCTCTTGATTCTCTTTGTACATGTACATATACATTGCTATTATCAAATCTATACAGCATATTTTTGCAAAAGCTACTACAGCTCTTTTACTGTTTCTCTTTTCTATTTCCTGCATATTGATTGCGCTAAGTTTTAAATGATCTTTCGTCTAGGTCTTCCTCAAATTTATTTCCATTCAATGTAGATTTGGCTCACTTGGCAACTATTTTAATGGAACTGAACATAAATATAATGTCATAACACAGACGATTCTGTAAATTTAAGGCTCTAAGCTTCCGAGCTCAACGTTAAACGCTCTGATTAGCCTATGATTTTTTAATTGATTAGTCAAAATGTAATAAGAAATAGAAATAATTTCTTTCCCTCCATTCCATTCCATTTTCATTCTATTCTATTCTATTCTATTCTATTCTATTCTATTCTATTCTATTCTATTCCATTCTATTCTATTCTATTCTTTTCTACTCTACTCTACTCTAGAATTACTTCTGCCAATTGCTAATAAAATTCCTATAATTGATGGGACAAGCGACTCATTATGGGAATTTAAGGAAATAAACAAGGATTAACTAGAACATTAACTCCATATACATTATAATATAGGTTATTTATAATCGTTGCTCATTAATATCAACTTTGACATTCATATGGAATTATTTCACTTCTGTGTCACTCTTTACTGCTTGTAAAATGTTCTTGGTTCACTCATTTTTGCGTAATATGAGCGTCCGACATTTTTACAATCCCTACAGCAAGCCTAAATCCTTTGGGCTGCCTATAATTTAAAACTGGACTATAATCCTTTGAGTCCACGCACAAAGCTGCATCGGCAGTAATTCATCTGGGATTTCTGCAGAATGATTCAAACTAATGAATAGCTTTGAATTATTGTTATTAACGTTGTGAATAATTTATCGGCACGTCGACCGAAGATTATATTTCCATATTGAATATGATATATCCAGGCGACCATTAAGCTGCACGTATAGCTGGATATACTCCTGCACATTAATAATGTACGTAATACAGACTGGGATATAATAGGAGAGGATGTGAGTTACCCCAGTCAGATTTTTTTGACTCAGCCACTAATCCCATAGTTTCAACTAGTATAAGGTTAAACGTAAATTATTGTAAAATTAATTTTTATCCAAAACGACATCGTTAATTTTTTAATATTGCATGTTTAAATGGTTGACAGTGGGCCTAGGCCTATAGTTGGTTGCAGGTATACCCGTCACGTGTAGGTATATATGTCCTAGTTTTATAATTTCGACCAATCTCGACCCGGAATCGAACATACGAATGTTCAAAGAACGGCAGGCCTATTATGAACCACAGGAATTATCCAGGAATACGGCCTATCCATAGTGATAAGATACGCCGTTTTAAGTCATTGACACTACTAAATTCTATTGTCCCTGAGCTGTTCCGAAATTTTAGTTCAATCTATACATGTATGTAATTTGAAAATGTAATGTAATTTAAATTTAAATTACAATTTATATAACGTTACTTGCAACAGTCTTAACTGTTCTAAGATGGAGAGAATGATTCAAAATGCGCTTAGTCCTTTAATATTCCTGTGGTTTACAAATAATCAATATATTTCTGCACATCTTTGGATAAAACTTCAAAATGCATCTCAAAGCTTTTTGTAATATTTCAAAAATAAGAGTAAGTAAATAAGTATTTTAATTAAAACAAAAGTAATAAATAATTATTACTGGCTGGAGCCAGTGGCGATGTCTTTAAGATATCCGACAGCGAATCAGTATGTGCGAGGTTGAAATCCTGGACTCTCCCGTCACTGACATCGCCTTCGAGAGATGAAACTGATGTTAAAATCGGCTTTTCTTTCTTTAAAACAAATATAAAATAAAAACACTAAATAGTCTATATCACCTGCTACCAAAAGCCAAAAGTTTTGATAAACCGCAAACGTTAATTTTGATAAGACGCCGACAGAACGAGAAGTGGAAAGTGGAATTGCTATTTGACACGACACACATCCGTAACGGTTCGTTGGACTTTTATGTATGACTAGAGAGGATTAAGATGGACCACAGAGGGGTGAGAGAGAAATACGGAGTGGGGGGATTAGAACGAGGGTGGGGTGTCCAGGACCCGGAAAACACGCATCGGGACGGCGCACCACCCGCATGAAATATTCACGAAGACTTCATTCGCTAACGGACAGCTTGGACGACTATGTTGTTATAGGCGTAATACATATTAATTGCGTCATTAAAATTTTCTGAATACTGTATTTTATGAAACCCGAGCGCTTTCAATGGTTGCTCTGAGAGCGGAGGTAAGTATTTATTTTTTAATTATTTTTTAATTAGTTATTTATTATTTATTGGTCAGTTTATGTTTTATTTATTTATTATTTATTTATTATTTATTGTTCCGTTTATACTATGTTGCTGTATTTGCCCAATCGTGCATTTATTAATTTCTAAGTCTACTGTTATTTTTATTATCGTTTCACTCTTTAAAACCTGGTATTTAAACATAATTGGATAGACAGATGGTTAACATGTAGAGCAACGGCTAAGATAGAGTATAATTCAGAAAATAAAGCATAGATTTCGAAATACAATTAAATCCACTCGAAATTGATGGCTATTTTTACCGATACCAACAGAACGTGTTACACTTTTGCTGTCGTTCATGTAAATATCCAGCTCTATGAAGTTAAAATCCTTAAACCTTTAGGCAAACTAATTAAAGCTTATAACTAATAACCACTCAATAGGAATAACCTAATATAGTAAGTTAATCGTGCAGTTTTAATAATTAGATTAGGCCTAATTATAATTAATTATCGATAGAGAAAGAGCAAAATTCTAGTCTCAAAAGATGAAGTTCAAAACAGATCACTTATTAAACAAGAATTTATATTCAAGACTTGCTATCTGACCTTTTAATGAAGCCAAATAGAACCTTCCGTAATTTTATTTTGTCAATGAAATCGAAAGTCTGAGAAAAAATAAAAATTGTGGAGCTAAGAAACTTTATCAGCATGAATTAATCTTTTCAATTTTGTACCTTACAAATAAATGAAGATAATGAAATGAAAAAGAACTAAAATAGAAAGAAATGATGCATAGACAACCATTTAATCTATGTCTGATTCTGTTTCTTCGTAACGCTGTTGGCGTGAACAACAGCTGATTGCAGCAGCCGTTGTCTCTAACAGCTGACAGCCAATACTATATAAGGCGCTGTTTGATCGCTTTGTTAGCAGACGAGAAAAGTTGAGAAGCATGAACTCTTGCTTTTGAAAGTTTATTGCGATAGAGGGAGTCTATGAGTATGATTATCGATAAACCGACAAGCAATTGTGATAAGTTATCAATAAAAGGAACGGTGCTTGTCTGAATTTAAAGGTTAGACTAGATAATATCGAGACGATAGGGCGTGTAACTTTGGAAGGGATCTGTAAATTTTACAGGAAAGCTACAGGTCCTGAGATTATATAGGTACATGTACGTATTTTCTCTTTCATTCCTACTCAAATATGTGTACTATTTCACTATTATTTTATTCTCACTAAAAAGAATTCGCCCATCTGTAATCTCTCATCATTTTGTCAAAAATTGAACTGGCTTAGCTTTTGAAAATAAAAGATTTCTGACGTAGTTTTTCAGTTACATAGTAGTGTTCCCTTACTACGATAGCGAAATATATTTAAATCTATTCTTCAGTTCTCCCGATACAGGGTATCACCATGTTATACATAACCAAACGCTAACATCAGCATAAGCTGACAAAGTACTCTCGAAGTCCGGTTTCGTCTATGAAACAGTACTACTGTAGTATTTGTCTTCGCAATACAAATGCTCAGGGGGCTTAAAGAAAATAATATCGAAATTAAATTCAAATAATATTTAAATTAAAGTAATATTTTAATAATAAATTAAATAATATGTAATATTATATTAAATTGTAATTTAGCATTTCAGATTCTCTGCAGTACATAGGCCTATTCATTCTACTGACTCAATATTAGGCGAATACTATCGATGGACAAGGGAAGCGGAATACTCTTCGGATCATACGGAGCAGTTAGCTCCAGCGCAGATCAATCCCGGTCCATAACTCCGGTAGATCAATCCTCCCCAGGACTGCTCGAGAAATCCCAGTCATTTCCGGTTACGATCAAGACAGAAAGCGTGGAAGTCGGAGACAATGACCAGCTGAACTTGGGCAGTCTCTCCCAATCCGTGGCGAATCAGATAGGCCTGCCCGGGCTACTTCCTCTGCTGCCTCTAACCTCTCTGCCCAAGATTGTTTCTCGTAGGAGGCCTTACCTTAGATCAGCCAGAAGTACGGCTGAAACCTGCGTGTGCGAGGTATACCACAGCACTTCTGTGTCAGTGCCAGCATAGTCGTCGTCGTCATTATCATCATCATCATCATCATCATCGTTATCATCGTCGTCGTCATCGTCTTCATCATCGTCGTCGTCGTCATCATCATCATCATCATCATCATCATCATCATCATCATCATCATCATCATCATCATCATCATAATCATCTTCGTCGTTATCATTATAATCATCATCATCGTCATCATCAGAAATCGTAGTACCTAAAACTAATTAATCTTTTGATTACTCTATCAAGGTTGATGTAGGAAATAAGCAACGCAACAACTTAAATTGAAGTACTAATAATTGAAATATTGAATAATTCACATTTGACATATTAGTAAAAGGTTTGGAATTAGGTTCAAAAAAAGAGTTTAATGTGTCTCATAACAATTAATTTTTCTTATAGCAATTGATAAGATTTTAATCAAGTCCAAATTTATCGCTCACACAAGATAGTTATTTTTTATATATTTTACTCTTGAGATCTTGTTTAATTTAAAGCGGACTGTGTGGACTGATTTAGGTTTGCCAGGGAGAGTTAGGAAGGTACGACTCACTGCTACAACACAAGCTGCTTCACTTCAACACCACTCACATCTGCTACGCGTGCGACACCTACTTCATATCTCTTGAGTCCCTCCTGCTTCACATCACCAGCTCACACAGGTATCAATCAATCAATCAATTAATCAATCAATCAATAAATGTATCGACTGATCAATCAATAAGTAGCCACGTCTCAATCAATGCATCACCAGCTCACACAGGTAGGCACGTGATGTGTCAATCAATCAATGCATTGATTGATCAATCAATAGATAGGCACGTATCAATCAATCAATGAATCGATTGATCATTCAATAGGTAGGCCCGTGATATATCAATCGATCAATACATCAACTGATCAATCAATAGGTAGGTACGGGATGTATATGTCAATCTAGCACTGCATCGATTGATCAATCAATTACAGTCATCATCATCATCATCGTAATCTTCTTTTCTTTAATCTCCTGCAGTTTAACTTGGGTCTGGCTACGAATAGAGCTTTTAATTTTTTTCACTCATTTTCACTCATTTAGACAATTTTGTGACAATTTCTGGGTCCAAAGCGCTCAACAACCGAATGCCCTTTCTGACATTGGTTTCAATCATGAGCTTGCTGGTCTGGAATTGGTAATAGATCAATCAATTACCAATTTAATTACAAATTTAAGGCAATAGGCCCCTACTCACAATTTACGTTAATTAGCTATCTAGGCCTACATGCATAATAATTTTTATACTTTGAATCTAAATTAATTCAAAATCTAGTTAAGTTGTGGTCTCTGTGTATACAGTTGTCATCGTGTGGTGCTTTGGTGCCTGTTTGTGTAGAGTCTGCAAGAGACGTCCCTGATATTGCCTTATGGCGAGGAACCGGATGTTAAACTCTTATTGATTGATTGACTGATGTACCTATTCGGCTTAGAATTTATGACTAAAGCAGCACTGTAATTCTGTTGTTCGTATTGTTGTCTAATTCTGTTGTTCGTATTGTTATCTAATTCTGTTATTCGCACTGTTGTCTAATTCTGTTGTTCGTACTGTTGTCTAATTCTGTTGTTCGTATTGTTGTCTAATTCTGTTGTTCGTATTGTTGTCTAATTCTGTTGTTCGTATTGTTGTCTAATTCTGTTGTTCATATTGTTGCTTTTACTTCAGGAACATCCTGGGATCTTATCCAAAAGGCGACGCGTTCATATGTCTCGTGTGTGTGCAGAGGTTTTCTAGCTCTAAGTCCCTGCTCCGTCATCACTCGCTCCACACCGAGTCCCCCTCAGGAGCGGCAGGCGGAGGCTCTGCTGGAGCCAGCGAATACTCTTGCTCCATCTGCTCCATCGACCTGAGCGGCTATAGGGCCTTGCTCGCTCATCTAGCCAGCTCCAAACACAAAGATATGAAGGTTAGCTCCAAACATAAAGATATAAAGGTTAGTTAGCGATTAGAAGTTTCAAAGTTATGGGCTGTAATGATTGCTGAGCTATTTCGAGCTCTCATCCCATCTCTATCCGCCATAGGTCTAAATTTTGACCCGATTGCCTTGGATCTTGAACTTACACTGCTTTGATCTCGCTTTCTCTTGTGGTAGATGTGTACTCAGTCGTCATCGTGTGGTGCTTTGGCGCCTGTTTGTGTAGAGTTTGCAAGAGACGTCCCTGACATTTACATGTGGCGAAGAACCGGACGTTAAATTTTTAATGATTGATTGATTTTACACCAGAAGTCTACAGGATATATTCGACTTTGTATTTTGTTTTACGATTGTTTTAATCGTAAAACAATCATCTCAATCTACCCTCACCATTTCTTATCACCGGACTGGTTTTCTTTTAGGACCTTTGGCCTACTTCTCCTCAGCACATTTCTTTTGCAGATTGGTCTGGGTGAATTGATCTGTAGTGATGTGTGCTGTGGGGAAGTCACTGACATCATCCCTTGATGAGGGAACGGATGTTAAACTCTTATTATTATTATTATTATTTTTTTTTTTTTAAATTTTAAATTTTACCCCGGTGTAAAGAATCTGGGGTTTGATAAAAACGATTCAAGCAATACGTGCTGAATCGCCACCCGGCTACTCGAGGTCATCAATCGGCTTTAAAGAATTGTTGAAGCAGACTGCATGAAATCTTTGCAAAGTCATGGAAAGCCTTTGCCAAAGAAAAGATGTCTCTCGCTTATCGCCGGTTTGCTCTGTGATAGGTCTGCCTATGCCATTGATAAAGTCAACTCCTTCGGGATTCATCGGGCCCATGGTTTCAATGGCAACCGGAACAACTTCATATCCTGAGGACAGATCTCGGTATTTATCCAACTTCCTAGAGGCGGCATGAACAGCAGCTCCACCCACTGTGACTGAAGTCGTATTCAGGTAGGAGTTTGCCATAGCGTCAATGACCGTGACGTCCAAGACGTCCCATACGGCACATTTACCGTTGCACCAGGGCACTAAAGTCATGCCGTCCGGACGCTTGCCGTCTGATCTGGACAACCCACTTGGTTCCTTAGAGGAAGGGATGCCTGCTCTTGAAAGTGCTCGCCATATTAAGTCATTTAAATTGTGATAGCGAGACATTCTACCTGAGCTTCGTTTGCAGGAGAGGCCGTGGAGACCTAAAGCGTCGACTTCATAACCGCAGGGGCACATGTGAGGCTCGCAAGTTTTCGCCCCTAAACGGAAACTAACGGCTACTCGAATCGCCTCATTGTCTAAAAAAAGCCCACAAGAAGCAACAGGGAGAGCGTGAAGCCAGTCACTGCTTCTTTTGGTTGATACAGCTAGGAGTCGTGCTCTGTCTAGTGCATTGGATTGGGATTCTAACAGACTGTTGTAAATCCGATCCACTATAGGACGGTCCCATGATTTCTGGTTACTGACTGAGGTAGAAGGTGGAGCACTAGATGTGAGGCTTTTGGACCAAACTGACAGCGCAACGTCAATGGATCTATCGGCAGAAAGAGAGCACTTATGTAGGATGGCGTCTTGCAACTGCCTCGTTCCCATCGCTGATGCCAAGAAGGCTGAAGGCGCGATAGGGGAAACAAGACGAATTCCAAGACCACCCTTGCTCACCGGTAGACTGGCTTGCTGCCACTGCAAATCAGACAAATCTGCGTTGATTACGGCGCACAAGCATAGCCTAAGAGCCTCGTCGTAGTCTAAAAGCTGCGGATTAGAGAAACTCGGACTAGAGCGCAGAATACGCATAAATTTAGGTGCACTTAATGAAAAGCGAAGGATTGTCAAAGCATCATGAGCAGCTAGCGACTTCAAGCGCGATGCTGTACGTTTGACATCCTCCAAGCGGCTAGATAAAGCGGTGGTAGTAGCTTCTTCTCCAGAGAGTGGCGCGCCGAGTAGAGTACTATGGGAGAGGCCCATTGACACAAAGGATGACAAAACTGAGTTGCTCGAAGATTTGCAAACTGATGATATGACTTCGCACTTTACGATTCAACTGAAGCCCAAATTCTTGGCCTCTGTCGATGATAGTATGTACATCATTTGCAATCGACGACTCGCAACCACCTTGAGTAATGTCATCTAAGTATCCCACCGTGAGAGCGCTAGAGAGAGAAGTAAGGAGAGGGTGAATAGTCAAGCAAAACAACATGGGCCCTAAGGGATCCCCTTGTTGGACTCCTTCCTTATTATTATTATTATTATTGACGTCCCTGACATTGCTTTATGGTGAGGAACCGAACGTTAAATTCTTATTGATTGATTGATTATTACGTGCAGATAAAAATGCAGAGCATCTTCATCTGCATCGACTGCAGGTCTGTGTTCGCTAGTCGAGACTCCTACGCCTTTCACATGATGATGAGAGCTCAAAATGAGTCATGCGACACTCCCTCGTCACGTGATCTATCTCTGACGTCAGCTGTCAATCAACTGAGGCCACACCGCTCCAAGCTCAACAGTCCGCCCAATCTAGAAGTCATTAAAGAACTGGGATCAACTACCGCACAACAAGCGTTCAAAATTTCCAGCCCTTACGTGACAGCTGCCAGTGAATATAGCTACGTTGATCAAGATCAGAAGCAAGACATACGAAGACTGGCGTACGAAATGTCCGCTCATATGTTGGACTCAGCTAAAACTGAGCTGGAAAGCTATCCACATGGTCGCCAGCAGATAGAAGATCTGAGACAACTTCCAAAGTCATTCGTCCTCTCGCCAATAAACTTCAGCAGAACGGAACAAGTCGCCGAAGATCTATCCGATCAGCGGCTTACCTACGACTACCGCCTGACGGGCAACAATCCAGAGGTTAGGCGAGAACGAACAGAGGCTGAGAGAAGTAGGTTAGACGGGGTTCGTCAGGCTAACTCGATGATGAGCCGTGTAGAGAATGATGATGAGGTTTCAGAGTCAAAGCGATCACGTAACGAGAAGACAGTAGCCAGCCCGGCTGTTAGCCGCACTGAGCCTGTCCATAAGCCGTTAGGAAAGAAAGCAAAACGAGGAGATGACGAAGTGAATCCAGCTCTTGATGATTCTTCTCAGCGAATGACGAGCAGCTGTACCTCTGCCTGGAATGGAAAGTTACAAAACAATCAAGAGGATGCTGACAATAATGAGTCAATGGGAGCCAACGAAAAATTACCCAGAACACGAATCAATAGTAGATCAACAATATCTATCAACCAAGTGGATAGGACGTGCTTCAACGGTCAAGATGACAGAGATAACACCAGCAGAAATTATTGCCACGCAGCTCACGATAGGGCTGAAAATAATGACAAAGTTGTAAAAGGAAGCAACGGAACTAATGTTCTAAATTCAAATAAAGACGTTGAAGCTACGATAAATAAACGAAATGAGAAAATTAAAATATATTCAGCCGAGATAAATGCAGAATATGGAATAAATGCACGGAATCATAGAAACGACGCCATAAATTACAGTCAAGATGAAGCGAGCGATTCTGAAGGAAGCCACAATGGCTTTCAAGAACAGAACAAGATCAGAGAGGCAGGATCATTTCAAGATTTATTCAGAAGTAAATCAGCAGAATATTACTTCTCCCCACAGTTCAACGGTGTAAACAGAAAGGACAACCTATCGGATGAAATGGAGCAGAATATGGAAGATCAGGAGTCCAACAAGAGAAGTGTTTCCGTTGATGTTGGACAAATTGAGCAACATTCAACTAGCACAAAGTCTAGAGCCATCTTGTCCGGAGCTCAAAAACATCTGAAGAGAAAATCGTACGGGTGCCAAGATTTAAATTCCGAACTTAAACTGCCAAGGCGAGAGATCATTCCAGAAATGAAATCAGAAACGAACGACGAGAGCATTCAATCACAAGAAGACGACGATGACGTCAACTGGAGACACCGAGATAGATCTCCATTGCATTCACTACAGGGACTAAAGCACGAACAACAACAGCAGAAGGAACGCAACCAGCAGCAACAGCTAATGTTGCTCAGACAAAGCATGCATTGGTTAGACAACGTAGACGATGTTACCAGACGGGTAAGAGAACAAACCCGCCTCTACCCAACAAGCGAGTATGCTAGCCATTCGGCTATCCTAGCAAATGGATTTGGAATTCACAATGAAGATGATTCAGAGAGATATCAAAACGGTTCTCACAACCCGTACAGGCCGCATTACAATCATAAGCCCGCTCCTAGCCACCACAGCAAAGATAATCTTGGGTTTGTTCGCACCCATCAGCAGGAAGTTCATCAGAATATTGACGAGAGTAAATCGATGAATTCGCCAGGTGTCAGCAGCAGTGTTGATGTGTTGGGGTACGCTGCGGCGAATAAGGATCGTTTACTAATGTGTAGATACTGCCACATTATCTACACCGATCAAATACTTTACTATCTGCACATGGGTCTGCATAATAGAAACAGACCCTGGCAATGCAACCTGTGCGGCGTAACGTGCAGCGGGGTTCAGGAGTTCAGCTCCCATGTTATACACTATTAGTAGCTTAACCCTAGCATTGACTACAGTGCGGAATAGTGTGGCATAAGAGATCCTATAAGAGATCCCATGTCAAGTGCTACTAGTATTAACCCTAGCATTGACAACAGTTCGGAATAGTGAGGTATAAGAGATCTCATGTCAAGCGCTACTAGTATTAACCCTGGCAGCAACAACAGTGCAGAGTAGTGGGGTATATGAGATCCCATGTCAAGTGCTACTAGTATTAACCCTAGTACTGCTGACAACAGTGCGGAATAGTGGGGTCTAAGAGATCCCATGTCAAGGTCTACTAGTATTAACCCTGGCAGCAACAACAGTGCGGAATAGTGGGTATAAGAGATCCCATGTCAAGAGCTACTAGTATTAACCTTGGCAGCAACAACAGTGCGAAATAGTGGGTATAAGAGATCCCATGTCAAACACTATTGGTTTTAACTAGGGTTGTGACACCTTTGCAGAATCACAGATAGTTTGGTTAAAAAAGTTCCCACGTAATACACAACTAATGTTTTAACCCTGGTATGTGACATATATAACCTATATGGAGTAACGTGCAGTGATGGACAGGAGTCTGCTAGCTTCTAGGCTGCTATACACTAGGCCTATTAGTAGGCTGCCATACACTAGGCCTACTACTAGGCTATCCTACTACTAGGCTACTATGAACTAGGCCTACTATCACGCTGCTATACACAAGGCCTACTAGTAGTTTCAATTGTTGACTTTGGCTTAGAAAACTAATGTTTATGGAAGAAAAGGTAACGCATATGTCAAGTCACCAATGTATTTTTTTATATTCCAGATTCACAATCACAAAGATTAGAGTTAAAGCCAACTTTAACGTCGGTTTTCTGCTCGAAAGATTGCAGTAACCAGTTGTTTGAAAATTGATTCTCGTTATCTTATCATCGAAAACAAACTGAGGAGGTATACAAGTGGTGTAAGTTCGTGGATTATAATTGCCTAACATTTATTAGGTTATAAGAAACTGTGTCACCCATTTAACATTTTGAAATAGATGTCTCCAGATCTTAAGTATCGGTACAAGATGGTCCCTATTAAATGTTGTCCCTATAAATAACGAGATAGGCTATTAAATATAGACATCTGCAGCGTCCAAGATCTTTCAGTCTGATTATTTACAATTAAATACCTGCCCAGTGCTTACAGTATGCTAAGGTTTTATTTACATCTCTTGAAGAAAAGCTAAACACTAAAGTTTTCTACATCGCTTAGACAGTTGAACCTCAATTCATACCCTCAGATATCCCAGAACTCTCATCTATACGCCTGAGCGGCCGCTGAGGATTACAACAATTGGGCTATTCATCAGTATTATACGATGTCGGCGATATTTGGTAGAGTTATGGCTTTTGGATTCTTACAAGACTTAAAATAATATTGGTGATAGAGAGTTTATATAAATCATGTACTTTCTTACACTTTCAATGTGCAGTAGAACTTTTTACTTATTTCATACAATGCTGCCACATATTTATGAATTAAAACTATACACGAGAAAGTTTAAATTTCAGAAAAATACTGCCTGCTAAAAATCGTTAGTTTAAAGATCAGGCCATCTCGGACATCAACCTAACGTCGCAAAAAAGCTGCTAAACTGCTTCACTTAATTGAAAATACAACTGCTGACAAATCTCTCTCCCTCAGTGCACTGCCTACTGGCAGGTCCATGGTATATAAAGCCTTCACTCTTCTTTGTCTTCCATTTTTATCTTCATGTCTACATATGAGTGAAATTTTAAATTACCTAGATATTCTCATTCTTGTTGTTACATAAAAGGACAAATATGCCAATCATATTTTAACAATAGAAAATGAAAGCTTCTTTTGAAACTATATTTATAACGTGAACAAATAAACACTTACATATAGCACTCAATTCAATATCATATATTTCATTGACTAATTATATACATGTATTTCATAGAAATTCATATGGTTTATATACATGTAGTAAACAGTCATAACTCTAGGACAAAGTCCTATGTCAATGTAACCACATAATTGCATGGCTTAACATCAATGAAAGGAAATTGAAAAAGCTTAAATGCTATCAATGTAAACACATGAGGAAATCATCCAATGAAGTTTAAAATACATACATGTTTCTACAACATGGAAGTTAATTTCATGATGAGTGCAAATATACATAAAAATAAAGATAACTTAAATTAGAACTTTTTACAATGATATAAATAAGCAGATTCTCCTCTTTAGGTGCTAGTGTACCAGTTATGCATTGCAGCCAATATTTAATAAGATGACAGTTTACTTCTATTCCAGTCACTGATGTGCCTTCGGAAGACAAAATTGACACTTAGTTCACCCTCAGTCTCTATAACCCAACGCTGACATTCCGACAAAAACTTTCAATAGATATTTGGCTGGTATTAGTTTTGATTAATTTGAGAGTCATAACATAATCAAGATGCTCAAAAATCTTACAATCTAAAACTTGCCTCCTTTTCTACAATATAAATACAGGCATATCCAACTAACAATAACCTTAACCAACATGCGACGGAAAAGCAGATTCATATTATACATTAGATACCTTTACAAAGCTCAAAAACACGAAGTTCTAAAATTTTTTAATTCTTCATTTCTTATGATTCCTGCATAAAAATTTCATAGCCATGTTAATAAAAAATAAAACAATTAAGTAATATTTATAAAAAGCATGTAACTAATTCTCGTAAAATGATTTATCGACAGTATTGGAAGCGACCGAAGATTATACTATTATTCCTATTTGTCAAATGTCCCAAACCACGAGGTAAGATCAAAAATGAAACAAATCTACAAACGAGTTAGAATGACACGTATCAGCATAGCTCTAATATCAACATAGCTCTTTAGGCGGCGGGCATATCGGCATGGCACCAAATGTGAATTTAGCAGCCTTAAATTCGGCCAATTCCTCATTGCTTAGTTCTGCCATACAACTATACAAAGGTATATATGCTGAAAAGAATGTTCCGGATTGTTTTTCAGTCACAGACGTCTCTGTTAAAGATTTACTATCGGAGACATTTGCCACACTGGTTGAGGTGGTAGCTGATGAATTTAAAGCACTTCCGAAAACATTACGTGTAGCTGAAGGTGTGCCAATACTTGTTCCTACACCTGAAGCATTAGCAGCGGCAGCCGTGCTAAAATTTGAGGCTGTGCCAAAAACATTTGACACGGCGGAAGATGTGCCAAAACCTTGCGCTCCACCAAAAGCATTTGTCACAGTGCCAGGTTTAGAGTTCGCATCAGATACAATGGAAACGGTTGAGGAGGGTGAACCGAAATTTGAACCAAACACAGAAGACTTTACAGAACTTCCAAAAACCTGACCAAAATTTGGCTGCATTATATCCGATTGTCCCCTATTTTCCCCTACAAGGGAACCACCTTGGGCGGCTTGAATAAATCCGAATGCAGGCGGTTGATTTACAGTGGACGCAGATCCAAATACATTTGGAGGATTATTTGCAGATGCTGAGGGAAAAACAGTACGATTCAGGGCTGGTGAACCAGCGGAATTTCCAAACACCGAAGCCGCAGATTCTGAGAACGTCGTTGGATTGGAACCTGCACTTATGCTTGAACTTTTGATATCATCGCATATATTTTTCTGAAACAAAAGAACACAGTCCATTTAAATTTAGATACTTAGCTCCTCTAATATAATGTAGACTGGAAGTATGCTATAGTATAGACCATTACACAATATGTACGTACTCAGTAGATACCATGAGAAGAAACTCAAGGACACTCAAGCAACAATAAAAATAAAAAACAATATAATTAATAATAGTTATGTTCTAATTTATATATAACTAACTAACTATAATCAGTTATATTCATATAACTAATTATAATATATCTAATAATTATATTTAATTATTATTGGCAAAGAATCCATTATACAGTCGCAGATTCAAATCTTCAGTGAAGAATAAATAACGTCCTAGAGCAGGAGAATAGTGTAACAAACACTGATTGGGCTTTTCAAACATTTACTACTCATCTACTACTCCATCTGTACAGAATGCTTTTCTGCAGCAAAGCCAATCGAGCTGACAATCCAATGGAAATTAATCTGTATTTAAATTGATTCGTAATTTATTAGAATCCAGCAAGGAAAACATCTTCTCTTCTCAAGTCATTTCTCTATCATTATCCTATTAATTAATACAATCTTATATTTTAAAACAAAATATACAATATGTTCAATATGTTCAATAAACAACCATCCATACTATGAAGCCAAGAATTGAAGCCATACTAGTAAGATTCAAATTGAATAGCTTACGATTTGATCACGAGTCAGATTCTTCAAATTTAGCAGCTGGTTTCGTTTCTCACTGTAGTCTTGCAGCATAGCTGCAACTGTTTCCGTCTGCAAGCACATACACACACACACACACACACACACACACACACACATATCTATATAATATATATATATATATATATATATATATATATACAGTATATATATATATATATATATATATATATATATATATATATCAGCATTAAATATTCAGAGAGCAATTTATAATTAAATAAATATTTGGCAGTTATTTCTAATAAAAGAGATCAGCAGCAGAACTAATAGTGATGAACTATGGCAAACATTTGCGACAATATAACAATCTGCAACTTTGTAATTGCAGCAGTAATTAAACTGTCAGACAAACTGAAATTAGAACCTCAAATCACTGGTGTGTTTGCAAGCACACTGATTGATAAGAACACTGATTAATAAGAACACTAACTGACAAGAACACTGGACTGATAAGAACACTGATTGATAAGAATATTGTTTGATAAGAACACTCGTTGATAAGGACACTGGTTGATAAGAACACTGGTTAATAGGAACACTAATTGATATGAACACTGGTTGATATGAACACTGATTGATAATAACATTGGTTGATGGGAACACTGGTTGATAAGAACACTGGTTGATAAGAACTCTCTCTACATATCTATAAAATTCAGATGAACAGAATCATATCCATTGCGTCACACACATTTCTAGAGAGAATTGGAGTCGATGTGTTATAGTTGGCCTGAATGCGAAATTTCTGTGGAGGATTTGTGACATTTGTCGCATTCTGGTCAATATGGTTGATGCTATATGGTAGACAGTTGAACACCTGCTAATGTTTGCTAACATTCCAACGTAAATATAGAATTTAGCCTTTTGTCTTGAGATCTGATTTGATGCTATGAGACGCACAATACCATATAAATGAGAAAGTTAAATAACGATCAAACTATTGGCTTACACAGGTTGCAACAGCTCCTCTATCTCTTCCCTCATAGAAAGCTAGGCGAACTTCTTCTGGTGACACATCCTCCAAACCTGATCAGCAAACAATCAAAACAAAAAACAATCAAATAACAATGCAAAACAATAAAGAAATGGTGTATTTCTAGATGTTTATGTCGTGAAAATATCTGTAAGAGCAAATGTTAGTTGAAGCATTCGTTAGATAATTTCTGAATGATTTAATACACAAGTCCACTAGTATGCACTAGTATCCAATAGTAAACTAGTAGAGCATGCATACGGTAAACATAGTTTTCAAAATGGCAGAATGTTATTCTCTAAAGCTTAATATCAGGTAGAGCAATGTAATTAAATCTGTATTCTAATAATACAGAAAATACTACGATATCAGAAGGCAAACCGCTTGGATAGAGCCAATTTCAGACGATTAACACTAATATCTTACTAATTTACAAATAAATTTCATTTTCATAACTCAAACAACTATAGCAAATAGACTAGATAAATTACTATAGTAGGGTTACCTGGAAAACTTCTGAGATCGTCAATGCCAAAGCAAGAAAAGGGCCACATGCCACAGAGAGGCCAGCTTGTCATTTGTTCCTCGATGCAGAGTAGGCTAAAATATGAGAAAAAAAATTAAAAGAACACAAATCTAGCTTATCGGTAATTCAAAATATTCATAAGAACCATACATCGATTTTGAAAAGTAACATTACTTAAATAGATACTAAAATATCTATGTTTATTAGCATAAATATTTTACGGACGTTAAACCTTTAATATTATTATTATTAAATATATAAGGAATTATAACACCACAACTTCCTAATTTTTGTAAATATCAGAAGCACTAATGCGCAGCTAAAAACAAGCTGGGTAAGGCATAAATTTACAATTTAATACAATGCTACTTATTAGGAACACTATCATCATCAACATCAATATCATCACCATCATCTTTCCTTTCTGACGTTTATTTAGGATACTACAAAGGAGAAAGTTTATACACACAAATTGGGCCTATACATCATAGATGAGACAAAGTGAAATAGCGGATAAATTTCTAAGCGAAATGTACACTAGAAATAGTGCTTTGTTACTACTATATACATTCAAAACACACGTTTAAAATACATTTAAAATTTAAAAGATGCGTCTTAAAGTGCTTTATCATTTATGTTCGGGCCTAGCTGTTTATTATGACATTAGCGAATATCAAAACTACCATTTTCATTTAGAACCTGATGCTGATTAAGTATATTTAAATCTTATATGAAATATTGTATTTTCCAATTAACTTAGATCTTAATCATTAAACATAAATTAAACAACATACATGGCTTCTTCATTGATGATGGAATCTTTGCTTTGATTTCCAACATGACCTTGTGATTGTTTATAACTGTCAGACTGGTATTTATATTTATTGTTATTCTGATTGTCGTGATAGCCGCTGCTTTGAAAACCTGCACGAGTGTTCCCAGCCCTACCACCGCTATAACCAGAGTCGTAACTATCATCAGTTCTCTGACTATATGCGCTTGAAAACCCACTTTGTCTTCCATCACCGCGGTAACTATTTCCACGGTAATTCGTGCCATGGTAAGTATCTCCACGGTAACTATTGCCATGGTAACTTTCACCCTGGTAGGTACCACCTCGATGACCGCTCCCCCAGTTACTACTGTCACCCTGGTAGTAGTTCCCGTTATAACTGTTTCCGCGATAGCCGCCTGTATTTGATGAATATCTATCTGATGTACCACCTCTGTTATCTTTGGAATATCTGCTGGCATCAGAGGAATATCTGTCTAGTTGCTGATCTCGGTTAGAATGTCCACCGGAGTGATAATATGAATTATCGTAGTCTTCATCATAATTAGACAGCACATCATACCGCCCGGTCAGTCCTGTTAAATAATTACATAAGTTCTCTTCAGTGACTCAATTTCTCGTTAAATGAAAAGTACTCTGGAATTTTAGCCAACAAAGAAAGAGTAAAAAAGAATGACAAAATGACAACAATGAAAGAAGTAAAATAGAACATTCTGGTTAGATTACTTCTAACACAATCATTAAAGTATTTCTAACATAGTAACCTCTATTAGAAAAAAAATCAATTTCACTCGGTCACATCAGTATGACCTTGGTCATCAATTTGACTAAGGAATATATATATATATATATATATATATATATATATATATATATATATATATATATATATATATATATATATATATACTTTCAGAAATGTTTAATTTAAATTAAATATTTATCAAATTAATTTAATGAAGTAATACACTTAATGAAGAACACAAAGAAAAGAATACAACTTCACTTTGACTACATTTCTTTAATGATGGGAATAGGTGAAAATTCTCAATATAACATAGTTTAACAGTATCCTTGTATAAACCATGAAGTTAAATACTTAACAATACAAAAAAAACTTACCAGAAGATCTGTCAGAGGTATGCTCAAAGCGACACCTCGAGCCATAATTACAACGACCTTGCAGAAAATACTTACACAGCACCATGATTGAAGACTTATTATAGTAATTAAACTGTAGATGCTGTAAGTACAAAATATCCACAACAAAATATATTAAATTAATAAATTTTCTTTCAATTTGTCTCATTAAATTTCAATTCATTCAATTTGTCTGATTTATCACCACAAGCTAGCATCAAAGATATCCCATACTGGCTAAATAATTACATCTTAGATGTCATATAAGCAGTACACATCATTCCATCCACTTGGACTGAAAAAGTTCATTCATTGCTCATTGTGCTTTCCAATTAAAATTTCCATAGATGAACAACGTTTTGCCTTTAGAATCACTTATTGCATCTTGATCCACTTACTGATTTTTCTTTTATCACAGTATGGCTTTCTACAACTGTTGTGCACTACAACTGGCTGAACACAAGATGTTACATGACGTACGAGTTCATTATCATTGTGTGAACGAGCACTTTCTATATTTAGTGTGTCAAACCCCTGGGATCGTATAACAGTCAGATCTTTTTCCGGAAGTGGCAACGCTCCTCTTGTTTATTTCCTGAATTATATTGTGATAAATATCAGATTAATTAGTTAATTTCGGATTATTGGATTGCATCACTAAGTCCGTTAGGACTAAGCCATCATCTAAACCTGTCAGCGATCAGATTTGTATTCTTAATTTTTCTATAGTGAGGCTAATTACTTGTAATAGGTTTATTATCAATTACACACGTGTGATTGAAGTACTCCTATTATGGTTAAGGTGTCGACTAAGATGAAGCTGAATTGGGTTTCGTGCGATGTATGCAAGAGATGGGACATCTTCGGCAATGTCTCAGAGGTATTAGGCGTAGAGACTTTTGATGCGGCTAAGCTGGACTCACTTAGCTATGTATGCAGACAGTGTGTGCTAGATAAAAAGTTCCAGGAACTTGAGGAAAAAGTATAATTGGCAGGAGTGAAGGAAGTAAAAGAGGCAGTTAAGGAACTAAAAAAGAATGTGACGGAGTGTTTGGCTCTGAAGCAAGCCTTGTCTGGACTGGAGACAACTTCAGCAGCTCTGACTGAATTGAAAAAGGCTTGGGTGATGTGAAGGAGATAAGGGATGGATTGGAGGATATTGGATATTTAAAGAATAGATTAATGGAATTGGAGAAGCCAAAAAACGTTTTGAAAGAGGTTGTTGAATTAAAGAAACTTAAGAGGGCTGTACAGAGAAAGACCTCAAGGAGGCTAAGAAGGAAGGGGAAGATCTGTCTGGAATTAAGAGAAGTTTAGACAACAATGCGAAAATTGTTGGGGATCTACAGAAAGTTGTTGGAAAGGTAGAAGAATAGAGGATGATAGTAAGCAAAAACTCTAAACAGGTAAAGCTAGTATCAGAGCAACTCGATATGGAGCAAAGGAAGCTGAATGTAATTGTACATGACATTAAAGAAAGCTTAACAGGAGACAATGAGGAAAGTGATAGGGAGAAGGTTAACAATATTTTTAGTAAAGGGCTCAACATCAAAGATCTAGGTGCCATTATTGATAATACCCTAAAATTTTCATAGCAGTGTAAATCAGCAGCAAATTGAGATAATCGCACTTTAGGTTTAATTAGGAGAACTATAAAAAGTCATAATAAGGATGTAATAGTTAAACTATATAAAGCATTAGTAAGGCCTAAATTAGAATATTTCGTGCAAGCGTGGAGACCTTTTTTAAGGAAGGATGTGGAATGTATGGAGAGTTCAAAGGAGAGCAACTAGAATGATTGCTGAATGTAGAGGTCAAAACTATGAATCTAGGTTAGATGTATTAGGTCTAATTAGTTTAGAAGATAGACATACCAGAGGGTATTTAATTCAAGTGTTTAAAATAATTAAAGGTTTTGACAATATCGAATGTGGAGAATTTTTCAAACTATCAGATTATGCTAGAACAAGAGGGCATAGATTCAAAATAATAAAGGTTAGCTCTAGATTATAAGTTAGAAGAAACTTTTTCAGTCAGAGAGTTGTCAATATATGGAACGGGTTACCTCAGTATGTAGTAGAGGCAGAGTCAGTGAATGCTTTTAAGAATAGGCTAGATAAGTATTGGAAAGAAATACATTGAATTGATACTTTGTTTGTTGTTTTGTGTAGATAGGCTGATTAGTTTCACACTACATGAGGGTATTTGGTTTCTAGGTATTCATGAGTGTGGGTAAGGCTTGTATGTGTATGTATGCATAGGTGTGTGTATGTGTGTACACATGCATGTATGTCTATGTATGTTTGTGCATGTATGCTTGTATGTATTGTAATGTATGACTATATATTGCGACTGGGTTGATAAGCCTAGTATGTAGTTATATGCATGCTTGCATATTTTTGTCTGTAAGTTCGATGTGTGTATGTGTGAGTGTATTCTATGTGTATATATGTAGGTGTATGTATAAGTGTGTATGTTTTGTATATATGTATGTGTATGTATATATGTATATGTGTATGTGTATATGTATGTGTATATATGTGTGTATATGTGTATATATGTACGTATGTATATGTATGCATATGCATGTATGTATGTGTATGTATGTATATATGTGCGTGCATGGGTATGTATATGTATGTGTATATGGGCATATTTATGTGAATATGGGGTATGTATGTATATGTATATGCATATAAGTATCTGATAAATGTATGTATGTTTATGTATGTGTGTATGTGCATGTGTGTGTATGCATGTACATGTATGTGTGCATGCATGGATGCATAATGTATGTGTATTTGTGCATAGTTGTGTACCTGTATGTAGGTTTATATGTGAGATGGTTATGTGTGTGTGTGGTATTTTGGTGAGTGTTTAGTTTTTTCTTATGTTCTTCCTTTGAAGCCTATCAACTTGTCAAGGTTTGTATCTTCTGTTCCCTTTACGGTTTCTATGTATAGAGGTATGAAATTACATCAAAAAACTGGTGTTACAGGTCCTTGTGACTTCCTTAACCAATATAATTATGTTAAGTTAAGTTAAGTTAGATGTTCATCAACATCAGTTGCATATAAAACACAAATAATGCATCGATTTTCCGGAAATTGTTTCTCTCGCAAATCTTCAGCCATCTCTCAAGAGCTTTAATTAGCTGATTTTTAAATCCCTGTATAACTGTAGCTAATTTCATTAATACCTACATAATAATCTAAGAATTTGTTAATTAATATTATTCATTAGCTATAATTAAAGAAATACAGTTTAGAAATTAATTATAAGTTGTATTACTTATAGTTATTACATTACAGAATTCAAATGACATATTTATAACGTGTAAGCAAGAATTTCCCAAACTTACCGCAAAAGCTTACTATATCGCTCAAAATAAACAAATATGAGGTTGTTTTTGTGCTTCTTTAATGCCCGTATTCTTTAACAAAATCAGCCATTTTAGAAAGGTTATAACTTCTTTCCCCGAGGTCCAAGAAATGGGCAATTATCCACACGAGTAGTCCTTAACATTCTCAACAACAACACAAAAATTCAGCTATATACATTAAATGTCCCTGTATCACAAATCAGCGATCTTATCTACCCGTCTATTTCGTCTATTTAGCTGCACCCTACGATCTGCAAACAGTATTAACATAACATAACGGCTCACTGGGTCAGGAATCACAGATGCTTGTTTAAGACCCATTTCCTCCTTCCTCTCCATGGTTATTAGTAATCGTTGCCTTTTTTGATGGCGCATCAATTGCAGCCGGCGCGGATTTAAGAATAACCTTCCATCACCCTGAAATTTTTTCCTTCCTAAGCTTTTACCAACACTCGGTCTTCCAAGGTGGTCACCCACAAAGTACTAACCGAGGTCGATGCAGCTTAACTTCGATAATTGACGCGCAACTAAACCAAGTGCGCTAATCCCGCTGTCTCGTACGCTAATCCCGCCGTCTTAATCTTTAATTTTTTCAGTTCCTGTTGAAATCTCATTGAATTAGAGTCCTATATTGTTTCTCTAATAAGTATGCGGCTTAATTTTAAACAATCGCCTTCACTTTTATTTTATATTATCTTATCCACTATTTTTTACCTTACAAGTTTTACTATTTTTGTTTTTCTATTAAGTCCCGCATTTGGCGGCATTTAGCGCCCTTGGTTAAGTTGCAAGTCAATAATCGAAGTTAAGCTACATCAGCCACGGGTATTACTTTGTGGGTGACCACATTGGAAGACCGAGTGTTGACAGCTTTGAAGGAAAAATTCCCAGTGTTGTAGAAGGTTATTCTTAAATCCGCGCTGGCTGCAATTGATGCGCCATCAAAAGGCAACGATTACTAATGACCATGGAGAGATGGAGGATATGGGCCTTAAACAGGCATCTGTGCTTCCTGACCCAGTGTGCTGTTATGTTATGTTATTTTTATATTTTTCAGAGTTTCGATCAGTTACTTAGCATAAAGTATCGAATACCTTCTTTGTAAAAAAAACGATTTCGTTGTATTTGTATTGTTGTATTTTTCGTATGTATACATGTATGTATTATACTTAGGCCTATATTTTGTTTTTGTATTTGCCTACTTGTACTTAAATGTACGGCCTATGGCAACATTAAATTAATATTGCTACATAGGTTACGTATGCCTAAAATGAATTACAACTAGGCTTTTAATTCAGGCTTACCTTCTGCAGCGTCATCAAACCTAAAAGAATTCGTTTTTAAATAGAAATTTTGACGAATTATATTATCTTAATTTGAAATTGCAACCATATAAAAGGTTGCTTGAAAAAGGACAGTTAAGGCATTATTTCACCTAGAATCATTCTCTTTCTGCTTTCTGTATGAACCTTTTAGGACAGATAAGTTTGCTGAATGTCGAGGCTGTTATGTTTTTACAAACAGTTTCTACCGTAGGAGCAGATTTAATAATTCCTAGGGTGCAGAGTTATTGTTTAACACACGAGGACAGCTTGAACGATTACTACTGTGAAAGGTGTCAATTGTCCCGAAACGAAAGTTTCGGACCTGTAACGGTATACGGTACCACAAATAATCAGTTGTTCAACGGAAATAGTATACCTTGTTGCTCCGTCTAGGTTTTCTCCAGCTTAGTGTAGCTTACGCCTGAGAGGAAGAAATTTGCTTCATCTTCGGGCTGGAGCCAGTGGCAATGTCGGTATATACTCAGTAAGATGTATATATTCGATCCCGGGATCAATGTATGCGGGGTTCAGACCTTGGGCTAGCCCATCAGTGACATCGCTTTCGAGTGAGGAAATACCTTAACAGTGGCTTTATCTTCGAATTTCTTTCACTGGCCGGAGGAGCTAAAATTCAGCTACCAAGCTTGGTAGCTGAATTTTAGCTCCTCCAGTAACAGAACTTCGAAGTAAATAAAATTCAACCACCAGACATTACTATGTCTAGTAGCTGAATTTTCTTTAGCAATTGAATACGATGATTGTAGAAATTAAATATCAATTGGCTTCCTTTACTGCTGCTTATTGTTAAATTGTTAATCTGCTTCTCTTTCTGCGTTCCTTTCATCCTTATCTTATCTTTCGATAAGGAAGAGAATATCTCATAATATGAAAAATAAATGGACTGATGGATATAGGCCTACCACCAGTTCTAAATCAACCTAAGAATTTCTTATTTTCTAAAAGTCATTCGTTAAAAATAGTTGTCCAAATAGTTTTCAGATTCCTGGTACGCAAAAAGAACGTGATTGCATTATGACTATTGACGAAGTGAACCGAACCTCGTGAACTTTCATCATTATCACCAAACCGAATCGAAGTTACCGAACTAGGGGAATTTAGAAATTCCCATCTCTACATTCTCATCGCAAAATTCCCATCTCTAGCCTCGGCGTCCGGCTTTGCACGAAGTAGCCGGCTAAGGCTTTCGCTAGTCATTATGCGTTACTCATAGGTCGAGTCCGACGGGCTATCCCTTTGCTCAAATATTGACGTAGTCTATCTTCCTCTCAACACTCAACTGACCTCCTCTTTCTCATTTCTCGTAGTGGATATTTTAATTTTTTGTAAATTAGTGCGTTTAAGGCTTTAAGGAGTTCAAGCCGCTGCTGAGTGAACGAGATAGGCTTGAGCCCCGGCTTTATTGCTAGAAGACGTAAAGCTGCGAAGTCGTTAATGATACTTGCAGGCTTACACTGTTGTAGATATACAGTTTATTGTTCAGTTCTATGTAGGCCTACAGCTGTTTATTTGTCAGTTCTAAAGCTGGTAAAGCTATAGCTGGTAAAGCTAGTGTTAACGGCAGTTTCCTCATTCGAAAGAGATGTCAGTGACGGGCGATAGCCTACTATTCCGTGTACAGCTCTTTAAATGTACACTTCTAAGCTATTATATGTATAGCTGTTTTTTACCGTTCTTCGTACGCTACTCTATGTAGGCCTAGGCCTACAATTGTTGCAGGCTACATTTTATTTATATGATAGTTTTACGCTGCTCTATATAGGCCTACAATTTTGGTAGGCCTGCCGTTTACTATTCTACGCTAGCCTGCTCTAAGAAATTTCGAAACAGCAGAATTCTTAACAATGCAATGTGTAGAAATTTGATTCAATATGAATGAAATCGAGAAATTTCTTAAGTTTAGCAATAGACGAAAATGAAAATCCTGAAAATCCACGTCAGGGAACAATTTTTCTAAAGCAATTGCTATAGTTTGGTAACAGATTGGATATAATGAGTCTGAGTCTTATAGTCTGAGGACTGCGTAATATCATGGAACGTTCACGCACTCTCTACAGGAATATATACACTGGATTGCAAGTTAGCAAAACATTAGAGAGAGAGAGAGAGAGAGAGAGAGAGAGAGAGAGAGAGAAAGAGAGAAAAGAGAAAGATATATATATATATATATATATATATATATATATATATATATATAGAGAGAGAGAGAGAGAGAGAGAGAGAGAGAGAGAGAGGGAGAGAGAGAGAGAGAGAAAGAGAGAGCGAGAGAGAAGAGAAAGATGTAACGTGAGCGGTTTATAGGCAATGCTTTGGGTGACGTAACTCATCATTAAAATTTTAAATAGCGAATTTTCTAGCAAAATCTTTGACAAGAGCTACGTCATAAGGGCAGATTATTAAGCTATAATGCCAAGACTCGCTGTGACGAAGTCATGGATTAACAGTCTTTGCTAAATAGGCCTAAATAATGAGGGTTTCGCACGGTATGTAAAATGGGTGCTATACGACTTTATTGGTTGCGTAGTACCTCTTATTACTTATAAGAGTTATCCATAAGTAATCTTTCCGCAGTCCTCAGACTATAAGAAAACGTAGTACCTAGTAGTACTTTGGACTGAATTTCTGGATTTTGGAATTTGCACCATTTTTGGACCTTCTTTTTTTTCTCGCCGGCTTGATTTTGTCTCATAGTGCTCGATGTTGTCATTGATGACTGTAGCACTCTAATTGTTGTTATTATTGTTATTGTTATGACCTCAAATGGGGTTCTAAAACGAAAACTCAGTCAAATAATGAATTTGAGTCAAATACTAATGCCATGTGAGTTGACAGCATACGAAGGTCTTCCATTGTGATTAGGTTCATTAAAGTAACTGTTGCGCTTCTGGCTGAGATGCGCCATGTGACTAATGCAATGTGACTAATATCTGTAGGAAGTTATCGTATGTACTATGTAACAAGCTGTAGAGGACGAGCATGACGAATATGATTCTAGTGCTAGGCTTTTATCTCATTAAAACATCAGTGTAGCCAGGAGATTAGAGAAATGTAGTTTCTAAGCTGGTATCACTGCAGTGCCTTCTTCGGTTCATGCTTCGTAGCCTCTAACGATATTCTCACTATACGGTTGGTCCCTCCTAAAAAGACGGACAGCTGTATTCGTATGTAGTAGTTGCAAGTTGCAACTATAAGAAAAGCCAAGCATCGAATCTTATGTTTCTTAATCTAGGTTCTTTGTATCGCTTTCTACTGGCTGGCGCCAGTGGCGAAATCGATAAGATACTCGACCGCGTATGAGTATGGGCGGGGTTCAAATCCTGGGCTCGCCCGTCACTGACATCGCTTTCCAGTGAAGAAACTGTCGGTAACCTTAGCTTTCTTTACCAGCCTTCAGCTTCGATCAGGTATGTTTTCAAAATCTGATAGACCTCTGATAGGAAAAAACCTGTCGTAAAAGCTGCAGTCCAGGTCGATAGACAATCCACTAAACGAATTAGAATGAAATTAAAAAGTCATACAGAAATAAACCTGTTAGCTGTTCAAACCGTCACTTTTAATTGGGTTGGTTGACGATTTTGTTAAATAACAATACTCATGTTAAGTATTTGAGCTACGCTACGTGTAGCCTATTGCTTATGACCTATTGAAATTTTGTTGTATCGCGTGACTATGCAGCTACATGTAATTTTGGAAAAAAGCAATGGATTAATCGAAAAATCACTTCGTTAAATAATCATCTACAGATACTAAAGACATTTTACTTGAGAAGAGTTTGAAAGTGAAAGTTCTTTCTGAGATTTAGTTGCTGAAATTGTAATTTAAGGATAAGTCGATAAAGTAGAAATTAATTACGCATATTTATAAGAAAGAAGGACAATCTACAGGTATATAGAACGATCGAAGAGATGGGTGATAAAATAACTGTGGACGAAGAAGAACCTGATGTTGGTATGTATTACTTTTTACCGTTTTTAAATGTTATTATTATAGGGTCAGACCGCTATTGTAGCCGTTATACTATGGGCGTTTCCATGCATGCAGCATTGACACTGACCTGGCTGGAGCCAGTGTCTCCAGCCAGGTCGGTCTGTAAGATAGTGGCTCTCGGATCAGTATGTGGGGGGGTTCAAATCTTGGGCTCTCTCATCGCTGACATCGCTTTCGAGTGAGGGAACTGACGTTAACATTAGTTTTTTTGTGATTAGTGTAATATGATGGACCACGTTATCTTTATGGGTAGATTTTTTATTTATTCATTTCTTTTCGTTAATTCTCTATCTTTAAAATGATTTCCCGGGGTTTTGAACGGTGTTGGACCTTTTGATTTTGCTTATAGGCTTAGATTTTGTTGATTAGTGCAGAATACAGACTCAGGTAAAGAATTAGTAAAACAAATAAATGTTTTGCGAAAAAGAGAAATCATACTTGATGACATAAGTGCAATGAATTTGGACAGACCATTACATTAAATACTCGCCTTTCATTCAGATTCGTATCGACTATTTAAGCGTGAAGTGTGAAAGTACATTTCTGAATATGAAAGTCTTGCTGGTTCAGTGTGTAAGCGTAAGCGTGTTAAGTAACGGCTTTAATGTTCCTGAGGTCCTGGGATAAATTCCCGGGAGAGCTGATCAGAAAGTAAAATCTCGGACATTCACCTTTAAGGATACACCAGTACACCTGACGTCTTGAAGAGAAGCCCTCCAGGCTTCCGACCTTGACGTTAAACTTGCATTTAAAAAATTCACCCTGAATACCACGCAGAGCGCTACAGTAGTTATTGACATTTCTAATTTTATGCGCAATTTATTTTGCTTTTAGTGTGTCTTTCGTATTTAGAAGGTATTTTCAAAATACAATAAATTGGTATACGTCATCAACGCTTAGAACAAACAAAAAGCACTAAAATGTAAAACATTAAGAGGCTTTACCAGTTTGTCTACTGGAAATTCGGTTATGCATTAGTGTACTAGTGGGTACTAAAGGTAAATATACCTGCAAGCGATCAGTGATTTACTATATCATTGAGTTGTGTAACATCAGTACAATAATTAATTTAAATTATCTTCATATATATATTTCATCTATTTTATAATCCTATAGACTCGACGGATTGTAGCCGGTGATGTCTGGACTCTACCGGAGGTTCCTATCATCACTTCAGTAGAGCGGCTTATTTGTATTTTACATCATCGTCGTAATTATATTCTGCTGTAGAGTCCGGGATGTTAAAAATAGTTCTGCCGAATTTTGAACTTGTTTTTCTAGAGCCGACTAGCGAAGATAAGACAAGATAAATTTTCCGTTAGAGATAATTTCACAAGCCAACTATATATAGATATACATATAGCGTCTATGAATGTATATATATATATATATATATATGTGTGTGTGTGTGTGTGTGTGTGTGTGTGTGTGTGCACTGCCTACTAGCAGGTGCTTGGTATATGACGCCTGCATTCATTTCTGTCTTCCGATTTCCTATTCATGTCCACATACGAGTGGATCTTTAAATCAATAACATTCTTTGATATAGGCTACCTTTATTCTTGGGGTATTCTGTTATGACGAGGTTGGCCCCCTAGGCCCTCCTCAGTTCGACTAACAATTATTGGGCAGGGAGGCAGTGCACTGTGAGAGAGATATTATATGTATTATTTGTTAAGAGAGGGGGAGAGGGGATGATAATAGTTTGTTTTTCAATCAATCAATCAATAACAATTTAGGGTCCGGTTTCTCGCCATAAGGCAATATCAGGTACGTCTTATATTGTACATTATATTATTTTTATACTGTATATTACTGATAGTATTGTAGTGATAGTCTATACTAGTACAGAGCATTGAAATCCTGTAGGTAGATGATCGGCCCCACACTCTCAACATGTGGCCTGCACGTGTTCTTACCTGAGCTACTGAGCACACAGGGCTCTCTCAGCGAGTTACGCTGAAGCTGTTTTGATGAAATAATTGAACCAAAAAGTAATTGAAATGTTTAGATAGAAACTGACCAATTGGCTAAAGAAGTATCTGATCATTGTGCAAGGAGATCTATTCCCGGCTGTGCCATTCAACGCACACGTGATAATTGTCATTTAGTTTGGTGGCGTGATCTCCACATTCATTGATTCAAAATTAGCCGGATCAGCACTTGATGCAGTCAACAGTTACTGATTGATTACTTATCACTATTTTATCAAAGTGTGGTTGACATTGCTTGTCCTTTGGACATCCGAGAGCTCTCACTGATCGCCTCTAGTAATGATTGAGATCCTGACCTTCCACTCAACCACTGGCACAAGCTGTGTCGTCGCTCGTATCACTTGCACGAGCTGACTGGGAAATATTCGCACATTAAAATGCAGTACATTAAGAGCTTTATCGAGTTGTCCAGAACACTGTTTCCAAAACAGCCACCAGACAACAGTGACTGGAGGATCAGAAACTATGTAGGAGTTGAGGTTCGAACAGAAGTCAAAGTTTAAGTTATATCGCCATGGAAAGAACTCTTGTTTTTAGAGCAACTATATAATTTATGGACATGGATGTGCCGCCTGCCTGAGCAAAAAGAGAAATGTTAATCTTGTCTTTTGGAAAATGAACCTGAAGCTCTATGTGATTGCTCTTAATGCACCAGCCACTTCCTTTCTCATTGCATCTCTGTCTGTCTCTGTTTTTATCTGCCTCTCTCTGTCTCTTTCTCTCTGTCTCTGTCTGTCTGTATGTCTGTCTGTCTGTCTGTCTGTCTGTCTCTCTCTCTCTCTCTCTCTCTCTCTCTCTCTCTCTCTCCTATCTCTTGCTATTTAATATAAATCTTGATAATTAAAGCTTCTCCAGGCTGTCAACCACAGCAGTACTTAATTTATGAATGTGAAAAGCATTTATTGAATGCAAATAAAAATCGGTTTATGTTTTAAATCAAATATATAATTTAATATAAATAAATTGTTTCAAAAGATGCCTGTAAATGAGTTAAGTTGTACAAAAGTTGTTCGCTGAATTGCTTATACGTTGTAAATGATTTGCAGTTTGCAGCCCAGTATTATGTTCTTATCATTGCATAATTTACTCTAGTGCTTAGGTTTATTTCGAAGAGTTTGAATCTATATATATATATATATATATATATATATATATATATATATATATATATATATATATATATATATATTAAAGAGAAATACAAAAATAGCGATGTGGTATTGGAAATAGAGGATTTGAGATGGTCTAGTTTTATCCCGACCCTAGTTAAACTGGTATTCAAGGGAAGAAGAAGAAGAAGATGATGATGATGATGATAATGATTATGATGATGATGATGATTAGGTTTATATCTATTTCGATGCTGAAGTGTAACAACACTTCTATCGAGTGCAGTTCTTTCAGATAAAACGACTCGATGCTCTGTTTAGTGCTGACTGGTTTGAAACTGCCTACACATTCCGCCCGTTTGAGCGCTCAAACTTCGAATTCCATTTGGGCCTCTACTTTTCAGAAGTGCTATTAAAAAGTCTTATCCCCTGTGCGTTACGTTAGATTTTAAAATCAGCATGGGGCCATGTGCCAGAAGTGATTAGTGTCGTAATACAGATGTGCCGAGTGCATGGCAGAAGGCTGTTTATTTTAGGAAAATTAAAAATTCCGCGAAAACACAGGTGCTTCTAACTGGAGAGAAAAAAGTTTTTATCTAATTGCTGTCTAATAAAGAATAATAATTATATAATATCAATAAATAGCTATAATTTTACTTAGTAATAAGCCGTTATATTATGTACAGCGGCTTGAAAGTTATAGTCTTAATCTTCAAAGTCTTAGTCTATATAGTCTATAGTCTTATAGTAGTCTATATAGTCTGTAGTCTTAGTCTTGAAAGTTATAGTTTTGTATATTTATATACACATACTGTTTCGCCGATATACGGAGCTGTTCGCCTATCAGTTGATTGGATAGCTGAATAAATGACTATAAAGAAAGTTTCGAAGTGCGTTTCGCAAGTTTAAAAAAGCTAATATTAACGTCAGTTTCCTCACTCGAAAGCGATGTCAGTGACGGGCGAGCCCAGGATTTGAATCCCTCACATACTGACCGCGGTCAAGCATCTTGCCGACATCGCCACTGGCTCCAGCCAGTTACAGGCATCAACGCTGAATTGGATTGATGCATGTAATTCTGAGGGAAAATAAAATAGTCTACATGCTAAAGTTTAAGCTATACACAGTATAATTGTGCAAAGAGTTGACCATCAAACCGTTGATCTGATCACTAATGGATTTCAGCTTTGACTGAATCCACTCTTACTGCGTTCACTGATTTAATAGTCACTGAATTCACAATGATTTAATTTGCATTCGTTTTCATAATTATAATTCATCGGTAATTATGTCGAAACTCCATAGTCATCTGTGAATAATAATTAATTGTAATTATTAATTGTAATTTGCATTCGTTTTCACAATTATAATTCATTGGTAATTATGTCGCACTACCATAGTCGTCTCTAAGTAATAATTATTGTTAATTTCTACTTTATTTTGTTGACTACATATACACGAAAAGCTCAGCAACCGCACTAGTTATTAACTAGTGGATAAAGCAGATTTCACGTGTTGCGACCAGATAGTTAAAGAATGGACCAACGTAAACTGTATGTGCCGTAAGAAGCGACTGAGCAAGAACTTAGGATAACAACGAGAAATCACCTCTAAATCCATATTATTCGAAAGCTTTAAGCTACATTAAGGTGTGGATAAGCCATAACTCTTTTGTGAAGGGATTAACTTGTTGATTGATGGAGTGCTCTTTAAGGAGCGTGAAAGGCAGCTTCTGAGTAGGAATATGTGCCTTGAACTTGCCACTTGGCAGAACACTAGCGAGGAAGAATGCAGATTTATTAGTTACAAGATTGGCAGCATTTTCTGATACATGTGCGTGGCGATAACTTCTCCGTCATAGACCAATTGATCGTTGATTGATTGATCAGTTGATTGATTGAAATCTACTAACTTACTTATCACAGCGGATTCATCGGAGTGGCTGTAAACTAATCTACAAGTGTTCCCGGCACAATGCTACTGCGCGCCAGTCCGATACGGCGTATACGTAAAACAGATTACGAAACAACTAATAGGTATAAAAGCTCAGTCGGGCATTGTTGCTGGAAATGATAAACAAAAACAACCCTGTATTCGCTATTGTACTTTTTGCTTCCCGCGCAATCTAATCCATCCCGAGTACAAGTAGGACAGAAGATTAGAGGCTCTGCCTCAGCTATAAAAAAAACTCTGAGATAATTCAGACTGCCATGGCTCCTTTCTGTTGTAGGAGTTTTTTTTACTATGAGACTGGTGTAGCTATTTTTTATTATAAAACCGATGCAGCATTTTTTAATTATAAGTCTGATATATATTATCTATTATTTCAATCAAATTATATATTAATAATTATAGTACACTCTTAATATGAGTTAGAGAGAGAGAGAGAGAGAGAGAGAGAGAGAGAGAGCGTAACCAGAAAGCATTGCTAAAACATTATAACGAAGTACTAATTCGTGTTGATGCCTGCCGATTTTTAATTTGATAATTTATATTGCAAGATAAGGGAGTGTTGATAATATCTATTTCGTAGCTCTCCCTCTTTTGTGTTCTGCGAAATGGCAGGTCAAAGGTGTATATTCCTACTGTGTTGAATGAGTAAGTTAATAACTCTAACCATTTTATCTTCTCTCATGCTCATTACGAGCGCTACGTTGAGACATAAATTGATTCAATCACATACAAGCTGTAAAGCCAATGTAAGCGTCAGTTTCATCTCTCGAAAACGATATCAGTGACGGAAGAACCCATTATTTGAAGCCACACGTACTGATCTGTGGTCGAATATCATCGCCACTGGCTCCAGCCTTGCACAAATCTTACAGTAGCCTTTAGTTTGATAATATGGAGAACCAGGTGATTTCCTACTGCCTTTCTGTGTTCATACTTAATTGCCTCTTACTTATAGGTGCAGTTCACCTGTAAATCAACTTACAATCGCTTTCGAGTGAAGAAACTGACATTAGCATTATCGTTACCAGCTATAAACATGTATTGCATTGTGTTCTAGCATGCATAGTATTGTATTCTAACATGCACACTTATTGTAGTGTATTGTGATGTGCATTGTATTCTAACATGTATTGTATTCTAGCATGTATTGTATCATGTATCGTAGTCTAACATGTAATGTATTCTAACATGTATTCTAACAAGTATTGTTGTCTATAGCAGTTCACTCTTGAGATTTATTCATCTGTTGAAGCAATCCTATACCGTTCCGCCGTTAACTGATGAACCCCGCCCCAGACGAACACGTTTATTTCTACTGCTCCCGCTCAAGTTCTTCCTAGAAATTCTCTATTTTCAGACGTCGCATTATTTTTCGAATCTTCGCCCTGAATAATATTCCATTGTTCTTATTCGATGCCTCTTCCTGTATAAGAATCGTTTATCGTAATCAGTTGAGTAATTCGATTACTTTCATTATCACGTCTACTTGAGGTACTACAGCTAGGCGCCGTTCTGCGCGCAATCTCTCTCAACGTCTGCACCAGTGACGCCGAGTGCCCGCCGAGCTGTTGATATTATGCGCCAGCCTGCGTGTGCGTGTATGTGTGGTATGTGTGCATGTGTGGGTGGGTGTGTGTGTGTGGTGTGTGTATGTGGGTTGTGTTTTTGTGGTGTGTGTGGTGTGTGTGCGTGTATGTGTGGGTATGTGTGTGGTGTGTAGTGTGGGTGTGTGTGCGTGTGTGTGTGTGTGGGTGTGGTGTGTGCGTGTGTGGTGTGTGTGTGGGTTTGCGCGTGGTATGTGTGGGTGTATGGGTTGCGTGTGTATATGTGTGTGGTGTGTGTGTGTTGTGTGTGGATTGTGTGTTGTGTGTGTGTACTGTGCATGGTGTGTCTGTGCTCGTGCAAGTGGTTGAATGGGCGTTTTCGTAAGTATACTTATGTGTGTGCCTGTGTATGTATGTGTGTGTAGGGGGGTGTGGGTGTGTGTCTATGTCCGTGCGAATGGTTGAATTGATGTTTTCGTAAGTATACTTGTATGTGTGTACGTGTGTATGTATGTGTGTAGGGGGGTGTGAGTGTGCGAGTGGTTGAATAGATGTGTTTGTAAGTATACTTGTGTGTATATGTGTGTGAGTGGGCTTTTGGTTGTGGGGTATGTTTGTATGGGTGGGTGGATGAATGTGTTATGGTATGTTGCTGTGTGTGTGTAGGTAGGTATGAGTGGGTGGGTTGGTGGTTTTGAGTGTGGGTGTGTTTCTAAATTCCTTTTCCGTCATCAGTTGGTTCTTCTTCTTGGTGCCAATAACTGATTCTTCTTGCTCATGTCAACAATGGCTGGAGCCAGTGGTGAAGTCTGTAAGATACTCGACCGGCGATCAGTATGTGCGGGGTTCAAATCCTGGGCTCTCCCGTCACTGGCATCGCTTTCGGGTGAGGAAACTGACGTCAACCTTAGTTTTAACAATATAAAAAAATATCTCGGTGCCATCCAATGAATTTGCTGTCGCTGAACCGCTGATCCATATTCCATTGACCTCTGCCATTCCTGTCTCTGCTGCAGAATCTCTAATCTTTCCTTTGTTGACTTTACGAGGCTGAGACTTAAGATTTGTTTAAAAGTTGCTGATGAGTTGGGAGCCCCACTGTTCTTTAGACTGGAAAAGTCAAAATTGAATAGTACTTTAAATTACGTTTTAACTAAATATAACATTTTCCAAAATTTTCTGCATTTGAATAAATAAAGTTTGAAAGGTCTGCTTGTCTCGGCGCATTAAACTGACATCTTTATTAAAATGAACTTCTTATATCTAGATCTTTAAGTTGAGCTGTCTAAACTGTGTAGGTCTTTCACGAGCTTTCAACAAATCTTAAACTTCTCAGACATTTGAACTCAGTCATCCAGTGTGAAGAAACCGTCTAGTTTCATCTGTTTAGTTAGTTTCACTTCCATGCAACTTAGCTTTCTTTGTGTTTTAAACTAATTTTTCCATTTTAACTCTTCTCGTTCTTTTTGTTTTCACATAGGAATGAGTGCTGTAACAGCCAAGCAGCGACGTTCAATGATTTTCCTCTCTCTCTCTCTCTCTCTCTCTCTCTCTATCTCTATTTCTCGTTCACTCTCATTTTCCTCTCTTTCACTAGTTTTTAAAAAATTTCAAATCCAAGTATATATTTCAATTCGCAGTTTATATTATCTCTCATCAAGGAGCACATAATTGACCATCAGGTTGAAAAAAATTAAAAGCTTTGCCGTTGCTAGTCCTATAATATATCCTTTAGCTTGGAAAACAATTATTGGGTACTGTGGTACTTTTTCATAGCCATCTTCGACTTAGGTGATTGATGTACTCTACTAACGTTGTTCCTTTTATTAGATACCTGATCTTTTAGTTAACTAAATTTTGTCAAATTAGCACTATTTTAACTGGTTTCAAATGCAGAATGTGGGTACTGACAGACAGTTTGTAAATGCTAAAAGAAATAGGAAGAAGAACTGGGTAGGGCATATTCAAGGGGAGATAGTTTACTAAAGGAGATCATGGAAGGTAGAAAGGAAGGATGGAAAAGCAGAGGCAGATCGAGATTAAGAATATCTGATGATTTAAGGATCCATTCGTATGTGAACATAATGAGAAAAATGAAAGACAGAGAGTGGAGGCGTTATATACCATGAACCTGCCAGTAGGCAGTGCACTAAGAGATACTGTTTCTACTAATCTACTGTATATCCGCATTAAGGAAGGGCATGCTTGGCATGCATTGTCCGTGTCCTCAATCTTCTCTATATTGTTTATTTCTACTGATATTACGTTACATCGTTTCGATTGATATATGAAATAAATAAATGATAAATAAATGAAAATAAAACGCAGTTTATATTGTTGTTTACAGACGTAGAGGAGCCGCCGTTTGAAATCCGAACCGTTCAACTTCGTAAAGAGGTTTCCCTGCTGGACCAGTTTGAAGTATTAGACTTTCTTGGCAGGTATTTCATTTGTTTAACTAAGTTGTATTTGTTTCAAATTAAAGCGCACAATGGCATTAAAAATTTATTGTAGCAGTTTCTATGCATACCGGTTTTACCGCAGAATGTATAGAAAGATTGCCAGATTAAATCCAGTTTCTCTAAAGCTGGATTCCTGTGAAGTCTCTAAAACTGGATTCCGGCTGAAGCCAGCGGCGATGTCGATAAGATATTCGCCCGCGGATCAATATGGGCGGTGTTCAAATCCTGAGCTCGCTCGTCATTGACATCGCTTTCGAGTGAGGAAACTGAAGTTAACATTAGCTTTTCCAGCTTTTTCAAAGACTAATAATTCTTGTAGTACAGTTTCTATTATGAATAAATAGGCCTAATCTCTGAACTAATTGATTTCTTTTGAGGTTTAATCGTAGAAGAGATTTATGAAAAACTTTTGCTTAACTTTCGTAATCGTTAGAGAGGAATAATTAACCGTCCATATTTCATAAATTATTCATAAAGATATTTACCCGTGTTGTGTCCGGGTTACAGAAGAATACTAACCGTGGATTGCAGAGGCCGTAAAGGGCGATAAAACACAAAGATCCAAACCAACGTCAGAGAGAGCTTTCTGTTAGTGAGCGCCAATGCTCCAGAAATTACTTCAAAATTTCTTAAAACGAATGGAAAAGTTTGATGAATTGAGAAGATCCAATCGTATCACGACCCTAATTAAACTGAGATTCAAGGGAAGATTATTATAATGCATTTATAATCGTTACTAAGCAGAAGATCATCTCTTCTAATCAAAGTAGAATAGCCTTTAGCAGTATATATTCCTGATATATCGAAACAGAACATAAACATAGATCTGTAACATTATATACATGTACATCCGCAGGGGCAAGTTTGGTGAGGTTAAACGTTGCAGAGAAAGGGCAACCGGTAGAGAGTTTGCTGCCAAGTTCATCGCAACCCCGAGGCCACAGGATCGAAAAGACGTCGAGCACGAGGTGAACATGATGAACAAGCTCTATCACAGGAGGCTGGTTCAGCTGTATGACGCCTTCGAGGCGAAGAGAGAAATGTGTCTCATACTGGAAATGTTAGTAAAATTATTTGTAATAATAATATAATTATACATATATATATATATATATATATATATATATATATATATATATATATATAGAGCGATGTATGTACTATATGTATATATGACATCCCTGACATCATCCTTGTATGAGGAATAATAATAATAATAGCCTACATTATAGTGAAATGATCAACTACGTTGATATCTATCACTTTTATTACCACATGTTAAATCCGTTAGGCAATTTTGTCCATTTTCCGTGCATCCAGTCCAGTGAATGCCCGAGATTTTACTCTCAGATCAGCGCGGCTGGGATTCGAACCCACGAGGGTTCAATTCACCTCAGGATCTGTCATTTAAAACTTCATGACGTTATCTACACTTCTAACTATTGCGCTATTGAGACATTCAAAGCGAAAAAGAAAAGTGGACGTTAAACCTTTATCAAAGAATAAGCGGACGTTAAATCTTTATTTTATATATATATATATATATATATATATATATATATATATACTGTATATATATATATATATATATATATATATATATATATATATATATATATATATATATATATATATAGTACGCACATCGCTGTATACAAATCGCAGTACAAATCGCTTTGGAAATCGCTGGTCTAACTCGTAATCTGTGGGTGCAACTATAACCATCGGTCGACTGGTTCGCCAAATGTTTTATAAATATCGGTGCTGCAGGTTGTTTAAATTGCGATTAATTTGGAACTCATTGCGAGATTCAGGCGCAATTTATCGCTGCAGAGCGCCTCATTCGACTGCGGACTATCGCTTATTCATTAGTGCCGCGAGATAGTGGAAGAAAGGAATGTAAATAAAATGTGAAGTTTGCGCGTCGACTCTTAGAGAAACGGCTTGAGAATAATTCTGA
Source organism: Enchytraeus crypticus (assembly GCA_905160935.1). Lineage (NCBI taxonomy): Eukaryota > Metazoa > Annelida > Clitellata > Enchytraeida > Enchytraeidae > Enchytraeus > Enchytraeus crypticus. The sequence goes on from CAJHZI010000385.1 coordinate 329,359, forward strand.
GAGAAGTTGTAGTCTGTGCGTGGGTAGTGTTTTCCTGGTGCCCCGTTACGACCTCACCCATCATATCACTAATACTTCACGTAGCTTCTCCTACAAATTGTTTACGAGTGTTTGCCTTGACGTCGAAAGCTTCCTCTCATCTTTTGGGCGTGCATCTTCTAATTAAACTAATGAAGTTGATTATTGAAGTAAATAAATATTAAATAATTAAGTAATAAATAAACAGTTGGTGTATTATTGCCCTGTGAGTATAATTGCTATTTAGTTTATAATTTTTACATTTAAGAATTCGTGCAGTATCTGAGAAACAATAAATATATAAATAAACTACTTCATTAAACTAATAATATTCGAGTTGTAAACTTGTAATTATATTACTTCAATTTCCTGCGGTTGTTTGCCTAGCATGCCAGTCTCCATGCCTATATTCTCTGACCGTTTACTGGGATAGATAAAGCGGATATGCCGGATGGAGCTTTGAGTCTAAAGGACTCACGAATACGTGGAAATGATTTTGATGAATGCTGGAATAAAATGTCTTCTAATCAGTATAGAATCCGGTGCAATCAGTCGTAGGAAAATATTTTGATAGCTTTATAAGCCAAGTGTCCTGGTTAAAAGGAAAAGCCTGTTTCTGTATGACGGTTGAATAGATGTGTATAATGACTGAGTAATTATTGTTATACTTACGGTACCCTATAAGAAAAACAGGTTTCTGAATTGTAAAAAGTTGGTAACGCGAAGGTTAACGTCAGTTTTCTCATTCGAAAGCGCTGTCAGTGACGGAATATGCTTGAATGGTTGATTGTTTGATTAACTGATTGATTGATTAGTGTCATATAACAGCGTGATGCTAAAACAAAGGCTAGTTCATGGATCATGGTTGAATAGTTGATCATATAATTAATTGAGTGATTATTATTTGAAATATCTGCGTTGTGTTTAATGGCTTACTGATTGTTTAAGTGTTGACTAAGGTAAGTAGTGGAAGCTAATTGTGTAACTAAAAAAGTGAGGTAAAAGTGAGGTAAATTGTGTAAAGTAATAGTAAGGTTTATTAGTTGGCCAAAATAAATTGTGTTTAACAGTTTCCTTGTTGGATTGATTGATTGATTGATTGGCTACTACTCGCAGTATCTACGGTGGAGAGCTGTTTGATAGAGTTATAAGTGATGAGTTCGTGCTGACAGAGAAGGCTTGTGTCTGTATAATGCGTCAGGTGTGCGAGGGAGTGGAGTATATGCATTCCAATAACATCGTACATCTTGATCTCAAGGTATGTCAGTCGTTTACCACACTGACCAAACAGAGTCTCTCTCTCTCTCTCTCTCTCTCTCTCTCTGTAGTGCTAAGCCAAGTAGCAGGTCCAAGGCACATTCATACTCAGAGTCTGCTGTCACGCTCCATCAAGGGCACTCCATAAATCAACAAGTTAATCGCTTTACAAAAGGCAATACCTCTTATATACTTTAGGTAGCCTATTTCTTGGAAAAAATAAGGCTTCTAAGGTGATTTCCCATTGCTTTCGTCAGTTCTTGCTTAGCCGCCTCTTACGACATGTGCAGTTAATGTTTGTCTATTCGTTGGTGTATCGGACACAAAACGGGAAAGCAAAGTCTAATCTGAGGTATCTCATTTTTCCTAATGATTAATTTTAGTTATTTTGTTCATCATTTATTTGAGCTGATCGGTAGTATGTCGGCAAGTTGTTCGACTGAGAATCAGTGGGCTTCAGGCTTCAAATTAAGCGACCAAGTCCTCCACGTAGAGTTCAAATCAAGTTCGTGATTGGCATACTTTATAGTTTTGAGACTTGGAACTGACGTTAAATTTGTCTTTAGATTTTATTTTTAGCTGATTTATTCGTGTTTATATTTCAATCCTCGTATCTTCTTACGCATGAAACTGTCTATACTACCGCTGTCGACCACAAAGCCACGACAATGAATTTACTGTGGCACAATGGCAATAGTGTCATAGGTCAAGCTAAATCATCATCATCATCTTCCATTGAATCCCAGCTTTACTAAGGTCGTGGTCAAGCAAAATACGACTGGAAAGCGAGCATCTGTAGTGGAGTCTTGTATAAATTTTAATTTATTGTATTTTATTGCTACTACTAAATTCATTAGACAATTCGTTCGTTCGTTTATTTTTATATTTTTATAAGAATATACGCCGACATGTTTCAAAGTGGACAGGATACAAAAAGTTACCGAATCTGTTTTGGCTACCCTGGAGCAAACATTCCCTTTCCATGCTCCTCATTTTTCCGACTGTATACTAATATCTCGATCCTAGACTCACAGCGATATTACAGCCTTTCCGTTTGCCGTATTTATCTAAAGATCTATTGCAATTCTGTACTACCAATGTAAATCTAAACTACCGTTTCAATTGATACATATGGTATCGGTTTATCGACGTATGTAAACATCCTATCGGCGGTAGATTTCTTGTTATTAATTACATTAGACTACCATGTCGAGAGAATTCCTTCGTAACCCATTAGAATGTTACGCGCTTACTACATATGCAGCACTGGACGATACAACACCAAGATTTTAACTTATTGCAAAAGTCTACAATAATAGTATTAACAACAATTATAGTGCTACTGTCGTCCACGACAACATTGAGCACTATTGAGATAGATCCAAGCCGGTGAACAAAGAGAAGGTCCAAAATGGTGAAAATTCCAAAATCTAAAAATAAGTCCAAAGATAAAGAAAGGAGGTTTGTGTGCTGTTCGAAACTCATGGTCACTTGATGGAAAAGAACTAGAGATGGAAAGTTAGGTTTTCAACTGCCTATGGAACTGCTCGTAGGAAACCAAAGGCCGATGTGATTCAAATAATTTAAAGATTAGGTCCGAGATAGAGAGTGAGAGTGGGTGAACATTGGGTTTATATGATGTTTAGACTAAAATTACACAATGGGTTATAGATTTTAATTGCCCTAGTGTTAGGCCTATGGTAATATTAACCACTGCGTGTTCCTGCCTAATATAATAAATTGAGAAACTACGAGGCACTTCTCGGCTTGTACGCACGACTCTAGGTGATGGGATGAAAAGCGATAAGTTCTGATTGCCGAAGGTCGTTGTAAATTGGACCGCCCATGCAGCAGTAGAAGGCGAAGTGTGTGTAAAGTTGTAACAGGAAAAAACTACTAAAACTTGAGCATTTGTTTCATGATAAAGTAGAGCGATTGTATACCAGCAAAATTAGTGTAGACCTTTTTACTTGATAGAATTGAGAGTGTAGAAAGGTCCTGACGATGTTGATATGCTTGCAGGCTAGTTTGTGTCGTTGATCTTGCCAATCGGCCGAAAAGCTGTAGTTTTATTTCCGAATTCGGCTACCAAGGCATTGTCAGAAGAGTTCATGTATATTAGTAGAGGCGAACATTTCTAAGGCTAAAATTTACTAAGAAAGAGCAATAAAGTTAAAAAGGCTAAAGGAAAGTACAACGTCAGTTTCTTGCTCGATAGCCTGCAAGCGACAGGATTGAACCCTGCACCTACTGAGAACGGTCTTTATTAGAGAGTAAAGAAACTGTAAGCTACAGTAATGCGATCGTTTGAACTCCAAACCTTTGCTTCCAAACCTCCGTGGTATACCACTAAAAATCAGTGTACATTTAGGTTGCAAAACTACTTTAACAATATTTAGTGCCAAATCTATGAAAATCGTAATTAATTGTACAAATTACATATTCACAATTAAATATAACTACTCATTTAACTTTTTTATTAATTGTTGATTAATTAATAACACTTATCTCGCTATTTGTTTATTTAAACATTTGTTTACTCATTGATTATGTTATTGATTGATTTTTCATAACGTTCAGCCGGAGAACATTCTGTGTCTATCAAGAACTAGCAACAGAGTGAAGATCATTGACTTTGGACTGGCACGGGAATTTGATCCTAAGAAAGACAATCGGGTGATGTATGGGACTCCGGAATTCATGGCACCGGAAGTGGTTCTCTATGATCCCATAGACTTTTCAACGGATATGTGGAGCATTGGAGTGATGACCTACGTCATGTATGATATTCTAATGTACATTTTTGCATGGGTTGAGTCGGTAGAGCGTCATTAAGTTTTCCGAATGCGGTTTTGTAGATGCAGAGTCCAAATCCAGGGCTTGTTTTGTCATACTCTCATGTCATGCTGTCGAAACGAGAAACTGACGTTAAACTGGACATAAGGAATTGATTTATTTGTTAGGATTTGAACTCTGCATTCATTGGAAATCAATCTAAACCTATAATAACTCCAGTTCTAGGAGTAGAAGTATAGGTTGCACAAGGATGGTTTCCGGTTTCCATGTTGAGAAAGAAGCTTTTCCTTGCTTTAATTGATTCAAAAGAATCAGGTGTACTTTTCGATAGAAACATTAAAACGAAACACAGAGAAATACGGGCAAGAACGGCCGTGCAGTCTCATTCAAGTAGCTGGACTTGTTGCTGACATTACAGAAGACATCCCTAAGAAAGATACCTTGCAATTTCAAGACGAAAAGATTAATAGGTGATATCATTTTGTTGTTAGTATGACGGGAGATGACAAGGAATTTCTTTAATTATATTTTCTGAATGTTCGAACACGAAAATGGATGACATTTGATCGTTGAGTGAAAAACGGTTTCGTTGGTAAACGATAAACTTTATACGCTTCTTATTGTTCAATTTGCAAATGTTAGCACAAAATTATAAAATGTGGAACGTTTGAACCTAGCTAAAGATTCTTTTGAGTGTTTTCCATTGTTCAACAAAAAAGGTGAAAAGTAAATCTGTACCGATTATGCAGTACAAGCCTAATATGCCGTGATAAATTGTCGATATGATAAAAGCTCTATTCTAATTGTTGTACTGGATGTTGTACTAATTGTTACACTGCTTGTAGTACTAAATATTTTGTTAAATTCTGTAACATTTAGCACGAAAACTTCCCATTTTAAAATTCCCTTTATCATTGGAATGATTTCCCGGATTTTAGAAATTGCACCTTTTTGGATCTTCCTCTTGCTCTCCGGCTTGGCGCAATAGTGCTCGATGTTGTCATTGACTGTAGCACTCTAATTGTTGTTATGTACTGCATTTTTGTCACAGTCTATCAGGGCTCTCGCCATTCATGGGAAGGGATGATACGGAAACTCTGAGTAACGTAAGTGTGGGGAAGTTTGACTTTGAACCCGTAGAGTTCAGGTACGTCTCCCAGGCCGCCAAGGATTTCATCAGTCAACTGCTGCAGGCTGAGAAACGGTTGATATTCTGTTGTCAATTAATTATATTTAATTGCATTTAATTGTAGTTAATATGTAGCTATGATATAGTATATAATTTATAATATTATATGCCATTTAGATCTTGGACTTGCAATGTTTTGATCCCTCTTCTTTCTCTTGCTGACTTTTGTAGTCTGTGTCTCATTCGTCTTTTCTTGTAGTCTCAGTCGTAGTCGTGTGGTGTTTTGGCATCTCGCTGTACATAGTCTGAAAGAGACTTCCCTGACATTGAATCAGTATAATTGCAGTGAATATTATATACCTATAGATTAAGCATGATTGCATGTTTCTTAGACATGAAATAGATATTTAATTAAACATTTGCTCTATTTATTATCGAAGGCACTGTGCAATATTTTACTTTACTTATTTCAGAAAGCGCCTGACGGCATCTATGTGTCTAAAGAGTGAATGGCTAAAGGTACTATTCAGTCTCAGCTGATTGTATTTAATTAATTCATTTTGTTGACGTTGCTCTATCAGACTTTTCAATGATACTAAGTGTAGAATCATTCGAACTAAAAAAAGTTAGAGAAGCATTCGTCTTTAACAGTTCACGTTTTCGGTATAAACATATTTATTCTTAAGCTTGAGTTATTAGCAAATCAAGGTCCTCTTGGTACTCTTACACTGGTACACTTACACTAGTACACTTCCACTGGTGCATGCACTTACACTGGTACACTAGTACACTTACACTGGTACACTTACTCTGGTATACTTACACTGGTACACTTACACTGGTACACTTACACCCACCGAGTAATAGCAGCGGACACACTCTATATTCTTTTACATCTTTGTTTCTATATTCTTTATTCGTTGTTTTCTCGCTCTGTATTCTTTGTACTCTAGATGACTTGCACAAAACATATCTGCCTTTGACGTCTCTTCAAAAAGCTAAAAAGGGAAACAATCTTGACTGGTTCGTTGAACAATCATCCGTCCGGCGCTTGTGCAGAAAACGATTTTGGAGGCACACTATTTGAAATGTTTCAATGACGTTTGCCTTATAATTTAACGCAAGCAAGCATACTAAAGAAGCGTGGGACTCACGGCTTGTAGCTCATCCAAACCTCAAAGCAGTCATGCTATTGACTAGGATGTTTAACCGGGATATTAATAGTAATAGTAACCGACTTCGCTGCTGGCTGGAGCCAGTGGCGAAGTCGGTAAGACACTCGACCGCGGATCAGTATGTGCGGGGTTCAAATCCTGTGCTCGCCCGTCACTGACATCGCTTTCGAGTGAGGAAACTGGCGTTAACCTTATCTTTAGCTTAGCTGCAATAAGTGTTGTGCTATATTCTTGCAGAATCGTCCAGCCGGTTCAAATCCTACTCTGGACAAGTCCAAGTGCAGTTTGAGACATTTTGTCTACAGAAGAAAATGGAAGGTAGACTCGATGATACTATATCAATTTTTGTAAAAAATATTAAATGGATCTGTCCGTCAATGAAATTTAAATTGAAATGAAAATAAATTTCATGAAATTTATTTTCTCTAATATATCTGTTCTACCAGAGATCATTAATAAAAATTTACAAGCCTATAAGTTTTGAAAGTTACGTAAATGAATAAAAGGGCTAATTCATTTCGCACAGCCAACAGCAACTAACAATTAAATGGCCAGATGATAAAAGTTAAGAATTAAATTAGCACTCCACTGGCCAGAAGTTTTCTCTTATCTAAATAGTTCATTTCAATAGTTATAAAACTGATGTTAACGTTAGTTTCATCCCTCGAAGGTGATCAGTGATAGCTGTTATATAAATATACAGTTGATATTGAGAACAGGCGGTTTCTAATTGCTTTCATCTGTGTTGTCGTTAGTCGATATTTCCTGAACAGAAAAAAAAAAAAAAATTCTGGATGAGATAATTTTCAATGTGTTATATTTAATAACTCCTTACTTGTATTTTATGTTTTGTTGTGTAGAAAGCAATCCATGCTATTATTGCTCTGAACAGAATGGGTGCAGATCTAACTCAGCTGAATGGGTTTGTCTTTAATTAATAACTAAATTACTTGATAATTATAATTAAAGTTTGCTTCTTTAACTTTAATCAGAAGTTTGAATTTATTTATGAATAATAGCTCTATTATCGTTTTCAAATCTGGTAGTTTTATCTCTTTTATTTAATTTATGTAAATTAAGCAAGAGCTTGTTATTAAGACTACCAGACACAAATTTCAAAATTTCTATATACTATATGCATAAAATGTGCAATTAGGTTTATATGTCAACATTGTTCGCAAAACAAACTCTCTCTAATGTTCCGCCAAGCGACAGGTCCAAAGTGCATATCCCTACTCACATGCTGCTTTAGGCTTCACAAAGAGAACTCCTTCGATTAACGATTTAATCTCTTCAAAAATGGCTATGCCTCATCCACACCTTAAGCTTGGGACTTATATGGCTTCTGAGGTGGTTTCCCGTTGCACAGGAACTGCCAGTACTATTGACCTATAATATAGTCTGGTGAGAACTTAATGAACGTTTACAGTAGTTATGAATTAATTCTTCTATGAATATGTCCGTTGGAATACACTTGTAGTGTACGTAATGATAATTTTCACAAAATCGAGATGCTACTATATGAAATAAACTGCTGCATTACTTTATGTTTGTTCCAGAAATGCTAAATATCTGCTACAAAACAACTACCATCACCCACACCACAAGCTTCCTGTAAGAAATGACGTCACGAACAGGAATAAGAACTACTTTGATGACCTAAGCACACCCACGCCGTCTTCTGTCTTACACCAGAAATCAATAAAATCTGAATCCTCTTTGAAGCCTATTTTGAACGGAGACTTTGAAAATTCACTTACGTGTAAATTAGATCATATAGATAAGGACAGTTGTGCGGAAACTAGCAGAATGGGTCAGCCGAAAGATTTCAGGCCAGAAGAATGTTTGAGTCGACCTCAGCCTGGGAGATCGAATAAAGGCATAACAGAGGCTAGGTTTAAATCAAAACGAGTCGAGCAATCAGGGCTACATTGCACTGGTGAACGGGATCTCACAGAAAATAAAAAATCCGATCAACTAAGTTCCAATCCACGACGATCTGATCCTGTCGGATTTAATCATCACGATATAAATCCCACAGCTGTCGATCCTGATTCCATTGACATCAAATCCAGAGCTACAAACAAAAACACCTCCACGGTCGATAAACTTCTGTACAATAACAATAATTACGACAATCAATCTTTAACACCAAAACACAGGAGTCACGGCCGAAGTGGACCGAATTCAAACAAGCTAGAGTCTTATTTAGCAACATCTAATAAGCACAAAGATTTTGATGCTGCTGGTCTACAAGTAAATCACACACTACAGATGAGATCAGATTGCAGAGAAGTCAGGCTGCCACCTCAGAGTGTCGATCTTTTCATTCCACGTGGCGGAACATCTGCCGCACAACCTATAACATCTGAAAACAGTCGCGTCGAGAGCAGCCGTGTCTGCAACAGGGCCGTCAAAAAACCCGACGATGGTCACGTGTTCAACATGGCGGCAATGGTGGCGGAAAATAAGAAAAACAAGGAGAAATTAGAAGCGAACGAAGATCAGCCTGATTGGTGCAAGAAAATAAACTCTTCAAAGAGACTGAATGGAGTAAGAGATTCGTCCAGTCGCCTTTCTGATGTAGGCTACGTCCAGAGAGATGTAAGGACCTCACCAGAGATGCATTCGAAAAATGATATGCAGGGTCACAAGCCGCAACTAGCCCAAGAATGCAAAACATCTGTAACATGTAATGGGATTAATAAATCACTTCTGAATGATAATAATGCTTGGAGTCGAAGTTTAAATGTTCAATGTCCTAAATCGGATACAATAAAAGAAAGCAAATATACGACATCGACAAATAGTGTCAGTAAACCGCAATTAGCGGAAAGTAATGGTGTTTGGATGACTTTGAGGCGTGGCTTTGGAACATCGGAAACAAATCTGTGCGCAGTGAAACAGTGTGATACTAAGGAGGCAAGACATCAGACTAAAGAGGCAGAAAAACCTACGGCAGCGCCACCTGTTAAACGAAAATTGATTCGAGAAAGAATAAAATTTTTCAGCAAAAAGGATTAGCAAACGTTTAATCTGTGTTATTAACTTGTTATTTCTATTCATTTCAACCTTGTGATAAAATATTATAGATTTAAATTTTCACAGGACAAACGCACGTGTTTGCATTGACATAATATTACATCTAAATTCATCTCATTTATCGTATCTCTGTAGTTGGGTACAGATATAGGTATCCATGGGGTTTCAAGAAGTTTTATATAGTCCTATTATTGTCTATCCCCAGAGTATTTAATGTCGAGTTCAGAAACATCTGTCTTCTCTAAAGACTATACATACTCGAGCTACCATTACAGTGAATATTTGTAGATTATTAGAGAGTTCACTCGTGAAAAGACTCGGCTGTAGTTCAGTACAGTGACCCATCAGCGAAGATGATTATTATACTAAAATTATCTAATTTTGTCTGTTAAAAGTCAACATTTTGGGTTGGATGGCCTAAATTGCAAGCCAGGAATTGACATATAAAATATAGAATAACAAAAATAGGTGTGTTAGTTAAGTGCATGCGAGGTCAATTGTAGGCCTAGATATTAGATTAAGAATAAAACCTGTGACTCAGATTTCAAAATTTGGTATTATTAGGTGATCTGTGTTTTAGCAATTATGGAATATAATTTCTAGCTCTTCATAAATATTATTAATTTGCCAAAGAAAATTATTTCTCGTGCTGCCGATCGCACTGAACGGATGTGGATTGTTTTTATAATTTGAGTCAATATACATGTATATTATTAATAACAATAAAGATTTAACGTCCGTTTCATCATACAAGGATGATGTCAAGGACGTATAAGAGTGAGAGATCTCGAAGGCAACGAAGATTTATATCGTCAGTAATATTTTCCCAAGACGTAAAAAACGGAGGCCCATTATATGATTTAAGTGATCAATGATACAGGATAAGAATTTATGTTTTGAAGTGACAGAGTCATGTTGTAATGCAAAATTAATCATATATAGATATATATTTGCTAATCTGAAAACCTGATTTTGATGACCTGATAACAATTCATATATAGAGATGAAAAGATAGTCTGAGGATAGAATTGATTGGATTAGTTATATGCCATGGACTTGCCGGTAGTTAGTGCACTAGAAGAAGAAAAAATATTTCATTATATGAGATTAAACAGTATGGAGTGTAATCGTTTAATAAATAACTAAGTTCCGTATATTGGCAGTCCGTTGTGGATAGAGTGAATAAAAAGAGTTTACTATATTTGCCTACTGTACATCACTTTAAAAATTTATAATTTGATAACTTGTTTGAGAAGGGGATATGGCGTAAACGGTTAGAGTTTTCGCCTCGGAAACTAGTGGCCTGGTCTCAAAGACCAGGTTAGTCAACAACTTTAAAGGATACGCTCTAGAGCCCAGGAAGATTAATTATATATCGAAGCTTGCTGCCATTTGGAGCTATCAACTGCAAGAGTATTATAAATATCGTAATAATAAAGGTTAAGCGTCCGTTTCCTCATCCACGGATGATGTCAGGGACGTCCTTATAAATCATGAAGAAGATTTATTGTAACATGTGCGTCTGCCCAGTGCCTAACTAATTGAAAAAAATCAAACATCTGATATTTCCTGACCCAGAAACGATAACTCTGTTTGCTATTGTGTTATATATAGGCCTATATTTATTTATTAATTAACGCAGTTTCATTTTTACTTATAATCAGCGTTTTCAAATGACGGCAGCGTGGTTATGTGCAATTTGATCTACTAAAAAACCAAAATAGTATCAAATTATTAATGAAACTAAAAATCAGAAAGTGGGCACTATTTAAAAAATCATATAGAAGAATGTATAATTTGAAATAGATGCACGTACAGTATGTCCACCTGGCAGTGCATATTAAAGATGATATGAGAAATGTTAAGATTTCCTACACATTTTCATTGGAAAAGCTGAAGCGGTAGTCAAGTTTGTGCGATTTAATCTGTGAAGGGCTAGTCTGGAATTTGTAGCTACAGAATTTCACCTGAAAGTAGTTGATGTCGTCCAATCAGTACCCTATGTCCGCTGTCGTGTTACCAACTTCTAAACAATGTACCTCATAAAATGTTGTCTCTTAATTTTTTCTCTCGCTACTTTTCTCTCTCTCTCTCTCAGTCTCTCTCTACCTCTGACGAAATATATATATATCGACAGGTCCATGGCCTAAGCTCTCCATGGGGTTATATCTCTAATTTTTGTTTGCTTTTTGTTTGTCCATTCATGCGAATTTGTCAATAAATTTTCTAACATATATAATCTTGTTCTTCCTCATTTTCTGTCGCTTGTACGTAGTACATACGTATTAAAATTACCAGAGACTCTCTGAAATGTACGGAATACATAACATGGTGCTCTATGCAGCACCCGAAGTGATAAAAAGCATTGCAAGTTATATAGAACGAAACTCTACTCATGCAGGCATGGCTGTTTAGCAATGGTGTTTTAGTATTACTTTTCTTGGATACATTCCACTTGCTTAGATGCACTGCAGTTGCTATGATACATTACAGTTGGCGTTAGCTAAGTAAAGCTCTTTCAAGGTAATTCGAGAAATTTATATTTAGGGTTATTAATGAGTTTTCTGTTGCAGCTTATAAAGAGCCATTGAATACCGCAACATTGAAACCTGTACGTTGCCTTTGTACGGTGCCACTTGTGCGAAGAACGCCTTGCAACATAAGACATTACAGGAAGTTGATTAACTCGCTGAATAGATTCTTGTCGAAACAGGTGCATGTTTGATAGAGCGATTCTGTGATGAGAACAGCATGTGGAATACGATCATTTGACTTGACTGACATTTGAAGCTTGAATACAGACATCAGTAAAATTCTGACGTACTCTAAGCCTCTATTTAACTCTTTTTAATTTACAAACAAATATCCACTGGAGCTGAGCAAGGTCATTCAGTAGAGGTCCGCAGTAAAAGTGGCTGAAGCTTAAACTTCTGAATCAGTGTAATACTATCTTCTCTCTCTCTCTCTATCTCTCTCTCTTTATCTTTTTATCGCTATGTCTATCTCTCTCTCACTCTCTATCCCTCTCCTGTTGTCAAATTCGTGCAGGATTTTTTTCTTACAGAGTCCCAACGTTTATACTGCCACATTCTTTCAGAGATGGAGGAAAACTTAAACTTGGCCATCAAATGATAGATGATATCCGACAGGATTCCTAGTGGCTCAGTAGTCTCATTGCCACCCCAGTCGTGGTCATGTTGGTAGGGTGTCCCACTTTTATCAATAGATGCAGGGATCAAATCCCGTGATAGCCCAGTGACTGACAGGCTTTCGTGGCTGGGAACTAACATAAATATGTGTAGGTGTCAAAAATTATCATTTATGGTTTAAAGGCAAATCATGAAACCACAAATATCACTGGAAATGTAACCCGCCATTGCTATAATGCAATCGGTGATTGAAAATTGGTCACATTATTATTGCTATTGTTTATAATGCGCTTGATTATTGATGGTGGGGTTTGCAATAAATAAAAACAATCAATACTAAAATTTATATGTTGTTGTTGTACTTTCTAGTCGGCATTTATAGTCATTGTGGGTTATGCACAGATTGCTGTTAGTAACTACATTCGCTGAGTGATCTATTCAGTTAAAAGGAGGCTTAATTAATTAATTATAATTAATCATCGGAAGATATTTATTAATCATATCAGATTAAATTCTACCTTATCAGTGTATTTTTTTCTAATATCTTAAACATTTAGTAATATTTTATAATAATAAAAGAATAAAGGAATATTTTTCCTTTTTAACTTAAGGAAAAATAGATGTAGAATCTCACAAATCATTACGTTCATTAATGCTTCAACTCTAATTTTAGGAGACTCTTCTGTCACTGGTAATTCCTCAACTGACACAAATGAATGTAAAGGAATTGATGACTAAACATTTAGCATCTCGTTCAAAGTTTATCTGCGACTAGTGCCAGGGATTCACTTGATCAGTATTTCCCAACTTCTAGACTTTCCCAAGCAAACGTTGCCAGCATTCATATCTTAAAACAGTGAGATGTATCTCAAGCAATTAAACAGGCAAACTGGGTAATTAACTTATGGTAGCTGTAATATTGATAAATCGTCTGTCAGAAACGGCAATATTTTACAATTAATTTAATTTGAATTGTGTAAACAATAAAATATTTGAAGACCACAAATCTAAGAGATTATTAATACACGATTATTGAGAAATATTCCGCATAAAACTGTTATATTTTGCCACAGAGAAATTTGAGTTTCCCAATCGATCATGGCCTCTTTTAACATGCTGACTCTAGGGTCAAATATCTCTCACCTTGTTCGAACGTTTGCTTCCAGAAAACAGCATCTGCTCCTCTCCTAGCGCTTTCTCCTTTTGTTCAGAAATAACATAAATTAACACAACGAACTGCTCTAAAAATGTCGGACAATTATTTAACAGAGATAATTATAGATAATTGATAAATATTGAACTAAGCAAAATGGCAAATGATGGACAAACCCAATGACCTAATACATACTGCTGCATCCCTTTAAAAATATTGCGCATATTTTTCCGTCCAGTAAAAATTTCATCTTTTTGTCATCCTAGTGAAATTTTTTTCAAAAGCTATGCTATATCGGCGGTAACAATTCTACATGTGCAATTTCTTGCGTCAGGTAAATGTTCAGTTAATGCTAGAGGAAGCCCAGTATGTAGCCTACAATGCAGAAGGTTTGATTGCAGACGACTTTAACGAGTGTATACGGAGACAGTTTAAGTATTCCGTGATACCGGCTGCATTAACTGCAACAAGCCACTAGCTGTAAAGTGAAATCCATTGCCCATGAAGAGGCAGAAAGTCCCAAGTCATCAACTAGTTCAGTCTCCATTACGAGAACTTCTATTTGCTTGGCTTTCAATTGTCGGCCATGTTTGAAGCGATTTTCTAAACGAGTTAGCATAAGTGTGTTTAAATGCGATTAGAATTTTACTGTAAATTTCGGTAATTTGTTACAGAAATCATAAATCATCGCGGAAAAAGGAACAGAAGAGCAATATATTTGAAAACGTTGTAACTATCATTAACCTTAACACCAAGAGAGAGAGAGAGAGAGAGAGAGAGAGAGAGAGAGAGAGAGAGAGAGAGACTGATACATAGCATAGAAACAGATGAAAGATAAAGACAGAAAAAGTCACAGAAAGAGAGATATGGAGACAGGGAAACGGACGAAAAGATAAAGAGAGAGTCGATTGAGCCAGCCTTGAATTGGAATCAAACTTTTATTAATCCGCATTCGAAAACCTAACAAAATAATAATAAGAATAAAGGCTTAGCGTCGGATTCCTCATCCAGGGATGATGTCAGGGACGTCCCCACAGCACACATCACTACAGACCAATTCACCCAGACCAATCTGCAAAAGAAATGTGCTGGAGAGAAGTAAGGTCCTAAACAAAAGCCAGTCCGGTGATAAAAAATGGACCATCAATCTAACCAGTGAGATGAATGCTCAGCCACTATCTACGCTTGTATTATAGTCATAGTGCAGAGAACGCCAAGTTAAAATTATATAAAACATAATATTTAATTATATTATTATTACTGGCTGGAGGCAGTGGTGATGTCGGTAAGATGCTCGACCGCGGATCAGTATTTGCAGGGTTCAAATCCTTGGCTCGCCCGTCACTGACATCGCTTTCGAGTGAGGAAACTGACGTTAACATTAGCTTTACTAGCTACAATACTACATCATATTTACTAGCTTTAAAATTATATCAAACAAAAATTTGCTGTTGATTCCCGTACAGCGCTACTAAACAGCCATAGTTTCAATACGGTAAAGGAGTGTCATGTTTTAGAAACACGATGCTGGTTAAAACCAACCATAGATGACGATCATTATAACATCCCAGGTTCACTTCAGTGATATAATATCCAGTGTAGTATATTAGTTACAGGCAATAACTGTCAATCAAAACGCCTACATTCGAAACTAGATTTAGTGAAACCAAGCAATGCGTAAAACAAATAGTCCTTTTCATACAGAGTCAGAGTGTAATAGTTTAGCAAATATGACAACATGATTGTGATGAAGTTGTTATATGCTTATGTTACATCGAGTGATTTATAACCATAGGATTCATATCACAATGAATGATAATCAAATGATTGATAACTAAATGATTGATAAATAAATGATTGATAAGTAAATGATTGATAAGTAAATGATTGATAAGTAAATGATTGATAAGTAAATTATTGATAAGCAAATAATGATAAGTGAATGATTGAGAAAGACAATATTTGTTATAGGAAAGGGAGATTATCCGCGCAGGTAAAATTCAAACTAACTCTAAATACATTTATTTTCCGCTCTGAGTCTTAATTGATCAGCATGAACAGCCTAAATGATGCTATCTTATTGTCTTAGCTTATCTTATCTTATCTTAGCTTATCTTAATTATCTATCAAATGATGCTGCCCGGTTAGTTTTTCTCTATTTTAATTAAACCACTTGACATC
Source organism: Enchytraeus crypticus (assembly GCA_905160935.1). Classification (NCBI taxonomy): domain Eukaryota; kingdom Metazoa; phylum Annelida; class Clitellata; order Enchytraeida; family Enchytraeidae; genus Enchytraeus; species Enchytraeus crypticus. Next base: position 345,259 of record CAJHZI010000385.1, read on the forward strand.
TGAAAGACTGAGTGTGAAATTAAAGAATAGTAACTATTGTATTGGTATAACTCTAATTCTGCATGTACGCTGAGCATTTCTATGCATCCATTAATCGAATAAAGTCTACGTTTCTTCTGTGAAGGTAACTGAGGCATGACAAACCTATGTAGTCGTGCATCACACTAGATTCTTTATTTCATGGAGGAAATTCGACGATTAGATAATTCGACAAGAGACTCTTAGATCACGTCTCTTTCAGTAGACGTGGAGAACTACAATGGAATAAATATCACTGTGCGAATTATGTAACACACTTAGTGTCATCATATGAATGACATTTCGATATTTCTCATCACTTTTACCACTAAATCAATCAACTGATAACCGACCAATTCTATTTTCTTGAACGTCGATTGAGATATATTTAGATGCATGAGTTCAGACATATGTAGTGAATCTAAATTATCTCTTCAGCCATGACTTTCAGAAATGGCATGCGGTGGGCGGTGGGCTCATAGAGAAGAGATATTCTGTCATCAGAATTTCTATATTTTGTAAACTGAAAAAGTCAACACCTTAAAAGCAAAAAAGCTAAGGTTAACGTCAGTTTCCTCACTCGAAAGCGATTTCAGTGACGGGCGAGCCCAGGATTTGAACCCCGCATATACTGACCCGCGGTCGAATGTCTTACCGACTTCGCCACTGGCTCCAGTCACATCCAGTTTTCTTACTGTAAGAAAACTGGGCCGCCAGCTGAAAAAATTCGCAAATGGTGTGGTCAATAGAAATTGAAAAGGCGAGATAGGCATAAAAGTTTTGGAACCAATGACCAATTTATATGGCATAAATATCGTTAGCTTTGTGTAAGAGTCTAAACTCGCTAAGCAGCCGTTGCTTATTCAAATTTTATTTTTATTCTGAATTTTACATGAAATTTCAACTTTCAGGATCAAAAGTGTTTTGAATTATAAAACCGCTCGGCTTTAGTCGCTTGATAAAGTCAAATAGATAAGTCGCTTGATAAAGTCAAATAGATAAGTCGCTTGATAAAGTCGTAGAACATAGGACGTCTGATAAAGTCGCATAACATAGGTCGCATGATAAAGTCATATAACATAGGTCGCATGATAAAGTCGTAGAACTTAGATCGCATGATAAAGTCGTATAGCATACATAAGTCATATGACAAAGTCGCGCAGTGTACATAGCTTGATAAAATTCTCTGCCAGATTCTGAAGCCCGTATCAGGCCAGAGTCTTGTGATGAAAATTTAATTTAATGACAGAAGATGAGTTGCGCAATATATGACTTTAAGCCTATATCAATGCCACTAAACTTATACCTTTAAACTCGATTTAGCCATCAAGCCTTGTGTCAGAATCATTTGACTTCTCTCTCTCTCTCTCTCTCTCTCTCTCTCTATTTCTTTCCTCTCTTTCTCTCTTGCTATCTCTCTTTCTCTTCCTGTATCTTTTATCTCTCTTTCTCTTCTTGTATCTTTCACTTGTCCTCTCTCTCTCTCGCTCTCGCTCTCTATCTCTCTCTCTCCCTCTTTCTCTCTCTCTCTCTCTCTCTCTATCTTTTCCTCAGTCCACTCTCCAATGAGACCTGTTGACGTTATAAACTCTGACTCCACCTGCACGGAACAGTTGACTTCCGTCACTTAGCGGCTTTTATTCCATCAAGTTTATAGGCATTCCGGACAAGTCCTGTACATACAGAGTCGCTGCTGATTAGTCAACCACGAGGTGACTGATTCAATTCCTCGTCCAGATACCATCATAGCGTCATTAGGTTTACTCTTTTAAGCTGATAACTGTACTGAAGCGAAAACTTTCTAAAACTTAAATCTCGCTTTTAATTTATAGATTTTTGAGTTCTTTCGACTAACTTAAAGCGACTTACGATCGTAAATTTTTTCTGAGTTGAATCCAATAAAAAGAGTAGGAAGTAAGAGGTAAATCAATAAAAAGAGATTTGACCAATGTCTGGAAATCGTACGATGAAGATGATAGTATCAATGATAACGGCGCTTATCATTGTGCTTCAGTCATCACACACTCTCGCAGGTTTGTACGCTATTCTCTATAACATCTCTCTCTCTCTCTCACTCTCTCTCTTATTGCAATGCCTACTGGCAGGTCCATGACGCCTCCACTCATCTCCATCGTCCGTTTAACTCTTCACGTCCACTTAGGAGTGGATCTTTAAATCATTTAAAATTCCATTTGATGTAGCATTATTCTTGGGGGATTCTGCTTTTGACGAGGTGGACCCCTATGCCTTCCTTAGCTTCGACTAACATTTACTGGACAGTGGCGTCATTCCCTGAGAACACTATCCTGTTTATATATAACATATGAACCGTATTTTAGGGCTCAGTCTAATCGTAGTGGACACAATAAGTTAGGTTGAAATGTGAATTGCATGTAGGCCACAATTGGATCATACGTTGATTATAGGCCAGGTAAATATATGGCTCATGCATAAGCTAAACCATATAGGGCAGAATAAACTGCTGCCTAAGTCTAAATATTCTAGTGGAAGTCTCAGAGACGCAGTTTTAGAAATTTTACATTTGCTTAAAAGTTACCTTATAGGTTAGGTTAGTTTAGTTTTACCTTTTAATTTACAATTGCAGCGTTGGTGTTTAGGCTATCATTTAAAAGCTTTCAAGTTTTTAGTTCTACATACCGTTACTTGCAATGCAATAATCATTTTCGACGATTGAAGCTATATGATTTTGAAGCTGTTTTCCGCTGCTTTGTTGAGCATCTGTTCTCGTCGACTCTTTAAAATATATTCAGTATTTCATTGGTTCATGCTTAAATCTCTCTTTCCCTTGCGTTCTTTGAAGAGACAGGTTCAATGTTGTTTGCAATCCTTGTCACAGTCTGCTTTCCCCGTTCAGTGAGAGCACAAGAGCACAAGCCCATTGAACGTGAGGATTGAACGCACCTATTGAACGTGAGGATTGAACGCACCCATTGAACGTGAGGATTGAACGCACCTATTGAACGTGAGGATTGAACATGCCTATTGAAAGTGAGGATTGAAGCACCGAAATCAGAATGTGCGAATGAGGCGACTTTAACAAAATTTATTATAGGGAAGCTTCGTAGCGATATTACAAAAATTAACTTTTTCTGAGTGATTAAGCTGCATCTGAAATTATCCAACTCGCCATAACAGAAGTGTGATTGGACCACTTTACATTTTACTTTCTTGATTGTTAAATGCGTTAGTCGTTTGAATTCTGCTTGACTGGCTTGATTGTGTATTTGATGGGTTGCTTAAATACTTGATCAATTTTTAATTTATTTGTTAATTAATCGATTGTTGTACTGGTTGTTTATCTTATTAATTTATTAGCTAGTTGATTAGATGGTTCATTGACTGATTGATTGATTTATTGATTGATTGATTGATTGATTGATTGACTGCCACATCGACAGACAGACTGACTGACGGATTGATTGATTAATTGATCGATTGATTGATAGATTTACTGATTAAATATTTTTTGATTGAAAGACTGATTAATTAATTGAACGATTGAATGATGAATTGATTGCTTGATGAATTAATTGATTGGTGAATTTGTTGGTTAATGGTTCATTGATTGACTGATTGATTGATTGAATATTTTATTTTAAAATGTTTTTATTGTTTCTTTAAATTAAAAGTCATTTGTTTTCTCTTTTTACTTGCAGGGAAGTGCTCCGGGCAATGGTCTGTGCACGCTTGTTCGGGGGGTAAGAATTTTATAAATACTCCTTCCATCAAATCTTATCAATCCAGATTATTACATAAATTACACACAAATATACAATGAAATTAAGTTTTTACAATCTCACAACACGCAAAATAAACCTTAATCGATTATGAGTAATTTAGTCTTATAAAATGCTATGCTCTTATTTTTTAAATTTATTATTTTTGAAGTAATTGATAATAGTTGATATCGTTTGGGCTTAGTAAATGTTACATAACTAATTGTGAATGCTTCAGCCTATACGCCTCCTGAGTTCTCTAAATCAATTTGGTTATTTCTCTATCCTTCAAAATGCAGTAGAATTCTGTATGTTGCATAGAAAATGTTTACATAAAGAATATATATATATATATATATATATATTCGTACGCATATATCGAGATTTGGTAGAAACTACGTAAACTAACGAACATATGAAAAATTTAATTTAATTGAATGAACAGTTTCAGTCCACTGATGCAAGATGTCTTGTAACGTTATTATTATTCCCAAAACATAACCGCTCACATTGCATAAATTATGTGCCTCCCCCAAGATTACTGTGCGTTCCTGAGGATAAATCCTAGCTACATCAATGGTTAAGACAGAAAATCTAGGAGGTTGCTCTGTTCAGATTAAATATTTATAATTAGAACCACAGTTCAGTATCATTTAGAGAAGTTCTCGAGTGGATGAACTGCAATAGTGATCTGCGGCATTTATAGATGGAATGCTAAAATTACGATCAGCTTTTTTCTCCGTCTTCAACCTTAACCGTTGAACTTGAGAGAGAAAGGGTACTTCGCGTAGGTGTAGTAATACATTCATTGAATGTTTTTTACTCTGAGCACTGGTGGAGACATCAGAGATGGTTTTTTACTATACCGCAGCTGCGCAATTTTTGTGTCATCTTGAGTTAAAATAGCGAGTGCCGTTAATCGTGTGCTATTACATAGTCGTAAAATGAAAATAAAATCTAAGTCTACTGTAGACAATTAATTATTATAAACTTCTTCAGTAGCAGAATATATTTGTTTATATTCTAACCTTTACCGTCACCATTTGCGAAATCGATAGCATTTAAGCCTGACTTTCTGCATTGTCTCTATCCTTGCGGTAGTTTAACGGATCTATCTATATGCACGAGTCCTATTTTACGCTTCGTTTCATGAACAGGACGCTTTGTCGATTGGCACCCAGGATTCCCTTGAAGTTTTGCATGGTTTCAACAAGTGCTACTAATTTTTATCATTAGCCCTACTCCAATAAAAGATTACATATGTACAATTTCGTGTTGGGTACGGGATTGAATGTAAGCGATAGCAAAGCTCTCTATCTCTAAAACATTGTAGGCCTGACGCTTTTATTTCAAAGTTCATCGTTTGACAAAAGGTTTTGTCTTCAGAAACTGCGAGGCAGTAGTTAAAGTAAGCCCTGTGGATCCCTGACAGTAATCAATTGACGTGCGAGCACTTACGCGATTGTTTCACAAAAGTTCAGAGTTCCGAACATTGCAGCAAGCCATTAATAGTAGGCCTAAGAGCAGCAGCTGTTTAAATAGGTCTATTTATTACTGTAGTTTAATTTAAAACTTATCCACAACATCAACAACACCAGCAGAATTAGAGTGCTATTGTCGTCCATAACAACACTGAGCACTATGGTGCAAATCCAATTCGATGAGCAGAGCGTGAGGTTCAAAACGGTGCAAGCCAAAATCCGGGAAGTCAGTCCGACGTAACGAAAGAGCCACCTGTAATGTAGCTTAAGATGATTTTCATTGTTCTCTCTCTTTCTTTCGCTCTCTTAAGTGTACTGCCTATTGGCAGGTCCATGACATATACCTCCTACACATATATAAATTGTGGATGAGTTATGCACATTATTTCACTGTTATCTTCAGTTAATTAATGCTAATCACCCTTTGAGACACGCGCTTTATACAGCCGGTTTATATTAAGGAGTGTTATCAACATAGCGCTGGCAAGTTAGTGCGTAGAGGAACTATTAAAAGCTCCATTTTCGTTACTTGACAGATTGATTTGATTGATTGATTGATTGATTGATGGGTTGGTTGATTGACTGATTCACTGACTGACTGACTGACTGACTGACTGACTGATTGACTGACTGACTGACTGGTTGACCGTCTGTCTGACTGACTGTCTGTCTGACTAACTGTCTGTCAGTCTGACTGACTGTCTGTCTGAATACTTAATTACAGTACTAATTGGTCCCAATAATTAAAATAAAATTAGAAAAAAAATTGAAAACGATGAAAAGTAAAAGTGATGGAGTACATCTCATCGCTTTCGCATTTAAAGTATGGTGTGCCGCATGGCTCCGTTCTTGGTCCTATTCTCTAAGCTCTCAGATCTCTTCTCATTCTCTTGATCATGAGCTATATGCAATAACACTCAAATCTACACATGTTTCACCCCTAACTCCTACTCTGATGCTGAAATCCTCCTGTAGGAATATTTTTCAGGAATTTGCACCGTTTTTGGACCGTCTTTTTGCTCGCCGGCTTGATTTTGTGTCAATATTGCTTGCTATTCCCATTGATAACTGTAGCACTCTAATTGTTGTTATTATTATTGTTATTGAAAATATGAAAGTTTTGTATTAAAGAAGACATTTAATTTTTCTATCTGGTTCGTTGGCCTTCCAATACTCGAGAACTTTTGCACTGCACGTAGGTGTAAGTCTGCATGTATCCTGGAAGCTGAGAATATGATGGCTAATTCAAACTAGTGAAACGTGTAATTGTCAAGCTAACGTTTCTAACACACACTGAATACTCTCAGTTGGATTCTCGCTGCGAATATGCAAATGCTTGGAAATGACGTCAGAAAAGGCCTACTGCATAGCTGAGTTATAAAGTAGGTTATATAGGCCTGCACTGAGCAAAATCAAATTAAAATGCACTATGTGTTTTTGTAATCCGTTTTAAATGTAAGTATTATATAATACTATATAAGTAGAAGGCCTATAGATATGCTAATAAATTAATAATTATATAGAAATTAAAAATATAATTGCGCTTAAATTACAATAGTTCTCAATCTTTCAAGATGTATTAAATACTTATTAATCGGCTAATGATGACCGAGTAATATAGACAAAACCCGTAAATATGTGGGACTTAGAAGGCTTTATAGATGGTCTGAGAAGTGTCATTTAAATATCAGAACCAATTTACTTCCATCGAAGAACGTAATTGAGTAATCTGACTCAACTTCAATTGCAACATTCATATAGCCAGGTATCTCCGAACATTTTCTTGCAGAAGATCGGTTACACGTTGGCTGCGTGATGTTTAGGCTGAAAAAACTATTGCAAAGCAATTAAGTAGGCCAATAAGTATTGAGTTTTAACAATTTATTTTTACATTACATTCAGATTACAATAAATTCACTGTAGATGTAATATCATAATTACTGTAATGTATTGCATTTATTGTAAACAGTAAATATCATTAGCTATGTATCAGTTCAATCTATAGCGAAATGTGGGTCAAGTTTTAGTGTAATGTAGGTCAACCTTTAACGTAATGTAGGTCAACCTTTAAAGTAATGTACGCAGTATAATTATGCAGTTCAGCTGGGTGAACATTTTGGTGTACACTAACTGCGAATCCATGGGTCCAGGTTCGAATATTCAACTGTTTGATACGTCACTGATATCCTTTTAAGTCAAGAGAGCGACGTTAAACTCAACTTCCGTAATTTACTTGGTTTCTAACATCTCCTTAAAGTGACACAATATGAGAAGTAGAGGCTGTAAATGACTATAACATTATCGATCACTACTGCACGAAGAGCAAAATTGAATAATCAATCGTTCAATCAATCAAGTAATCGTTCGATTAATAAATGGGTGATCAGTCACTAAATGAATAAATCAATAAATTACCAATCAATCAATAAATCAAGCCAATAAAATGTTTTAATAGCATAGGGGTAACGTCATGAAGTTTTAAATGACAGATCCTGAGGTGAATTGAACCCTCGTGGGTTCGAATCCCAACCGCGCTAATCGACGAGTAAAATCTCGGACATTCACTGAACTGGTTATACGGAAAATGGTCTCAATTGCCTAATGGTTTAACATGTGGTATTGAAAGTGATAGATATCAACGTAGTTGATCATTTAACTATAACGCGTGTTTGTTGTTTTTCAATGACAATCAGTCACTGAAGCAATCAGTTAATCGAACACTTCTAATCTATTGACAGGCAATGGAAAGCGCGCATACATTGGAGGAGAGCTCGATTCTGTCATGAAGGAACCGAACAGATTGGATGAAGAAAATTCTACTGACGAAATTCTCTCACTAGCCGAACAAGAGCAGATACAGTTGGGTTCCATTGACTCGCTATATCAAAGACTTCACGACCTTAGGCTAAATGGTATTAATGAAAATAATACAATAATTTCAATACAGTACAATGCAATGCAATGCAATACAACATATGAATCTCTATTACACCAGCAAGACGTGGTATCAAGTTGCATACAATAAACACAAAATAACATTGCTATGCATAACAATGCAATGAAATGCTGTATGAAATGCGATACTATATAACAAAATGCAATATACTGTAATAAAGTAAAAAAAGACAATGAAATACAATAAATTAAATGCACTACAACAACGTACATTTCAGTACGACGTATCACAGTACAAATAAATACAATGAAACCTAATAAAATATAATTCAAGTGCAGTAGTAAAACCATACATTACAATAAATTGAATGCAAACACTATTTTACAATTCAGTACGACGTCTGTTTAACGTCTCTTTCTTCATCCCAGTCATAGCATGAAGTGTAGATCTGATCTGATCCACTATAAGACCGCAGGTTGGAGTAAATTCCTGCCATTCTTATCAAGTTATCAACTCTACTACGTTGACTGACATGAGCTTCGCCATGCGATATATTAAATGTTCCTTGCTGTGCTGTTATCAAGGGCTTAAATTAATATTCTTAATAACATTAATAATAAAAATAATAATAATAATAATAGTATTTAATAAACCGATTGCAGCAGTTAATAAACCTTGCAAATACATTAACTTATGATTAAAGAAAATTGTTTTAAAGTATATATTTAAGCGAATTTAACAAAAAAATTTAACGAATGGAAAAGTCTCAAATAGGGAATTGACTGATGATGTGATGCGAGACAGTGAGGATTTGAGACAGTCTATTCGTATCCCGACCCTTGTTGAACTGGGATTCAAGGGAAGATGATGATGATGACGATGACGACGACGATGATGATTATGATACGAATTCAATTAAAGATACTTTACTGTGACAGGTATTTCAGCGGAGTCACCTGTGAACGATCAGGATTCATTGAATCCGTACACGTCAGGTGACAAAGATATGAGCAGTAGACTTCAGTATCTGCGACAACTTCAAAAGAGGCTTTTCTGGAAAGCTTTGGTAAATCAAAATAAGAAAATTAATTTAAGGAAAATTAAGGTAAATTAATAAGAAAGGAATCTCTTACTATGAATGCATTCTATTTTACTATCTAGTTTCTATTTGATTCCTTAACTCGTACAAAATGCTTTAAATTTTTAAATTCAGTGATATTTTGTTACCTTAAATTTTTAAATTTTAAACTATCGATTATAGAATCTTATACAAGTAAATGGGATTTTTTTAGCTTCGCTCTGTGCGATACACACAAACGTTAGTGAGCTAATTCTATCCCAAATTGAATAAAATAGTCAGATAGATTTTGAAATTGTGGTGTTTAAGTGGAGCATAAAAAGTCACAAGTAGTTAGGCCTATTTTATTCTCAGAACACTGCATATAGATGCAAGTCTACAGTTATCCCTCAAAATTAAGTGGCAGCTAGAAGATAAAAATGACGTCTGTAGAATGTAGATGTAATGAAGATATATAGGAGCTTTTACAATACTTTAATTTTTGCACATTTTTAACATTTAAGCAACCTTTCTTTTATTATTAATTATAGTTAACCTTTTCAAAGGGGTAAGGTTGGACAGTACGTCCCTGACATCGGGATCAGTAGATGAAATAAATGATAAATTCTCTATATATTCAGACATTTTATTGTATATTGGTTGTTTCCCGTAACTGTTGTAAAGTCCTTACCTCTTATATCATGATATACATGTAGGCCTATACTCTACTAAACATTAAACATAAATTCAGACTTTAGTAGACTTTGCTAGCTGCTAATTATTGTATCGTCGCACAGAGCTGAGGCTCACTTAAAGTAGTCTTTCTCATATTGCTTGTTTGTTTATCTGATTACTTGTTTGTTTCGCTCACTCGAAGTTTCCTTTATCGTCAAATCAAAGAAGTGTAGAGATGAGGTAATAAACGATATGACGATAAGAAGTTGTACTGGCTTGTGTGTTTAGTTACAGAAGCTGTCATCAGCTCAGCGAGCCACGGAACAAAAGAGTCATCAGCTATGAGTCATCAGCTATGAGTCATCAGCTATATAGCCATCGGCTATGAGTCATTGTCGTTTAAGAGTCATCAGCTATGAGTCATCAGTTATGAGTCATCAGCAATGAATCATCAGCTATGAGTCATAGGCTGAGTCATCAACTGAGTCATCAACTCTCACTGTCTCACCGAGTAACTTCGTAATATTATTACTAACTATATCGCCTACAATGATACTATTTCCATCAAACACAGGACAAGTCATCGCCATGTTATCAACCCTTAGGCATACAACAGAGTTTACTAGACTAGAAAACGAATTGTTAGCATAACTTGCAGTGTCACAGATTGTTCATCGGTGTGGCAGAGTGTCAGAGCGTGTATTCAGCATGCTTCATGCTACAGAGGTTTCCACTCTCAATTGCTGGTCAATTAGTCATTTAAGTCAATCTCTGATGCTTATAGTAAACTAATTTCCTCATGAGTGGAGTGAATCAACCGCATTTATTATTTAGTAACTTTGTTTAACAGTAACAAATCAGAAAGTTTTTATAACAAAAGAACCTGTGAACTAAATAAATATTGTGTTAGAATTCTCTTTAAATATTCAAAAGCATCGTGTTACCAGTGAAACTGTCAGAGTAAAGCTGTCAAGCAATGTTTAACGTATGTTTCTTTACTACAAGGGATACTGATAGAGACGGTATGGGTCGGATTTGAACCGACGACCACCTGCTTCTCATGCAGGCGTTATCCAACCGATGCAAACTGGAAAAAGTATATATATATATATATATACACTTACTTTTTCAGTATGTATCTTTTTCAGCGTTCCTTTATTTCATTGGTTCGTGACATTTATGATGGAGCGGGTTTAGCTGCTGTGTGGTATAGCTACAGCTGCTTCAAACAGCTGTCTCATAAACCCACCAGCGGGGTCCTAGCACAAACAGCTGTTGCACTATTAGCGGTAAGTAAGAAATACTCTCGAACAAAATGAATTAAACACTTGGGATATAACACCGTTAAATGAGGTCAAGTAGGACCCACAACCAAGAATAAACAAGGCTTTAAGCGAAATATCATGAGATGCTGGATGATCTGATAACAAATTCATATATAGAAACGAAAAGAAAGGTTGAGGATAGAAATGGTTGGAAGAGTTATATGCCATGGACCTGCCGTTAGACATTGCACTAGAAGAAAAAGCGAAATATTTAGAGATTATCTCCGAGCTCGACTGAACAGGTTCAGCACTTCTCAACTCCGACTAACATCGAGATCAACTGAGCTGAATCCCTAATACTCTCGGTGTCGCTAATGACACGAGAACTACCTACCCCCTAAGCCAATTAGCGATATAAGCACTCTAAAAGCTAAGGAGAGAAGGTCTATTAATATAGGTCATACAACTTCCACACAAGATTATGTCAGCAAAGGCGTCAGTCATTTAATTTGCTGAATATCACAAAAAAAACCAATCCATTCCAATCATCTTAACTCACAACGATACCATCCAATCTCACAGTTAAATATACAATGCTCACAACGACAGTTTTCCAATAGGAACATGCACAGGCAAACACTCAAACATACACAAACTTATACGCAAACATACGTAACAATGAAGTAACGCACTATCAGGAGCCCCCATTAAACTGCTCTAGTTAAATCAGCTACAACAGGTAACCTGAGCTATAGGCGCTGTGTTTTTTATAATATTATTATTATTTATATTATTATTAGATGTGTTAATAACATTAGCGTAGTATGTCAAACTCATCAGTCTAAACAATGATACTCAATTTTCCAACAAAAGAAAACTAATGCGTAAATCTGCTTAATGAAAGTAAGTAAATACGCATATGCTAACTGAAAAATGTGCTTAATGTCAAATTCTGCACGGCATGGACTAAGTTGACTACAGTTGAACAAGGAGCCTGCAGAGCTCTCATGAGCACAGTAGAGTACCTAGCATTGATCTGTGATACCATACTAGACAGCTAACAAAACTGAATCGAGACGGCTAACAAAACGAAAAACAGAATTTAACAGCAGTTCATATGCAAAGTCATCACATTAACTCTCTAATTTTGACCAAATAACCATTTGCATTTTTATACTCAATGTCCGTACTGGCCTAGATACGTTATTATATAGTATGTCCATTTTAGTACATACACAGGTAATTATGTGTAGAGTTGAACTAAGACCTAAAGACCAACACACATGCACACTCTCGCCTATCAACAAGCACACAGTCTCGTTCAACACACTTACACACATGAACAACGACTGACATAAGTGTCCATCAGTTAGATAAATTAGAGCGAGCAGTTAACACGGCTAGCTACTAGTCTCTATTGGTTATCGGTTGAACGGTCACCCCACGACGAATCTGTCCCCAACCAATCAGCCTGCACAGAACAACAGACAACAAATGTTACATGTTCATTGAGATGCTCGGGTTAAACACAAGAACAATGTAGTAGCAAGATAATGTAACTAAAGGCTGGAGCCAGTGGCGATGTCGGTAAGATATTCGACCACGGATCAGTATGTGCAAGTTGTTAATTGCACACTGTGATATTAGGGACTGTTTGCTACGAGATGCGTTCTTGCTGCTACAGTTAAGTACATGTACGTCTAAAAACTAATAGAGACAGGTACATGTAGAGACAGGTAAATGTAGAGACAGGTACATGTAGAGACAGGTACATGTAGAGACAGGTACAAGTACAGACAGGTATAGATACAGACAGGTACAGGTACAGACAGGTACAGGTACAGACAGGTACAGGTACAGACAGGTATAGATACAGACAGGTATATATATATATATATATATATATATATATATATATATATATATATATATATATATATAGACAGGTAGGCCTACAGGTAGAGACAGGTACAGGTAGCTGCGGCAGCGCCACGTACCTCCAGTGTTTCTCGACTCTTCTGCTGAGAGCAATCTTCTCTCCCACCTCCGTGCACACAGGAGACGTGAGCCCAATCTTAGCGAGATCGGCCTTCACAGCCAGCACTCTTCCACCGCTGGTCAGCGAGCCTATGTTCACCATCAGTATCTCGTTCTTAGACAGCTTCTGAACCTGTGCACAAAAATCAATCAATCGGTAAATACTCGATCAAATGTCAACAAAAGACTATTTTATTCTTACTCATCAATAATTACCGGTGAGAGGATCAATCAATCAATGCACACTCATTCTTAGAGAGCTCAGGAAAAAGGTATATTTAGTTTATCAAATGTCATCAGCAAGATTCTCAGAATCAGGGTCCTCAATTTGCCTTATCGATAACTATTACAATGACAAACAACTATATAAATATATCAATCAATGACAATGATATTCTGCGATGCAGAATGCCAACTTTTCATATTCCAATGATTAGCATCCACGTAGCACTTGAGATGGCCTCTTTGAGAACAGCCAGGTTGTGGCTGATGATCTACAATTATGAAAACATTGCCAGCGGCAAAAGTAAAGTAAAAAGTTAAGTAAACGCGCATTATTGTGAAATGATCAACTATGTTGATATCATCAATTTTTAAAACCACATGTTTAAACCATTAGGCAATTTATTCCATTTTCCGTATAACCAGTCCAGTGAATGTCCGAGATTTTACTCTCAGATCAGCGCGGCTGGGATTCGAACCCACGAGGGTTCAATTCACCTCAGGATCTGTCATTTAAAACTTCCTGACGTTACCCCTACGCTATAGAGACATTCATATTTTAATAGATATGTAAATTTGATAGATTAATAATCAAGTGAACAATTAGCCACCGAGGATTTATATAGATTTTGCAATTAAAAGAAAAAAACAGACCTTGGCGCCCTTCTTGTCTCCCTCCAGCCTGACGCCGAGGAGACGACGCAGCAGGAAGTACGAGATCTCCAGCTCAATGAAGATGTCTGGCAGAGCTCCAACCGCTCCGAGCACCTGACCCACCATACGATCGGCTCTGCACAGAGTGGGATCTATCTTTGTGCCAACACCTAAATCACAAGCACAATATACTAACCATTAGCATAATGGAGCTTGCTTTTCTATCTCAGTGCACCACTATCTATAGGTGCACATGGAAACATGGCGTATAATTAATCCTGTATTAAGTGAAGTATAGTTCATGTAAAAAGGACAAAAGAACAAATTGATCCAGTGGTAATTAATTGAGCCTGTATTGAGTGAAGTTGAATTTTAGGTTGCATTCAAAAATAAAAGAACAAACTGATCCAGTGGCACAACTGTTGAAGCAGCAGGCTATGGATAGAACTGTACAAGAATTTTTTACAGTTCAATCAGTAAGTACACAATTTATGGATCGGTAGGCACACAGTTAAATTCACTGGGATCACACTGGTAACATCACCGATAATATTTAATCATCTTACACCAGACAAACAATGACACACAATATCGATGTATGTTAACACAGCTATATTAAACCCTGTCAAACATAGTCAAACACAGGGCACCATAATGCGTGAAATTCCAGATAGACGCAGGTATACCAGACAAGAATAGTTAAGCAAGATAGTTCACTAGATATAAACAATTACATTTTATATAAATATTACACTACACACAGTCATACTCGAGTGCAAAGAGTTACATTAGATAGAATGAATTAAACTACACAAGAGTTACACTAGATAGAACGAGTTAAACTAGATACAGCAAGTTATACTAGATAGAACCACTAAAATTAGATAGAACCAGTTCTAACCAATCAAACCACCGGGGACGGCAAACTCCAGATCGTTCTGCTCAGCGAACAGCGAGATGACCCGAGAATAGATGGGCTTACACGTCAGCTTACCCTCCGTGTCCTTAGATACTATACCAGGTCTCACCTCTATTTCCTGACCAACCTGTGAGCGGTCATCATTCAATCAATCAACCAATATGAATTTAACGTCCGCTTCCTCGCCATAAGGCAATGTCAGAGACGTCTCTTGCAGACTCTACACAAACAGGCGCCAAAGCACCAGACGATGACGACTGAGTACACAGAGACCACAAGAGAAAGCGAGATCAAAACAGTGCAAGTCCAAGATCCAACGCAAGCGGGTCAAAATCTAGACCTTATGGCGGGAAGAGATTGGTTTTTAGCTTTGTCATCAATCAGACACATCAGTACATAGAGTTTTACAGTCTAGCCAGTAGGTTAGTATATTCCTCGAAGACGAGTTATTAATACTTTCATTTTTAGTACTTTCTTTGAATACTATTTATAAGGAGTAATTGAACGGTGCAAAATGATATACACTATTATATAGAGCAAGGTCCAGTACAGTACAGTGGCAGTTAAGATTAGTTAAATAACGAATTAATAATATTGCTAACTTTCATCAACTAGAATAACATTTAGCAAAAGTAATTGCAGAACAGTTATATATTACTGTAAGTTAGGGACAGTTTTACTAACAAAGAGCTAAATATCACTGAGACACGTCCTAGACTAACAAGAAAATGTTAACAAACTTAGCTATTTATAGCACTGTTTGTTTATCTAAACTATCACCGTCTGTCTGACAAAAAAAAGTTAAACAGCTTAGAATTAATTGCAAATGACTAATCTTTGCGATACAACAAAAATTTGAATTCAACAAGCATTCCCCTTTTAGCAGTAGAATAAAATGTTCCATAAATGAATAAAATGATATATATAGAAAAAGATATATATAGAAATTGAAAATGAAAAAAAGATAGAAAAATATATATATTCCCACAAAAAGTATATCAGATGTTCATTCGCTTGCGAAATCAAACGTTAAGCACTCATTGATTATTTGAGAAACATACCCTGAGCACACCCTTGAGTATACTGCCTCCAGCCACGCCTCCCTTCAAATCATCCACCTCACAGCCCGGCTTGTTCACGTCAAATGATCGAATAACTAAGCAATCAAACAATAATCTCAAATAACTACTCAACAAACGACTGCGCAATAAAACAATCGTCTCAAATAACTACTCAACAAATAACTGAGCGATCAAACAATTGTCTCAAATAACTACTCAACAAATAACTGAGCGATCAAACAATCACCTCAAATAACTAGTGAACAAATATCTGAGCGATCATGCAATCATCTCAAATAACTACTCAACAATTAAATGCTCACACATACAATTATCTCAAATAACTACTTAACAATTAAATGCTCACACATACAATCATTTCAAATTAACAATTTCATAAAAATAGTGATAAATTCTGCAAAGCATCAAATGGTATCGTCAACACGGTGCAAGAAACATTACACAAACATTCTTCATAAATTGTTGTTTAATTTAAAATTCGTCAATTTCCTGTCTGGAAGCATGTAACAAGGATAGCACAGGAATTGAACCCTGACCCTATAGGTCATCATTCAGACAATTTACCGATGAGGCGTGGCTCAGACGTGAAGTCTCTGAGTGGAACAGGAATCTTCTTTACGATGTACTCGCAGACAGCATCGATGTTGTACTTGAGCTGAGCGGAGATTGGTATGATCGGGGCTCCATCGGCAATCGTTCCTGACAGAAATCAATTAAATACTCCCCAATATCACCATCCAATCGACTGACACAAGTGTGTGAGCACTCACCACAAGTGCGTGAGCAATCACCAAAAGTGCGTGGGCACTCACCACAAGTGCGTGCGCACTCACTAGTACACGTATTCACAAGCAGCAGCGTAACACACAGATTAGTTACTCCTCCGCTGGAGATTGAAGACATAATTAATATTTACTAGGAGGTGTGGTGGGATTACTACCTTCAAGGTCACACTACAAATAATATCGATCACCAACGATGGCCCTGTCCTACAGATGGGTTGAACAATCACCTTACTTAGTTAACAAACTTTTATTGTAGTTCTTAATAATTAGAGACACTATTACTCGCTAAGCCTCGAAAAAGTGCAGCAAATACGATTATTCAATTTTTTAGACTTTCTTGACGTTTGAACCATTGTTAACGTTTAAATATCGGATTATCTGTTTAATGAGTATTGGCTTGAATGTACAGTATAGGAATATCTTGTAACATACAAACTACGACAATTTGAAATGATCACTTTGCAAATGGATTTCAAACATGAGAATATTTAAGCAAGAATATCAATAATGGCAAAAATATCCTAAATTAACTTTTGCTTTAGATTATTTTTAACCTACCTATACTCTAAGAAAATGAACACATGATATGTAATAATGCTCCTCCTAGGAAATGGCACAGAAATTCAATGTTTCTTTAAAGAAACATTGAATTTCTGTGCCATTTCCTAGGAGGAGCATTATTGATTATTAGGAGGATTATTGATTATTAGGAGGATTATTGATTATTAGGAGGATTATTGATTATTAGGAGGATTATTGATTATTAGGAGGATTATTGATTATTAGGAGGATTATTGATTATTAGGAGGATTATTGATTATTAGGAGGATTATTATTATTAGGAGGATTATTGATTATTAGGAGGATTATTGATTATTAGGAGGATTATTGATTATAATCATTAGGACTGCTACTGCTTATGAAACCTCTCTAATTCCAACACTAAAAGGGTAAAATACCAACAATCTAAATACCAGAGCTTTCGCATGACTCTTTAATTAAAAGTTGAAGTCATAAAAATGTCGATGTAAGTATTTTTTTTACGTAAGTAAGCAAGTATTTTAAGTAAGTATTTTAACACAATATTGATGAAAAGTGTTTATATCTTTTGGTCCTGACTGTAATTTAATAACAGAGAGTCAATTGGTAGCTTACCCTGCACAAACTTATCAATCTGCTCTTTCTGCTCTTTGGCCTGGCTCTCCTTGACCAGGTCAATCTTGTTCTGCATGATGATGATGTGCTTCAGCTTCATGATCTCTATAGCAGCCAGATGCTCCGACGTCTGCGGCTGCGGGCACGGCTCATTACCGGCTGAACACAATAAAGCCACACACATAGATAAGACAGCACGGCTCATTACCGGCTGAAAACAATAAAGCCACACGTATAGATAAGCCAGCACGGCTCAATTCCGGCTGAACACAATAAAGCAACATGCATAGATAAGACAGCACGGCTCATTACTGACTGAGAACAATAAAGCCACACGCATAGATAAGCCAGCACAGCTCATCACCGGCTGAAAACAATAGAGCCATAAGCATATCATCACATGCTCATTTCCGGCCTAAAACAATAAAGCCATAAGCATAGACAAGCCAGCACACGCTCATTACCGGCTGAAAACAATAGAGCCGTAAGCATAGATAGGCACACATAAATATAGTTACATAAAAGTTTTTTAGAGGATTTTAATATCTTAACAGTTTTGTATAGAAGTATAAGTGTAGATGATTACTCCATTTCTTCAACACACAATCTTCTACTCTCTACTTGCACAAGTGTCCTAGTGGTCTGCCAGGTGATACATCAGAGAAAAGTTCAATGAGGGTTCAATGAGGACGCTAACAGAGATATAAGATAAATAATAATAATAATAATAATAGTAGTAAAGGTTTAACTTCCGCTTACTCATACAAGGATGATGTCAGGGACGTCCCCCCATCACACGTCACTATAAATCGATTCACCCCAAACGTTCTGAAAAAGCATGTGCTGAAGAGAAAGAAAAAGATCCTAAACGGTGCCGGTCCGGTGACCAAAACAACAAATAAATGATTAGTTAGCACGCTATTTCTAAGCACACTATTTAGTGTCAGTTTGCAGCTTTGAGGTTGTTCATTGACAAGCTATACACAGAAGCAACGTCACTAACAACACTGTTTCCATGCGACTAACAATACAAACCAATAAGAAGCAGCGCGGCGTCCATGACAGCAGCTCCGTTCAACATGGTAGCCATAAGAATATCGTGCCCGGGGCAGTCGACAAACGATACGTGCCTGTACAAATTATAACATCGCACATATATGCATGTATTCCTTACATATATGCATGTATTTCTTACATATAAATTCAGTTAACACACAGATCTTTAAGCTGACATCGGTCATTCAGATCTAAGAGCATCACAAAGTCCTACATTCAACAGATTTTGCTTAATTATTTTAAAACTATACATGAAAAAGAAGGTCCATTTATATCCGGGCCCTAGTTAAACGGAGATTCAAGCGAAGATGACGATGATGCTGAATGTAAATTTTGACAGTATGGAAATATAGTCTTCAAAATAGTATATATTAAATCTTTATTTTCACCAAAAAAATTAATATAGTAGATATATATATAAATGCATATAGTAAACAAACAAATTGATGGTAGAAATCTCCATCAATTTGACCTCTTAACCTTTAAGATATCCTAGCGGACGTCATTTTCACATGATTTAGATGAAAAAGCACAATAACAAACAGAAAAAATTACCAAAAATTGAAGATCTCTTAAAAGTACAAAAGCAACAAAGAAATTTGTAGTCAAGAACATTCAGGACTAACCGAACAAGGGAATACTTTGCTTTGCTTGGTGAGAATTCACAAGGGAACTCATCGGGATGGGCACTCCCCCTCGATGTGTAGCACTGGGGCCTCTGAACGGCCGGGTCGCTGCACTTGTATATCTAATATATACATATATATATATACATATATATATATATATATATATATATATATATATATATATATATATATACATACATACATATATATATATATATATATATATATATATATATATATATATATATATATATATATAAACTCACACACACACACCCACCCACTCTTATAGGAAATTTATGACTACTTTCCACAAAGATACAAATACAAATAGATTTAATGAAGAGGGTCATATCAATATTAACAGGGAACTCATTTGAATGAAACAGAATGCAAGTTTGGTGAGTCAGTATTGTTTGCAATAAGAAATCAAAGCTATACACTAAACGCTTATATATGATAGAAAACATTTAGAATGTTCATTTTTACAGCTATGAATCCTAAACATACTTCCAGTTAACAGCTACCAAATATGTACTATTCTCATACCTAAGATATTTAACAAACAATTAGAAACAAACAAGTTGCTAAATCTTCCATAGTCACTGCTAATGAAAGCTTTGTGTTCATTTATATTCAAATCAAGAAATAAATAATCTTCATACATTCAGACTAGTCCAACGTTTTCACTTAAGTGCAATAGCATTTTATATCTGTTGATAGCAAAGAGTTGCTGCCCGTGGACTGCATGTGTCATAAAGGACAGCAAAGTATCAAGATCAAAACTAGCATCAAAAAAGGCATTCAGTTGGCGAACAACTAGGATCCAGAAACTGCAAAATAGATTTATAAAACAAATGGAATAGAAGGTATATTCGTATTCTGACCATTTTCAATTGGGATTCAAGGGAAAATGAGGATATGAAAGAGAAGGTAAAAAAGTCATACCTTAGCATTAGCATAGCCTAACTTAATAGTAATGTTTCTTTCCAGCTCATTCTTAAATCTGACAGTCTGCAACGAAAATCAATCAATCCATCAATCAATCAATCAATGTATATATATATCATCAATACATCTATTAAGTTCAATATACATAGTCACTGGCTGGAGCCAGCAGCGATGTCAGTAAGATATCTGACCACAGATCAGAATGTTGGGGTTAAAATCCTGGGTTCAACCATTGCTGATATCGCTTTCGAAAGATGAAAATGACATTAACATTGGCTTTTTAAAAGATGTAGCAGCACAAACACACATTAAATCTTTAATTCGTAATTTGATTCGTAATAATAGCATTAGCAATTAGCAGAGTAGAATTAGACCTACAATTGCTTCGCCTTCAAACAGTGCCCAATATATGTTGATTCAGTTGCGGAATACAGTTGTAAAAACTAAAAAATTAAATGCGCATTTAATTAAAAGTGAACTGCAAAACAGAGTTTAATTAATATATAGATACTTGAATACGTTGTGCAACATTAAAAATAGTACTTAATTATATAGATATAGCTAAAAATATAACTGGGACATAATTACTTCATCTATTAAACTGTGTCTTAAAAGCAGCAATAAACTTTAGATATATCATGATAGCTTTAGATCAGCATACAGCTATATAGCATGCACACAGCATATATTAAATCTTGCAATTAATTCAATGATCCTATATTTGCATCAAATATGTTATATATGCAATTTAACAAGTGTTAAGCAATTAGATTAATGTTCTATTAACCTGAACTCCTGATATAGCTTTTACCAGAGTCGATTTTCCATGAGCTACATGACCAATGGTACCTACAGAATAACAATAAAATACCATATTACACATATATACATAAAAACATACATACACATATGTAATTACATGTTTACATATATTTATATGTATAATTGTATACACACACACACGCACAATGTATTTCATAATTATTATTATTAATAATTATTATTAGTATTACTGATTTAAAATGTCTCAAAATTAGAATTCAAACAATATCTTGGTATCTACTATCATATATATAAGTATACCATATAGATAATGCATATTTTTAGAAGCTACAATAATTTTTTGGACTTCTTTAACTTTTAGCACAAACCTAATTTAGAAATTGAATGACTAAATTTCCAATCATCAGAAAATTAGATTCTAACCATTATTAGGCTGCATGCAAACAGTGACAGTAATATACTAATAAACAACTACAGAGTTGACAACACCGTTTACTCTAGGAACCAATATTCATGAATTAATTATTTATCAAAACTGCTAATTAAATGCCATTCTTAAAATGGCATCAAGCGAAGAAATTTACAGATCAATTTTTGACTTTCAGTTCAAAGAGTCAACTGAATTATTAATTACAACATTATCTATAACTTATCCTAAACTTAATAAAATCATACATGATTTGCTTGCATATTAAGTCCTATCACTCACAGTGTTAATAGCAGAGCCACTACAAATCTGACAAACTAAGTCTTATTTGAATTGGCTGACGCCAATGGCAATGTCGGTAAGATATTCGACCACAGATCAGTTTGGGCAGGGTTCAAATCCTGGGCTCGCCCGTCACTTACACCGCTTTCGAGTGATGAAACTGACGTTAACATTAGCTTTACCAGCTATATCTTGCACAACCTTCATAAGATCTGTCTACATAGTATATACTCGTACCACATACTCGTATCAGGTCAGATAGGAAACATAATAAATAAATATACTTAAAAAACATAAATAAATATACATAAAAAATAATAAATAAACATATAAATAAATAACATAAAAGAAACATACCGATATTGATTGTAGCTTGTCTGCTTATAACTTCTGGAGTGAGAGGAGTCAGCGACTTCACATCCTGTCGAGAAATACATTTAGCTTAAAATACATTTAAATATAATTAAATCAATTACAAAATATAGAATTATTAAATATACAATAAATTAATTAGTACAATTAAAAAAGCAATAAAGCCTGAAGTGAAGTTTCAGAATGAAGCTCCGAAAGTCATTAGACTAGCAATTGATACAACTTGGTAGAACGTGATCAATTTTAACTAGGAAAAAACATTGGGAACATTTTAGAGTCTATTTTATTATGGCAAAAACTTTTGGAATGTTTTGAATAAAAGAAGCAAGTATAAGCTAAACACTTCAATTATACATGGCAAAGAACTAACTTTATGGTAACAATAATAATCTTAATCTAAAATATTGAATCTTTGTTAATAATAAAGTAAAATAAATCAGTTCTGACAATACTTTAGTACATATACAAAACAAAGTATATACTACTATACAAAAATCAATTTGCAACTATTGCCTATATTGGTTAAAAACTGTTAACACTTAACAACTGTTTGCATTGCAACAGGGACCCAACACATACCATTTAGACGTAAACATATACATATCTTATAGGAAATGAATATTATTTTCAATTATAAGCATGTTGGTATTTATACTACAGTATACCAATGATCGATGGTAAATATATCCTTTAACATAGTAAAACATCCAATCAGACTAAGAAACAGTTATTAGCTTAATAAATTAGGCATTAAACTTACAAGAGTAGTCAGGTCTTGTTTTGCGAGATGTGGTTGCGACATTTCGACTGAATGTATTCCAAATAAGTACAATACAAGCTGGACGATATTTTATTTCTAATTCTCCTAATTTATTTGATTCACAAAATCTTCGTAAAGTGACAAAAATAAATAAAGTTTGATTTTATTCTGATGCAACGTTTTCTAAATAGAGAAAGCATATGGATATCACCTTAGCTCACGCATTAGCTCTTTTACTATGGATGGAAAATGAATTAATTTGCTAACAGAGCATATGGAAAATACCTTAACACCTATAATTTGCAGTTATTTAGCTTCAGAAAAGTAGAGATATTAATTAATTTATTTAACTAGTTCCTACGTTAGATACCTGATAAAAATAAAAATAAAAACATTTAAGAGCGCAAGCGGAAATAATACGCATGGCATGTGTTGCTTAAGAGTTGCTAGTAAATCGCAACACTTTTCCAAATTATCATAACTCATTAACTATAACCATCAACTTAGATCTAACTCATGTGCAACCAAATCTCTTAGAAAATAAATTTGGTATATTTGGATGTATGCATAAATATGTAATATAGTATAATACTCAATTAAAAGTGGGCTCACAAGAAGTGATTAGATTTAATATCCTTGCGGCTCATTCACTTTCTACAATTTTATCTTAGAAGCCGGTTTTAGCTTCATGTTCACGCCAACATCTAGTGGTTTCCTTAAAAGGTGTCGAGGCACGTAAATCACACAGCCAAAATTTTTGGCTAATATTAAAAATGCCAAGATGACTAATATACAAACTCTGTGCATATGGCCAATTGTTAAGCAGACATTTTCCTTTTGACACATAAAACGTATCTTTGCACAAAACTTTAAAATTCATTCTTGTGCTCGCTGTTACCATTTACGACATAATACTTGCGACCAAATGCTTGCGACGTAATGCTCTACAATTATTGTTTGTTGTTGTTAATGAAGTTTATATTGTTGAAAGTTTATTGAATTACAAGTGTATCATCCATGAATTCCTTAAAATATGTCCTCTTGGCGAACAACCGCATGGGGTACTGAAAATGTTCATTGTTTGGTCATATTCCTGCAGAGAAGCGCTTTCTAAAAGAAACTCATCTAAATATTAAAAGCACTATTTAATTCACCACAGATGGGCGCAAGACTAAGTAGCGAATGTGGTGTTAACTATTCGAAGGGAATACAAATGTGTCTATGCAAGCATTATAATTCTATTTTGTAAGCTTTCATTCTGTTTTGCAAGTTAGCCTCGACTATCGATTTTGCCCATAGGAGCGTTGGTGTGTTTACTTTGGTAGTATTATTTAATTAATTATCTTTGGCCTGATTTTTTGGATTTTGGAATTTGCACCGATTTGGACCTTCTTTTTGCTCACAGGCTTGAATTTGCCTCAATAGCGCTCGATGTTTCCATGGACGACGGTAGCACTCCTAATTGTTGTTATTATTAGTAAGATAATATCAAGTAAGCAGTGCCATTATATTAACTTTCTTTTATTAACAAAGACAATACCAGTAAAACATTCATATTTTAAACCATGTCTAACAATATCATTCATAATCCGCTGCCGTCTACAACAACTCCTGATCTCTCTATCATGTTCTCCCGTTATAATCTAATCAGTGAAAGTTAGGCTACTCCAGCTAACCTTCCTCTTTGTGAAGCTCCTGGATGAGGAAACAAACGTTAAACCTTAACAATTGCTATTGCGAATTAATTCACACCTGTCAATTAATTCTCAACTTTATTCCTCATACATAATGTAACATTATTTACATTATTAATAAAAAGCCTTCGTAATTTTGTTTCAGTAGCAAAAACAAAACCTATATAAAGTGTCCTCTAACCTAACTGCCGCTCTGATTGAGTTGAAGTCACAAAACATATATAACTTTTCAAAACAGTCCATTAAACCCCAAAAGTTTCTCTCATGGACCTTAATCAGTCTCAGCCTATTACACGCTATAGTTTCTAGTCATAGAAGTTAATCAGTCTCAGCCTATTACACGCTATAATTTCTAGTCATAGAAGTTAATCAGTCTCAGCCTTTCGGAACCAGAACCTTGCTCTGAAGTCGTCGCTGCAGGAGACAAAGGCAGGGGAGACCGGTGAGTGCGCGATACTTCTAACAACAGCATTGTGACCTGTACATAGAAACATATAACATAAAGTCCTATATTGTGACCTGTACATAGAAACATAACATAAAGCCCTACATTGTGACCTGTATATAGCAACATATAACATAAAGTCCTACATTGTGACCTCTACAGAGCAACATATAACATAAAGTCCTACATTGTGACCTTTACATAGCAACATATAAGTCCTACATTGTGACCTGTACATAGAAACATATAACATAAAGTCCTACATTGTGGCCTGTACATAGCAACATATAACATAAAGTCCTACATTGTGACCTGTACATAGCAACATATAGCATAAAGTCCTACATTGTGACCTCTACGTAGCAACATATAAGTCCTACATTGTGACCTCTACATAGCAACATAAAGTCCTACATTGTGACCTCTACATAGCAACATATAACATAAAGTCCTACATTGTGACCTGTACATAGCAACATATAACATAAAGTCCTACAGACAACTGTCTATAAATCCTAGCTCTCTATCCTAAAGCTAATAAAATAAATTACTTTATCGTAACCCTCTTCTGATTAACTAACTATTTAGTTTTAGTTAAGTATGCTGTGTTATAACATTTTGTCTATAATAACATGAACAAATAAAAAAGGTTGCATTTTAAAAAACTACACTAATTAATTATCAGCTAAAATCTTAACTTTCTAATCACCAGATAACAAATTGTCAAAAGAAAGGAAAACTCATGTCCTATAACTTACCTACTAGCAACTAAATAACTGTTGAATGCAATGATTAACTTAAAGAAAGCAGTAGCTCTAACGATTTAACGCACGTTGGTTTGATGGTACAACTGCACGAGAAGAGTTTATAAAACATAGCGGAGAGCACAAGCTTTACCTAATGAAAGAAGTCGCTGCCTGTCAGCATTCCTGGCATCCCAGCAGCACAGACTAATCGTCTTCTCGTCAGGAAAAAACACTGCATCAGAAAAAATAACCAGAATTTTAACACTGCAGTAGAAAAAATAACCAGAATGTTAACACTGCAACAGAAAAAATATCCAGAATGTTATCACTGCAGCAGAAAAAATAACCACAATATTATCACTTCAGCAGAAACAAATAACCACAATGTTATCACTGCAGCAGAAACAAACGACCAAAATATTAACAGTGCAGCAGAAACAAATGACCACAATGTTAACACTACAACAGAAACAATAACCACAATATTAACACTGCTGCAGAAAAATAACCACAATGTTAACCCTGCGGCAGAAAAAATAACCACAATGTTAACACTGCAGCAGAAACAAATGACCACAATGTTAACACTGCAGCAGACATAAACAACCACAATGTTAACACTGCAGCAGAAAAAATAACTACAATGTTAACACTGCAGCAGAAAAAATAACCACAATGTTAACACTGCAGCAGAAAGAATAACCACAATGTTAACACTGCAGCAGAAACAAATGACCACAATGTTAACACTGCAGCAGATATAAACAACCACAATATTAACACTGCTGCAGAAAATATAATCACAATATTAAAGCAGCAGCAGAAACAAACAGCCACAATATACGGTCTACACTCGACACTTATTATTTGTACTAAAAAAAGCTCGTACTACTGAATTAAGCAGTGTAAATGAAACCAAACTACAATTACATTAGACATCTTCAACAGAGACTTTAAATTTTACACTTTAGGAATTATATATTATTTTAATGTAACTTAGGGCCTTTCTCTCTCTTGGTGCACTGCCTACTGGCAGGTCCATGTTATATAACGCCACTAGTCATCTCTATCTACCGTCTTTCTCGTCATGTCCACAAACGATTGGATCTTTAAATTATTTAAAACATTCCTTATGATATACCATTATTCTTGGGGGATTCTGCTTATGACGAGGTGGGTCCCTATGCCTTCCTCAGCTTCGACTAACATTTACTGGGCAGAGGTGTCATTCCCTGAGAAAACAATCCTGTTCACTTAGGGCCTATTTAGTTTGAAATCTTAAATACTGTGATAGTAATTAGACGAGCTGTAACCATACCGTAGTCCTCTGTATGGTTGAATACTGCTGGCGCCCTCTGTTCCTGCTCCGTTATAACACCAGCACCGGTGTAAGCAATGAGACAGCGAGACGTAGACAATTCCCACAGCTTCACCACCGAGTCCTTCCCACTCGACAGCACGTACTGCATTATATCAAAACATCTACTTATTTAAATAACTTTACCTTTTACTGTAGAAATACTCGTAACAATATATTTAACACATAACAACAGCAACAATTAGAATTCTAGTATCACGTACTGCATTATCGCAAAACATTTATTTAAATAATTTAACTTTAACTAACACTTTTTTCTGAGAGTAAAATCTCGGACATTCACTGGACTGGTTACACGGAAAATGGTCTAAATTGCCTAAAGGACTAAACATGTGGTATTAAAAGTGATAGATATCAACATAGTTTATCAGCTCACTATAATGCGTGTTTACTTTTTTAACACAGTCAAACAGTACATATTTACTATAAATATACTACTTAGTTATAACAAAACATTTACACTTATAACAACAGCAACAATTAGAATGCTAGTATCGCAAATGACAACAGTGACCACTATTGACCCAATCCAAGCTGATGAGAAAAAAGGGGAAAAAAGATGCAAATCCAGTAAACATCCTAAAAATGTTAAAATAACACTAATTGTACACAGAGCACACAAAGCATTATTACACAACATTCACTTATTATAAAAATTTAACTAACAGTACATACAGTAATGAAAAGAAGTTTCTACATTTAATAGTATACATTAAACAGTGCACTAAGAGACAGACTAGGAGGAAAAAGGTCGAACCTTGGAGTTCCTGGTGAACAGCACGGAGGAGACTTCTCTGCCGCCATGAGCTGCAGCGAATGTGTTGATACAGCGACCACTCACCCCGTCCCACAACTTTATGTCTCCATCAGCTGACGCCGATACGTACATGTTGCCGTTAGGGCTGTACTTGACCTGTCGCAACAGAGCAAACGCAGGAGGGTCAATCGCAGAAGACCAGTATTATACAGCAACAACATCGCAAACAGCAATCGTTCATGACAATGTCGAGCATTAATATTCAAAGACAATCTGACATTAATAAATTAAGCGTTAATTAATGATGAAGAGAATTAATTAATAATTATATTATTAATTATTAATAATAGTAGTTATAATTATAAATTAATTCACGTCATATTCATTATCCAGCCGTAATCAATGGCCAAGAAGGCATAAACGAAAACTGTTAATTTCAAAATTCTATCAACGCCGTACTACAAAGTTAATTACATAAACCATTAAACATAAAATCATACAGTCTATATTATAAAGACTCTCTGATAAAAGTCCCACAAATATAGGTAAATAGTTCTATCAATTTAGGTTATCCACAGGATAATTTAATTAGAAGCAGTAGATGACTTACCGAAGTAATGGGTCCGCTGTGCTGATCAGTGGGGTTGCAGGACACGAAGCACTGGAACGTGTTCACATCGTACATCCGTACTGCAAACACGTGAAAGAGACGCATCAAACACATGACAGAGACGCATCAAACACATGACAGAGACACATTAAACACATGAAAGAGACACATCAAACACATGAAAGAGACACATCAAACACATGAAAGAGACACATCAAACACATGAAAGAGACACATCAAACACATGAAAGAGACACATCAAACACATGACAGAGACACATCAAACACATGACAGAGACACATCAAACACATGACAGAGACACATCAAACACAAACACATGACAGAGACACATCAAACACATGACAGAGACACATCAAACACAAACACATGACAGAGACACATCAAACACATGACAGAGACACATCAAACACAAACACATGAAAGAGACACATCAAACACATGAAAGAGACACATCAAACACATGACAGAGACACATCAAACACATGACAGAGACACGCCAAACACAAATATTTATTTCGATCCTTGATGTTTCTTTTTAACTAGTATATTTTGTAACAAATATATTTTTAAACGTTCATATTGTACGAGATATCCTTAACTTTATGTTTTATTTTTTAGTCGCTGCTTTTACAGCTTGCTTTTATTAACTGTACAACCAGTATATGTTAGTGCCGTCACGGCCTTTAATACCGATCACACATATGGTTCAACTTTCTGTGTGCATGCACATATATTTCTCAAAATTGTGTTTGATGTGTTGAATAAATATATATATAAATTTATGACACACCACTTGTTAAACTACAAGCTGCTCGATTTAAGGCTTAGCTAAAAGCTTAGAAATTATTTGCACTACATTATACTGAAAACAATACACTCGCTGACTTCAGCAGTAAACAAACAAAACAGTAAATATTACTGCATTAGCTCTCACAAACGAATGAACACCCGAAAGAGAAATAATACTTCTTCTAATAACAACGTAGATAACAATCATCACCTTCCCTTGAAAGCCAGTTTAACTTGGTTGAGATATTTTCCATTTGCTTGTAGAAAATTTTGGAGACTAGGCGCTCACCCAACGAATGCCCTTTCTAAGTTGGTTGGAATATTAGTGCTTTGTCGCCTTTAACGACACGTGCAATCCATGATTGGTCTATTCTTCAGCAACCCGGACACAACACGGGTATGGACACAAAGCGGGTAAGCACTGTAGATCATATCTTGCGTAATTTTATGAAGCATACATGATGTCTAGGAAAGAGGCTGCGGCAGGCCTAGGTTAGGTATGTTAGATGATTTAAAGACTCATTCATCTGTGGACATAAAGAGGAAAGTGGAAGACAGAGAAGAGTGGAGGCGTCATATACCATGGACCTGCCAATAGGAAGTGCACTAAGAGTATGCACTAAAAGAAAATGCATTATAAGTCAAGTATAAGACAATGCACTGCCTATTGGCAGTGCATTGGACCTGCCAATAGGCAGTGCACTAACAGAGAGATGATGTCTTGGAATGATGAACTACATAAAACGTTCACTATAACTACTCAGCAGAAACTGCTACGTACATGTTGGATGCATGGTGCCCACCAGCAGGCAATCTCCTGCAGGGTGAAAACTTAGACTCAGCACTTCTGCCGCTTCCTGGATACAAAAAAAACCATACAGCAAACTGTACTAACAAATTTATCTTGAATAAGAAATTATAAATTTCCAATAGCTACTCTGATTGGACCTCGTTATAATTTCATCTTAATACATTCATGTATCTCGGAATAGCTTCTTTGTCAATCTTCTAATTTGAAGGAGACATCGAAGTCAAGTTGTTAGTAGGTATATGACCCACAGTTTTTGATTGTCTTACGTATAATTGTGCACCTCTTAATTAGAAATACTATCAGAATCTAATCTAAAGCGGTCAAGATTAGAACTGAATACACATCACAGTGGATCATCTATGATGATGTATATATCCCCAGTATTACTACAAGCCAAAATTTTTAGGCAGTTTAATTAATTAATTTATAAACTAACTGTATTTTGTAGGTCTAAACAGTTACTCTCTGCTACTTTAAACTACGACATAAAATAGTGGTGTACACTCTGATCAGTTAGATTTAGAATGTCTACATAGCGTAGGGGTAACGTCATGAAGTTTTAAATGACAAATCCTAAGGTGATTTGAATCCTCGTGGGTTCAAATCCCGGTCGCGCTGATCTGAGAGTAAATTCTCGGACATTCACTGGACTGGTTATATGGAAAATGGTCTAAATTGCGTAACGGATTAAACATGTGGTTTTA
The DNA here is from genome assembly GCA_905160935.1 of Enchytraeus crypticus. NCBI lineage: Eukaryota > Metazoa > Annelida > Clitellata > Enchytraeida > Enchytraeidae > Enchytraeus > Enchytraeus crypticus. The sequence continues at coordinate 376,458 of CAJHZI010000385.1, forward strand.
AAAGTGATAGATATCAACATAGTTTATCAGCTCACTATAATGCGTGTTTACTTTTAGATTGTCAGTTGAGTCCATTAGAGGTCACTGGATGTGTGGATTAGGTATAGTCAGGTAGCATTTCATGATGTTACCTCTATAACATCACGCCTTCCAGTCACCGAGTGATTTAGACAGGATATTAACGGCCATTAATGCTACACTAATGGTATATTAATGCCATATTAACGCTATATTAATAATATATAAATGCTATATTAACGGTATATTAAATGCTATCCTTTTAGTGCACTGCCTACTGGCAGGTCCATGGTACATAACGCCTCCACTCTTCTCTGTCTTCCGCCTTCCTCTTCATTTCCACATATGAGTGGGTCTTTAAATCATCTAACATACCTAATCTCGGCCTGCCCCTGCCTCTTTTTCCTCCATTCTACCTTCTATGGCCTCTTTTAATAGACTTTCCCCCCTTAGAAAGTGTCCTATCCATCTCTTCTTCCTATTTGTTAATACATTTATCAACTGTCTATCTGTGCCAACTCTCTCCAGGACTTCCTCATTTGTAACCTTTTGGGTCCAGCTAATCCTCTCCATTCTTCTCCAAATCCACATTGCCAATGCCTCCAGTTTCCTAATATCTTCCTTCCTTAAGGTCCATGTTTCACATCCATACAATAGCGTGGTCCAAACCAAAGTTTTCACTATCTTTATCTTTGTGTCTTTCTTTAGACTTTTTGTTAATAGTTCTTTTCTACTACCAACGGCCGCTTTTGCTTGTGCAATCCTACTGCATATTTCTGTCTCACATTTCCCATCATCGGTTATAGTATGACCCAAATATTTGAAACTCTTTACCTGTTCCAATTTCGTACAATTTATTGTGGTATTAACTTCACCTTTATTGTTGGACACTCTCATAACCTTGGTCTTTTTTATATTAATCTTCATGCCATATCTTAGGGCCGTATCATTCAGCCTATCCATTATCTTAAATGCTACATTAATGGTATATTACATGATACATTTAATCATTAAATATATCATGTAATATACCATTAATATAGTATTCACTATACCGTTAATATAGCATTAAATTTTAATGCTGCATTAATGTGATATTAATGCTACACTAATGCTATATTAACGTCATATTAGATGCTATATTCGTGCCATATTAATGCCACATTAAGGCTCCATCAAAACTCTATAAATATATCATACACGCAGACACAATCAAGCACACATAAACAACGGCTACACCGTGTAATCAACCTGAATGCTCTTGTAGGCCTTCTTGACGGATGGTTTGGAGTATTCAAAGAGCTTAACGGTGCAGTCCAGACTGCCTGATGCTAGCATCTGCTGAGTGGGGTGGAAGTCCACTGAGGTGATCTCCTGCAAATACAAGAACTGGTTCAATAACTGAGCCACGGAGCAACAGAACTCTGAATAATGACATTCAACCATTCTAATCAGCCATCTGTTAACTATATAAATTAGCAAAATAAATAAATGCTTAGAAATTACCTTTGTCATTTATTTGCTTATAAATTAGCACAAAATAACAAAGGACTATTACAATACCTGAAACCAATGATTAAATAGTAGAGGATCAGACTGCTGGATGAATAGATGGATAGATAGATAGACCTTACTACTGGATAAATAGATAGATAGATCTGACTACTGGATAAATAGATAGATGGATAGATAGATATCTCTGAGATAATAAGAGGATGAGGTAACAGACACTAAACAAGAGCAGGTGACACAAGTACTCACAGCTGCGTGATCATACAGAGTCCTGACTACTGGATGATTCTCCATCTGCTGCTGTGGAGTCTCCTGAGCCTGGAGGTCCATGCTAGCAATGCTCTTAGCAAGCATTCTCTCCACATCCAGGATCTGCCATCAACAAAATACACAACAGTTCATTATGTATCCAGGATCTGCCATCAACATAATCAACAATAGATCATTCTGTATCTAGTATCTGCCATCAACATAATAAACAACAGATCATTATACATCCAGGATCTGCCATCTACATAATAAACAACAGATCATTATACATCCAGGATCTGCCATCTACGTAATAAACAACAGATCATTATACATCCAGGATTGGATTACAACATAATAAACAACAGATCATAATGCATCCAGGATCTGCCATCAACGTAATAAACAACAGATCATTCTGTATCTAGGATTGGCGATCAACATAATAAACAACAGATTATTATGTATCCAGGATTGGCCATCAAAATAATAAACAACAGATCATTCTGCATCCAGGATCTGCCATCAACATAATAAACAATAGATCATTCTGCACCCAGGATTGGTCATCAACATAATAAACAATACATCATTATGCATCCAGGATTGAACATCAACAAAATAAACAGCAAATTATTATGCATCCAGGCTTGGCCATCTATACAGTAAACATTAGATCATTATGCATCCAGGATTGGCCATCAATACAGTAAATATTAGATCGTTATGCATCCAGTATCCGCCATCAATATAATGGACAACAGATCACTATGCCTCCATGATTGGCCATCAACATAAAAAAACATTAGATCATAATGCATCCAGTATCTGCCGTCAATATTATAGACAACAGATCACTATGCAGCCAGGATTTACCATCAACATCATAAGTCAACAAGCATAGTCAAGTGTGACTTTAAAAAAGAATTTAAAACAGACAATAAGTAGCACTGACCTTAATAGAAGCATCTTCAGAACCGGTGGCAATTAACTGTCCTGTAAAGTAAAATACGATGTTCGTTTCAGTAGCACAATTAAATTAACAGTCTTCAAAGATAAAAAACCATTTGATTTTTCTACAAAAATAATATCATAAAAACAACTAGAACATTTATAAATTTTGCTTTATTCGAATACTTCTAAATGTAAGCTTTCACAGATGCAAATAAAATATAAAAATTCTAATCACATCAAACCAATAAACTTACACTATGATTTATAATCTGATGACGAGTCGAAGACGTAAAGAATCAGTAGGGTATCAATAATGCTAAATTCAACTTAATTATCAGTTAGAAGATATGTTCTTTGTTAAAACTGCTATTTTATCCATACACGCAAAACGGGTCAAGATTTCACAAACAAACCGTTTCTAGAAAAAGTAGCACAGCGACAAGCCGCCTTATGAGCCGTTACGTAGCACGTCTCGTACTGAGCCGCTTCTGGAGAAATTGTCTGAACTAAACATAATCAATCAATCAGTAAGTAATCAATCAATAAGTCCATAAATTATATCATCAATCAATAAATTAATAATCAATAATCATTAAGTAATCAATAAATTAGGTAATCAATCAACCAATAAGCAATCATTCAATCAATAAGTCCATAAATCAGTAATTTAAATAATTGAATTTTAGTTAAAAATAAATGTCTCAACTCGAGTCAATTCTGAACATACTGTCTTCAATGAATAAAACTGCTCATTCAATCAATCAGTATTTGCAATCAGAGAGAATTTCCAATAACGTCTCACTTTTGCAACAATAAATGCTGCAGTGACAACACCGTGTTCAGCAATATACTCTCCAATCAATTCCTAGCCATCTGACCTAGACTATAACTTCTTTCAAAAACTTAACACCATAACAATCAATGTAACAGAATCAAACACTGATCATTCAATTAAAATTAATTGTGAGATACTTATTCCAAATCAGACATTCAGTACTATAGAATTAACAAATTAATAGATTGGTTAGTGAATATAAGCAATAGGCTCTTCTAAACTGACAATTCATAATAAGCCTACCTACCATCTGTTTCAAATTCCAAGTCAATGCCAGTTCCTGGCAGAATCACATCATCATCTTCATCGTATCTGTGCTGGGAACCCTGCATCAGCTGAGCTGCAACAACAACAACATAGTTTATTTATATATTTATTTTAGTATTTATTTTATATTTTATTTCTATTTATTTCTATTTATATATATATTTTTATAGTTTTATTTATAGTTGTCTTCTCTCATACCCGTGTTGCGTCCTGGTTGTTGAAAAATAGACCAACCATAGACTGCACAAGTCGTAAAAGTCGACAATGCACTAAGATAGAACCAATGTTAGAAATGGCATTAGGTTGGTAAATAAATAGGCTTCAGAAATTATTACAAAATTTCCTAATCCTGACCCTAGATAAACTGAGATTTAAGGGAAGATGATTTTGATGATAATGTCTTCTCTCTTCAGTTGTTTTCAGTAAGAGCACAGAGAAAACCTGCAGAACCCATCAGAGTTATTCATCGCTAATCATTGTTATTAAAAGAGTTTACATAACTACATTCATGTAGACACATATCATATATAAAACTTAAAACACAAAGTAGATATTTTCTAAGTCAATTTAGCAGAAGAACTTTACAGAATCTTAAACCTCCGGCCTCCAGATTTGAAGATAAAAATGAAACCGAATTCCTGGTTAAAGATTATCTGATATTTTGTTGTCAGTACAAACCTTCTTCAACCTTTAATCCGTGCAGCATAAGTTTGAGCAACCTCTCTGATGGAGGACATGAAGAAGCCTGGACAAGGTTGGCCAGCGACACAGCCAAACCCTGGTGCCCGTCGTAGAACAGCTGGCTGAAAAATATCAAATGTAACATAGAAGTACTACAAATATTAAAATATAATAAAGGTAAAAAGCTAAAAGCTAATGTTAACATCAGTTACCTCACTCGAAAGAGATGTCAGTGACGGGCGAGCCCAGGATAATACTAATATTATATTCATAATACAGAAATGTTGCAAATATAACTGCAACAACTCAATTCCATTTGTCTTCCAGATCTCTTTCAGAAGACTTCTGGGCCTCCTCCAGATGAGCCTTCAGCTTCTAAAAAAAAACAAATATCATACCAAATTGTCTAACTATAATGGTTTTAGAGGTCATGGCTATAAGTTGTTTAAGCCTCGTGTAAGGACAGACTTAGGAAAGCTTTCTTTTTCTCAAAAGGTGATTGACAGGTGGAACTCTTTGAGTGAGGAAGATGTGAATGCGGTGTCGGTGACTAGTTTTATAACAAGCTAGATTTTGTAATCAAGTATGATTGGAGATTGAAATGTCTGCCAAATATGTAATACCAAAAGAACGTTATTAATTTAATAGTACATTAATAGTTCTGGAATGGTAGCATATCCATTTAATTGCCCATCCAGCTGTCACAGCTGTGGTTACATTGGCACACAAATAGGTAATCAGGCCTCTCTGTTAACATCGGTACCCTGCAAGAGCCTCTTTTCTATGTACGCTCACATCATGAATAAAAAGAGAGCATCGTTTTCTGCCAGTAATCTAAATGAACTTGTCCATCTGAATGATTTAAGAAGTCAAGCAAACTATGCAGTAGAAGAATATAAAATTCAGGTAGTGCAGAGAGCGATAAATAAGGACGTTTAAGTATATACAGTTATTTGTTACGAATTTAGTTCGTTACAAAAGTTAATTTGCCTGTAAAGGACTGCTACAGGAGTTAAAATTTCTCAAACAATTTAGCAATGTCGGTATATAAAAACTAGAAGATAGTGAGAGATATTAATTTAAGGATTTTGAATAATAGAATATCTTGCTAAAGCCATTGTACTTGATTTTGAATTCAATGCTAAATTTTGGTCAAAAAGAACGTAACATAACGACATACTGGGTCAGGAAGCACAGATGCTTGTTTAACTTATGCTTAAAAGTGGATTAAAACTTTCGATTTAAAAAAATAATTGATCGGTATTATCGCGATTAAAATTTTTAATCATCTGCAGCCCTAATTAGAAGCGACAGATATCGTAAAAATCATTTCACTATATGCATTTTAACTTTTAACAAGCAAACAATATTAAAAATTAAACTGTCTTACCTAATCATAAGCCTGTACAACATATCTCGTTCCCTTACACTGCCCTGCGATCGTTGCATTGTAGATTACTGATTATGACCTACACTTTGTTTCGCCTAAAACTAATACAGCGCTAATGAAGGATTTATTAAAATGATTTACGTTAGAGCAACGATTGATATCCACTAATTGATATTTGTTTACGATTTACAAATAGCGAAGATTCAGTAATAAGAACTGAACTGAAGCAAGAAACAAGATCAATGAATAAGATCGTCGCAAAGATTAACTAATAGATTAACATCAATGACAACATCGTGCACTATTGAGAATAAATAAAAATATACAATATCTAGAATACCTTAGATTAAACCAGCTCTATCACTCTATCTAAAACTATCACTGTAACAGAATGTGAGAGCTGTGACTAACACTGACCTCCTCTAAGATACACAGTTCGTATGTACTTCGACGAGTTGACTAAAATCTTTACCACTTCTTAATTGGTTAATTGGTCAATAAACTATCAGTCACGTCTTTGGTCACGTTTAATTAACATCATTGCTAGTAACAAAGACGCGATTTCGTTAAAACCTTCAACATCAACAACAAACATGGCCAGTTTCAAAACCAAATATTTAGGTGAGTATAATTACGGGAAATGAGCTTTACATGTTAGTTGTTAGACAAAAATGTATTACAATTTTTTTGCGAAATAGTCATCGATCTATTGTAAAATCTAGCACTTTAATTACACATATATTTGAAACAGATCTTTGTTTTGAACCGCTAAAAATAGTTTAATTTTGTTTCTGTCTTTGTTTTTCCATGTTGGGCCAACACATATGTAATAACATAACAAAAAACAAATAACAAATAAAAAAGGCCTAACATAACAAAAATTATCAATGACAATATCGAACTACTGCTATCAATGACAACACCGAACACCACTGAGACAAGTCAAAGCCGGCCAGCAAAAAGGCAGGTCCAAAAACGGTGAAACTTCCACTATTTAGAAACTCCGTCTAGAGATAATTGAAATTAAAGAAAAGGGGCTACCATCGTCCTGTAAGCTAAAATATAGGGTGGGGATATTTAAGCATGCATGGACTAAAAATTTAGATGAAAACATTTACTACATATTTGCATATTTTGTATGCAAATTGCGACTATACATAAACATTCGAACGTAGGTTGGTGGCGTTGACTCGGATATTTAGAGTATAGAGCCACTGGAATATTGACGGATATTTAGAGTATAGAGCCACTGAAATATTGACGGATATTTAGAGTATAGAGCCACTGGAATATTGACGGATATTAGAGTATAGAGCCACTAGAATATTGACGGATATTAGAGTATAGAGCCACTAGAATATTGACGGATATTAGAGTATAGAGCCACTGGAATATTGACGGATATTTAGAGTATAGAGCCACTGGAATATTGACGGATATTAGAGTATAGAGCATCCTGAATTTTAACGGGTCTCCGCGGAGCTCTAAACACTCTCTGGACTTCCCAGAGGATGTCTGGAACTGAACCACAGATGTTTCACTGAGTAATAGTAATGTTGAGTACTCTCCCTCTCTCTCTCTCTCTCTCTCTCTCTCTCTCTCTCTCTCTCTCTCTCTCTCTCTCTCTCTCTCTCTCTCTCTCTCTCTCTCTCTCTCTCTCTCTCTCTCTCTCTCTCTCTCTCTCTCTCTCTATCTAACTCTCTCTTTAACTTTCTCTATCTATCTATCTATTTCTCTCTCTCTGATGAAATATTCAAGACATAAATTCCTAAGCACGGTTCGTAAGCCTCATTATTAAGAATGTCTCAATAGCGTAGGGTTAACGTCATGAAGTATTAAATGACAGATCCTGAGGTGAATTGAACTCTCGTGGGTTCGAGTCTCGGCCGCGCTGATCTGAGATTAGTCTTGCATGGACATTCACTGGACTGGTTATACGGAAAATGGACTAAATTTCCTAACAGATTTAACATGTGGTATTAAAAAGTGATAGATATCAACGTAGTTGATCATTTCACTATATTGGTTTGAATGATTGCAAACCTATACACAAGAGAGTCTATATATCTGACCCAGTGGCATGATTGGTTCAGTGTTAGGTAGCGGATTAGTCAGTTCAGAGTTCAAACCCGATGCTCGCTCGTAACATATTGGCTTCAGTGATATTGACCAATTAAAATGGGATTTAAATACTTAAATTCCAGTTTATTGGTGCTATTTTGAGTATGTAGCAATGTGGTTTATGAATGTAGCCTCTAGTATACCAACACTATTCATTACTACTCTCCAAATCTTTCAGAAAACAAATTATAAAAAACAAATTTAAATATAGAATTGAAAGATGAAATACCAATATCTTAATATTGGCATTTAATCCTCAGTTATATAATTAAATTTGCTTCATCCATTCAGTCTCCCTCTTAGTCTAATAGAAACTATAAACAGGAGACATCTGACATCTGGTACTCCTACTGTGCATGTAACTAACAGCTAACTTTTCGTCAGTTAAATTAATGGACCTATTAATATATTATTTCTTTGCTTTAGCTACTTCCGACTTTTACTTCCCTCAACGTGTTCTTTCATAAATGAATGAGACTGCGACGTTAACATGCCGATGAGATGCCTATAGAAATGTTTTCACTTGACGCGAAGCTTAGTACTATCAAATTCTCAAAGAATTTCTATTTTAAAACACTCTAACATTAATACTATTAAAGCGTTGTATCTGCGATTTTTCTAGATTGTTGATCTACTCCACGACTTCGGTCTGGATTACGTCAATTACATGAATAATGGAATTTGTCAGGTTTCAATTTTAACATTCATTAGTCAATGGTTCATATTGATTTTTCAGTGTGAATAGTGCTACAGACATGTCCACAATTACAGAAAATCAAGACTGCACAACTGCACACTGCACTTTTATGGTAAATAGCAAAACATATTTAGTATGTTCATCAAATGTCCAATTATTTTAGCTGCTTCAAAAGGCATCAGATTTAAGAATTCATTAACCGACGTTCATAGAAACCATTCAGCAAAATTGAAAGCAAATATGATGTATTGCTAAGTAATGCATTCAGATGCTGATCTCTCCGCATAATTGCATTAGGCCTATATGTAATTACTTAGAAATTACAGTTGCTTACATGTTCGTTTAGTGTAATATGACATTCAACTAGGAGATATGTAGATAAGAAAATTTAAGTTTGGCTAATAATTATTTGAGTTCCTTAACCTCGGTTGCATTGTTTGAACTCCACTTTGAAAGCCTTTCTATTTGAAACTTGGCTAGTACCGTATATTTTAACAAATACATATACAGATGATGCAGGTATAGGTTTTATCACGTTAGCATATTCTTTTAGATTCAGTAAATTAAACGGTAGGATTATAGATAAATACATATATATATATATATATATATATATATATATATATATATATATATATATATATATATATATATATATATGTAATATTATATATATACTATACTGCGATATGATTTGAGATTTACTTCTACAAATGAGATTTTTTATTAACGATATTCCTGATGTTAATTTAGATCTATATATCTAAGCATGCAACTGCTGGAGAGCTGCTAATGGCTGCTACTGCATGTTTAGATTTATATCTGCATATACTTAGAGCTGCCAGCTGCTAACAGCTGCTGCTGCATGCTTAGAGCTGTAGAGCTGCTAACAGCTGCTGCTGCATGCTTAGAACTGCAGAGCTGCTAATAGCTGCTGCATGCTTAGAGCTGCTAACAGCTGCTGCTGTATGCTTAGAGCTGCTAACAGCTGCTATCAGACCTGCAAACAACTTTTCTCGGCTGTCAAATTTGAATTAGGAGTCAAACAAATCTAGAAATGTCGTTTGTCACGTATTGCTCAATGTTTACCTAAATTTTACGGATTCCATTCAACTCCGATCACGCCGATCTGCTGGAAAACGAGTGAAAAGACAAGATCTCTTCGTGTCGTCTAATGCTGGTTACGTCCTCCAATCTGTAGGCGGACATTAAATAAATTCTGTTGCTATTAAATTATTAATGTTATAATAACTCTGAGATTAGGTATGTTAGATGATTTAACCCTCGTATGCAGACCCCTGGGTCACCCCTGATCCGGGACTCGCATTTTGCCCTATATTTTTATAACGCTACAAAATAAAATCTTTTCCGTCTAGATATTCTTCATTCAATCTATTTTGCATAGGTATATATATTTTTTAAATTGTTTTTTCATCTATCCCCTACTCAGTTGTGAGCTGAAATGGAGAGGTCAGAGGTCGTCTTATCGAAATGCTGTGGAAAGGCTGTGCGATAGTGTAATGGTAGTGGGATCTGTTTGATTTATATATGTAAAATAATTTTATATGAGTCACATGACCTAACGGGCCCTAGTGAATCCTAACTTTATAGGCCCCTATAGGTCTCTTTACGCAGAATTTGGTCCAAGAAATATGTGAAAAATCTCATATTCCCAGCTTCCATGTCAGGATCGAGGTTTACAATGTCGATCTCTCTACACCCCATCAGCTTACGTGAGAGTCGATGAACAAATGTCGAGGTTTAGAGGAAAATATCCTTTTCGACAGTATATCAAGTCTAAGCCAGATTGATATGGAATTAAGTTTTGGATTTGTGTTGATGCAGTAACGTATTATGTATTCAATCTCAAACCATATATTGTGCGAGAGGAAAGTACAAGAACTCAACCTCTAGGTTCAGAGGTTGTTCTCAGTCTCCTGCACCAATTGAGCAATCTGGCAGAAATGTCACGTGCGACAACTTCTTTACAAGTACACATCTAACTGACAAACTGTATGAGAAGAAGTTGACAATTTTGGGTACAGTCCGAAAAAGTAACCGTGACATTCCTCAAGAATGTTTAGCTAATAGATCAAGAGAGGCTGGTTCATCATTGTTTGCTTTTAGTGAAGCAAAATAATAGTGTCATAATATTATCTTCCTAAACGTAAGATTGATGTAAACACTAAACAACTTGAAATGATCATGGAGTATAATGGAACGAAAGGAGGGGTTGACAGTGTTGACCAACTCTGCCACAGAAATACTGTGAAGCGGTCAACTCGTCGTTGGCCATTGTGCATTTTCTATGACTTCTTGACGTTGCAGCAGTAAATTCATTCATTGTGTTTCTCCATAACAAGCTTGATTTTCATTCCAAGGAAAGTTGCAAGCGCATGATGTTCATTGAAACATTGGCCATGGACTTGATGAAGCCACAACTGCAGTATCAACGGGACAACGATTAGGGCTTATCTGATCGTATTCGTTCATCCATGAGTGCCGTTGGCTACACCTGTGCAAGTCAACCTAAGTCACCACGGCAAATGTCGACAAGATCCGCAGCTCGCAAGAGAAAGCTATGTTTCTACTGCCCTGCCGCAAGAGACAGGAAAGTGTTCACTGAATGCTCTATCTGTCATAATCGTGCCTGTCCTGACCACTCCACAACTACAACTAACATAGTGTGTGTGTAAACTGTGCGTGATTTACCAGCATGTGTGCATTGATAACTTACATTTAGTCTTTTCAGATTTCATTGAAGTTTTAAGAAGAATCGCTGTTAAGTCATTAATTAATCTTAATTCACTAAAATAGGCATTAAATTTGTCTGCCCAAACTAAGTCACAGCATAAACTTTATAATTTAGCAAGGATTAAAATTTAATGAAGTTTCAAAGTCTTTTGCTGATACGTACGCTGACATCATCTCTCGATGAGGAATTGGACGTTAAATCTTGTATTATTATATTTACCATTAATTGCAGTGATAAAAAGTGAAAGTTTTGCATACTGCTTTATTTCTTACTATTTTCTGCGAGCAATTATAACACTAAATGTCACGGGTCAGGGGTGACCCAGTGGTTTTGCATTAACGTCAGTCAAAATACCTTCTGCATCCGAGGGTTAAGGACCAACGCTTATGTGGAAATGAAGAAGAAAGCGGCAGACAGAGAAGATTTGAGGCGTTATTTACCATGGACCTGCCAGTAGACAGTGCACTAAGAGAGAGAGAGAGAGAGAGAGAGAGAGAGAATAGCTCTGTGTATTGGTGCTGGTGCGTTAAGTAAGATTATAAAATTTTAAGTGGATGTTCATATTTCAAAGGCGATAGATATCTTCATAGATGAGCTTTCCCTACAGTGAAAGCTTTAGGCCTACACTAAAGTTTCATACTAAACTAACTGACTCGTTTAATTTAAAATGTTTATCGGACTATATCCAAACCTGGCATGACATTTATATATGTATGCCGGTGAATTTAGATAAATACGCCTATAATTGTATATATTGGCATATGCGTAAGTTTTCAAGCTTTAAATATTGCATGACTGCGTTGTTAATGCGGTCATTTAAAGAGTAACTTATTTCGATTTGTACATGCATAGTGAACATAAAATCAAAAACGTAAAACTTAAACGTAAATCTTCGTTAACTATGACTAAAATGCAAGATTTGATTGAGATGAAGGCATTAGGATTGACTTCAATCCCTGGATGAAATTTCGTTACAAAAATGTATCTTTAGATGAGTTGATTGTTTTAATAAATTAACATTTTCACAAACAACGGCTCTGATTTATTTGTCGGCTCATTATTACGTGTTAATTGTGAGGTTCTTATGTGTATTATTTTACAATTGACTAAATTATCTGTCAGATTACATCTCCTAAGAGCATCTGTTTGTCTTATTCTTTAATTACGTCCAAAAGATGCCAGGAAGATATTGATTTCTGTAAATGCCTAACAAGTTTACAAGAATAATAAATTAAGCGTTTTTAGTTTTAAATGACTTCCCGAGGGCATACTTTATTCAAATTTACTATTTAACGAAAGTTCAAACTTTCGTACAATTAAATGATACGCGCTTGTAATTCGTACGTCCTTGAGATCTCGGATGAAATTTACCGTATTGATATTTAGCTTTGATGCTCTCAGGTTTCTAACATCGTATGGCAAGAACATTAATCGATTTTTAAAATTAATAGCAAACTGTACTTTAAACGGCATTCCATGATAATATAATAAGTTATTTTTTTCATAATACCGATAGGCCTACTATGTCATATATAGTATGACAAAAGGAAACATTCGATGTAATGCATACATGAATGAGTGCATTCTCGTGCATACATTCATAGTAATTTGTTGTACTGGGCCACTCCTGAACAGTTAATAACAGGCAAACAGTATATTTGCATTTCGTTGGATGTCTAATCATGTCCGACCACTACAGAATAGACCAACCTCTTACTGCACGTGTTGTAAGAGGCTACTAACAAGAAACGAAGAATTCAACGGAATTGACCTGTATTTCGAAGCATTGCTTCTCATAGACTTTGAGTTCTATATATACACCTAGCCATTTGACAAAATTATTTTTATAAATGCACAAAGAAGAATTTTACGCAAGGCGCTGGAACAGTAGCAGAGTAGGAACAACGAGTCAGATTCTTGTAAATTGAAAACAGGTGGCAATAAGAACGGGTCTAGCAGCGTAGCATGACAATATTCAAGTGGACTAGAATTGAAATGGAGAGGTACATTTCCTAGAAAGGCTTGGATAGAAGCAATAATTGTTTACCCGCACAAGGAGAGAAAGTAGACCTACATGAGAGGACCAGGAAGACTGTTTCCAGCCTGTTCTTGTTAGTCTAATACTGACAACAAAGCGAAACTTTTCAGTTACTCAAATTGTGTTCGCATTTGTAAATTTTAGTGAGAAAAGAGTATTATTATTAACGTAGAGTACTGCAAATTTTTACTGAATTTACTTTTATGCCTACTACTTTTCAATCCATAGGCCAATACTGAGGTCATAGAAGGTAGAATTGAAGCAAATAGAAGAAGAGGCTGACCGAGATTAGGAATGTTAGATAATTTAAAGATACACTCATGTGTAGACATGAAGAGAAAAACTGAAGACAGAGAAGAGTGGGGACGTTATATGCCATGGACCTGCCAGTAGGCAGTACACTGAGAGAGAGAGAGAGAGAGAGGCAGGCCTCTAGAAATAAGTGGACCAATTTTGCAGTATTGTGACAAAATGATGTGTGCACTGTCTGTGCTTGTGTGGAGAAGCAGCCACGCTGTGAACTCCTCGCCTCTCGAGTAAGCAGATTTAAGTCTCCAGACTGTCAGATAGACATGCGACTCGAGCATTAGATGAGCGAAATACCATTAGTCTAATCAGCCTAATCGGATACAATTACTGCAAGTGTCGGACAAAAAATGATTGCATTGTCTAGTGCCCATTCTCTTGTTGAATTCGCGAAAAATGAGAAATAGCTCAACGAAATTGCACGAGATACTGTAGGAGCCCACAAAATCGGGTTCTAAAAAACTGCAATGTAACATATTCTGACAACCATTATTTTCCTGTAGGAGTGGAAGAAGCTGTAGAGCATAGAATACAGAGGTATGGTATATCGTAGTAGAGCATAGAATACAGAGGTATGGTATATCGTAGTAGAGCATAGAATACAGCGGTACGGTATATCATAGTAGAGCATAGAATAGAACGGTACGGTATATCGTAGTAGAGCATAGAATACAGTGATACGGTATATCATAGTAGAGTATAGAATACAGCGGTACGGTGTTTCATAGTTGAGCAAAGAATAAAGCAGTACCGTATATCATATTAGAGCACAAAATTTAGATAGACGATATAACATAGTAGAGCAAAGAATACAGCGGTACGGTATATCATAGTAGAGCATAAAATGCAGCGGTATGGTATATCACAGTAGAGCATAGAATACAGCGGTACGTTATATCATTGTAGAGCATAGAAAAATCGAAAAAAGTGAAAGCTAAGGTTAAAGTCAGTTTCCTAACTCGAAAGCGATGTCTATGACGGGCGAGCCCAGGATTTGAACCCCGCACATACTGATCCGCGGTCGAGTATCTTACCGACTTCGCCACTGGCTCCAGCCAGCGGTACGGTATATCATACAGTGGTAGAATACGTGGTACGATATATCATGGTAAAGCATTAAAGACATCTACACGATATATCATACTCGAGAATAATAAGCAGTGGTACAATATATCATAGTAGAGCAAAGATAACAGCGGTACGGTATAGCATAGTAGAGCATATATTACAGTGGTACGGTATATTTTAGTAGGGCTTAAAATATAGTGGTACGATATATAATTGTAGAGTATATACTACAGTGGTACGGTATATTATAGTAGTGGATAGAATACAGCGTAACAGCGGTACGGTATTTCATAGTAGAGCATAGAAAGCCATACGGTATATCATCAAATATCAAATCATGTAGCATCAAAGGCTAGGTCTTCCTCTAACCATTTTTCGTTATATTCTCCCTTCAATTACTTTACATTTATGATAATAAATTGATTATTTTACTTTTATTCAGAATTTTTACATTATGTGGGTTTACATCCGATGATCCGTGAAATTGTCAGCGACAAAATATATTTCCTCTCTGTTGGATTTCTACTAGAGCTGGCGCCATCGTTATGCGACAGTGGTGCAAGATAGAAGCAACGATCTAAACCTGACAAATCATCACAAAACATTGAGTAGAGTTTGGAGGATAAATTTCGACAAATCGTCTACTCGTCCAACTGTCACAAAGGCTTAACATTGTCTGCTCATTATTCGTTGAATAGTTTTATCACCGTGCAAGTTACCATTGCTCCAAGTGTTGTTGAAGTCGGTATGAAATATAAAAATTAAGTGAAAGGTCGCTGCTTCGATTTTACCTAAACCAGAATTTTAAACTTTCCTTAATTTCATGACTAATCCCAAAAAGCACTAGTTTATACGTGCCGACACGCAGAACTCGCTAAAGAGTTTCCTATATGAGGTTGTACGTTCTAGAGAATAGGTGTTATCTGGAGATGTAATATTGACATGAAATACTCTTAACTTAACATGACGCACTGTTAAAATGATGCGCAAATAACATGATGTCCTATTAAAATGATGTACAATTAATATGATGCACTGTTAACATGATACACTATTAACATGATGCACTGTTAACATGATGCACTGTTAGCATGACGCACTATTAACATGATGCACTGTTAACATGATGCACTATTAACATGATGCACTGTTAACGTGATGCACTGTTAACATGATGCACTGTTAACATGATGCACTGTTAACCTGATACACTGTTAACATGATGCACTGTTAACAGGATGCACTGTTAACATGATGCACTGTTAACATGATGCACTATTGACGTGATGCAGTATTAATACAGCGCACTACTAACTGTCACAGAAAACCTACGATCAGTTGATAACTTGGCATTTCATGCAACCGGTGATAATTTTCAGACTTGTTTTATATGTCATATGAGGCGACGTAGGAGTTTCGCAGCATTGATAAACCCCGCATAATTACATCAGTGATAAATCCCGCATCATCACACCAGTGATAAACCCCGCATTATCACACCAGTGATAAACCCCGCATCAGAGCTTATCGACTAAAATTGCAATTTCTATTCTGAATGCTGAATCTATCCGAAACCTTTAACAAAATGGTGTTGTGCAACTGTCTCATTTTTAATAACATTATACCCGTGTCATGTCAGGGTCATCCTAGAATAGACCACTCGTTGATTACACTTTTCGTAAGTGGCGACTAAGCAGTAACTGAAGAAGGCAATGGGAAGCTACCTCACAAATCGAAGTTCCCACAAAGAGGCAATAATGAGGTTCGATGGAGACTTGACAATGTAATGAGATCGAATTGTTAGACTACGGCATGTTACTTATAATTATGAAACAGACTTTGTTTTTGAATATGTACCTTGGACCTGCCACATGGTAGAATAGTAGCAACAGACCGACAATGCAGAATTTTAAACGGCACACAAATCAAGCAGCGTTCTTTTGCTGTTCTTTACTCGACATACAAATCATGCTTTCTCGCTAACTACTCTCCACTTCAGCTAATATTTGCTAAGCAGCAGCTGCTCAGGGCTGCTCACAGCTCTCTGACTCCAGCTCTCTCCAGTTGTCCTGTAATTCCTCTCTCTTCCTCTCCAGCCACTCACATCACGACTGGAGAGAGGCCTTGATTATTTCGCTTCATTAATCCATTAGCCGGTGTTGTATTTATTATTAACCCTATCTTTTCTTACCCTAGTGTTCTGTCATATGTGGCAGGTCCGAGATACATATTCTTAGTTTTCTACTCACAGTTTGCTCTCACGCTTCATAAAGATCACTTCATTGATGAAAGAATTAATCATTTCACAAAAAGCTATGATTTATCCATAGATTACTACGGTTTAGAATATTTCATCCTGAAGAGTATACCGCTCATGTTCTATTTTTAGTGTCTGGGACGCAATGGAAAACTGGTCTAGTATTTTGTTTATTAACCCATATAAAAAAGTCATTGTCTCCAACAAGTGAAAATTGGACAATCTGAAAACTGACCAATTTTTCTAATAATGTTGTGACAAGTAATTTGAGCATGAAGAAAACTTAATATAATGTGAGACACAACAAATGACGGAGCTACAAATGCTGTGTGCAGACTTGACAGTGAATGTAGTAGGACATAGCTGGAGCATACACTCCGAGCACCCTTGACGCTGTTAAACCGATCTAGCTTCTCTCTATCAGCTGCAAACAGATCATTACTGACAGATTAGCATGACACAGTATATTTGATTTATCAAAAACGTTCCAGCATACGTCTTACTTTAAAGTAAATCACAAACCTACCCCGTTAAACCGAAGACACAATATAGGTAACGGCTTTTCTACATCAAACATTTAAAGAAAACTGAGTCGATAACTGCACGTGTTTGTAATTATGAGACATCTATTCATTCATTTTCTTCGCCACTGAGATGATATGGCAGAGTGTGGATTACTTTATTGATCTAGTTATGACGGATCTAACAGCGTCATATCCTAATACCAGCACATCCACAATCTTCCATTTATCTGATTTCTTCTATCTCTAGCGCATAAATCAGCCATTGGTTTTACTGCTTCTACTTCAGGAAGATTATCAGCAACTGCAGCTATGCCTAGAATTAGCTGGAGCCCCATCGCTAAATTGCAGCTGCAGCTGTACCAATCAGCAGCTGCAGCTTTCCCAATCAGTAGGTACAGCTGTACCAGTCAGCAGCTACAGCTTTCCCAATCAGCAGCTACAGCTGTGCCAATCAGCAGCTACAGCTATGCCAATCAGTAGCTACAGCTGTGCCAATCAGTAGCTACAGCTGTGCCAATCAGCAGCTACAGCTGTACCAATCAGCAGCTACACTGTGCCAATCAGCAGCTACAGCTGTACCAATCAGCAGATACAGCTGTGCCAATCAGCAGCTGAAGCTGTACCAATCAGCAGCTACACTGTGCAAATCAGCAGCTACAGCTGTGCCAATCAGCAGCTACAGCTGTACCAATCAGCATATACAGCTGTGCCAATCAGCAGCTGAAGCTGTACCAATCAGCAGCTACAGCTGTGCCAATCAGCAGCTACAGCTGTGCCAATCAGTAGCTACAGCTGTGCCAATCAGCAGCTGTACTGTGTCAATCAGCCGCCGCAGTTGTACTTATACCAGCTGCTACCTGTACCGCAGCTG
>CAJHZI010000385.1:397500-520000 GCA_905160935.1 Enchytraeus crypticus
GGTTCCTTTTAAAGAAAAGAACGATCCTGGAAAGGGCCGTTTACTTAAGTGGTGGAGTATCAACTTGCACAACCTTGTTAGCTGCTCCATAAAAGATGCTTAAAATTCGTTATTCAGTTAAAATTATTCCTAAATTTTGAAGCAAATTAACGGTACTTTTGTTTAAATGAGCTCTGTTAGAGTTGATAACTTTTTTTTGGGGGGGAAATGCAGTATTTTTGTTACTTGTGAATATATTCTCATCAAATTTGCAGGATATACGCAGAAATTCTTCCTCTAGAAGCTCCGAAATTTTTAAAAACTAGTTTGAGTTTTGTCCAAGTTATTAAGAATTTTGTTAAAAAAAAGCCTTGGTAAAATTGATTTTTGCACTTTTTTCGTAGAAACGCTGTAATTCTTTTACTGCTGGATAGATTTTAATCAAAATTGCAGGTTATAAACAGAAATTCCTCCTCGAGAAGCTGCGAAACTTTTGTGCAAATATTTTGCGTTTTGTTGAAGTTATTGAAATTTCGCTGGGGATTATTATTTTTGCCCCAGTCTGTATATATATATATATATATATATATATATATATATATATATATATATATATATATATATATATATACTGTATGTACATGTATTTATATGCAAGTACTGCTCTCTTTAGTGCAAGGTTCATAATCTTACTCATATGTTGCTTTTTGCGCTCCAAAAGATCACACCATCGACTAACGAATTAATCCTTTCACAAAAGGTTTGCCTTCATGTAGCCTATAGCTTGTGAATTATATTGCTTCTGAGGCGATTTCCCGTTATCTTCTCAGTTTATACTGAATCGCCTCTTATGACACGAGAAATTTGTGGTTGATATATTATTTAGTGTCCCGGACACAACACGGGAAACAACACTGGACACAACACTGGACACAACACAGACATGCATGTATGTATGTATGTATATATATATATATATATATATATATATATATATATATATATATATATATATATATATATATATATATAGCCTATATAGTAGATATATGGAAAAATATATGAATTAGAAAAGCGCAATGAACGGCTTATTATACTGAAGCGACTCGGACCCTATTGGGACACCGTGTAGGCACCAGAAAAGCTGATCAAAGCATTTAAACCTGAGTAGGGTAGGTAGGTGTTTAACGTCAAGGTTCAGAAGCACAAGGCTTCTCTTTAAGACTATTCGACACACTCGAGCTACCATCACAAAGATTAATGTAACACAAGTTACTGGTAGTTTCACAGTTATTGAACTGACAGCTACTATTCCATAAACCTGAGTAAATAATGGAGTTAAAATAAATCCAAGAAAGTTTCTCGAATATTTTTGTATTTTGGTATTTTGAATATTTGTAAGTATTTGGAGGTATACTGATCAGTAGAGAAGAAAATATGAAACTTTAGGAGTCGCAGGTGATAAGATTTGAGCAGAGCTACTTTATTCTGAATTGAGGGTTTCTCGAATGGTCTCCTTGACTCTCTCCGACGATACTCTTCTGGAAATTTGTTATTCTGAAGATACAATAGACTCCAAGGACAACGTTGAAATAAAAGGACGTGTGTTTTAATCACTGGAGGCGTTCTACTTGCTTCCCTGATGCGTCAATCCAATCGATGGGATGCGACCTCAGAGTGCTAATAGTCTAGACTGACTAATTCTTCCGCCATGTTTAGTAGATTTAGCTCTCGCGTTAGCGCTTCTGCTGAAGTATGATTAAGGGGTATGTGTATCCTGATTAGATAATGTTACTTGTCTAACGTTTTATCTTCTTGAGACGAACAAGTTTTCCTTTTCATGTTAGAATAATTAGTTTAGGGTACTTATTATGAAATATTACTGATAATATTATAAGATATTATGAAATTAAAGTTAAATATTAAATTATCACTAATAGGTGACCCTATTTATTAATTGATAATTTGGTTGAACTATTAATTTTGTAGAATCAATTACCGATTTATATTTTCTACTTATTGGTATGCATTTTTAAACGAAACTGCTTTGTTACAGCATTGTTTCGAATATAAGTTTTTAGGACAGAAACAAGATTATGGACTTAAGTTAAAAAGTTAAGCACGTATCATAGTTCAATGATAGTCGACGATAGACCTCTTTGATCAAACCTGATACCTTATGTTTAATTCTTTGAGCAGTTTAATCAGTTAATTAATTAGATTAGGACTTTAATTATTTATTATCGATTTATTTAGTATTATTTTACTTAATTAATTTTTATAACAATACTACTATTATCAGTAGCATATAACGTCAAATCTTTTAAAAGTTAATTTTCCCCCTTTGATTTTACAGGGACCGTTACTATTTGAGGCTATTTGTTTTCATTGAGATTTTATCCAAAGAACTGTGTATTTGATCTGTTATCCACATACCGCTCCTTAGAGTGTTTTTGCTCTTTGATTAGCACGCACTGAAAGCGAACCCGCCAGAATTCAATTCAGACCAGGATCGGCTTTTTAAGGCTACCTGACTCTCTACACACTGAACTATTGGGATATTCAAATTTCTTTAATAGCTATAAATAATGACACATAAATACAGTTTAATTTTAATTCGCCTATATGCTACGAAGAAGGTCTATTTTTTAAATAGTAAAATTGTAAACTAAGGTAGGAAGATAGTTAACGATAGGCATGAAGATAGTAAAAAAAATTGAGAAAAAGAAGAGATGTAGGTTATAATTCTTTTCATAATAATCGTTACAGAAAGCGTGAACTCTCAATGTGTAATTTAGCCGTCGGGTGTATATAATATCATTGGTTGCAATAAATACTGAAATTGTTAGCTGAAGCCTTAACACTTGACGAAATCATACTACTGCCTGTTTCCTCTTCAATATTACTTACGCACACTCACGAGTAACGCTTTCAAAGCGCCACTGGAATATTTATGCAAATGTGTAAGTTGTATTGTATTTTTAACAGACACTTAAATGATGGCAACTTTGTAACTCGCATGATACTTAAGTGATGCTACTACAGTATAGCTAATTTTTTACAGACACTTAAATGAATTTTTTAGTTAGTATCGAAATACCATAATTATTGTCAGCATTTTTTAATTCTTTAAAAGATTAGAGTTTTTCAAAAAATACTATTATTTAAATGTGGTTTATTTCTAATGAAATTAGGCCTGTAAAATATTTTAGGCTAATAATAAATAATTATATAATATAACATAACACAACACTACAGAGTCAGGAAGCAATTGCATGCTCGTTTACGACTAGTATACCTTAACTAACACCAATAACCAATACTTCAATGTAAGATTGAGAACGACATTATATAAGTACATTTACCAAAAAAGAAAATAGACAACTAAACCTATTTATTTGAAATTTCCAAATTTCTATTTCTATTTATAGTGCAGTAGTTATAATTTTTTTACCATAGATTACTAAAAGGGTATTTTCTTGTGCTCCACTCTGTACTATACTATACTAGAATAATTTGAAAATTAATGTCAATGAAATTAGACCTATAAACTATTATATGCAAATAGCCAAATAAGTACTTTAAATGGCTGTTCTTTAGTTCCTGAGATAAAATCCCTATCTATCTGATCAGAGAGTAAAATCTGGGATATTAATTTGACTATTACCATCAATAATTTACTACAAACTACCTAACGGTGTAAACATGTATCTTTAAAAGAAATCTGTAATATCTTGGATGAACATTTAATATCTTGCTTGTTTTGTATATAATAGCAAAGAAGGTGAAAACATCCTGATGACGTAACGATGACGTAATGAAATTATGCTGAGAAGTTGACAGATGTTTGTCAGTACACAGTCGAGCAATGATCGATGTAGTCTTTTCTTATCTAACACAGCCTTACAAGGCTTCATCGATAGGCCTTGGGCTCTTGAAAATTGAAGATTTCCTTTGACTTTAAGTTCAAAAGAATAGAATTAACAACTGTGTCTTGTAGCCTGCTAGGTTCTGTCAAATTTAATCTGTCAAGGTTAATCTACATGTAGTAAGGAAAACGAATGTTGACATCCGTAGCAATTCAGTTTGGTGATTCAGCCAGCGTTGCTAGAATCGTATTTATCCAACTCGGAGCTTTTTACAATGGGGTAAAAATTTGAAATAAAATTATAAATAAAAATAAAATAAAAATAATAATAAATAGTACTAAAAAGAAGAAGATGATGAAAAAGAAGAAAATGTCTCTAAAAATTCTATAAATATCGTGATCTGTCCGAAGGGTGTATTTTATTATTATAGGGGATTGACGCCCTTGCCCTGCAAATGTTAGTCGAAGCTGAGGAAGGCATAGGGGACCCACCTCGTCATAAGCAGAATCCCCCCCATGAATAATGGTATATCAAAAGGAATATTAGATCATTTAAAGATCCACTTCATGTGCACATGCAGTGCACATGAAGAGGAGAACGGAAGATAAAGATGAGTTTAGGCGTTATATACTATGGACCTGCCAGTAGGCATTGCACTGAGAGAACGTTCATGTTTCACAACTGAGTGTGCTACCCGAATACTTATAGTGTACTACCCGAGTACTTCAATTATACTAACAAAATACTTATAGTGCACTAACCGAGTATTGTACAATTCGAGTACTTAGAGTGTACTATTTAAGTATTTATAGTGCACCATTCTAGTACATAGTGTACTTTCCAAATACTATACTGTCCGAGTACTTAGAGTGTACTAATCGCAGTGGAACTCTTCAGCGATGAACTTCAAACAACAATAACTGAACCTTTATTGGACACTTCGATAAAGCGGCCGCTTGAGTGATGAAAGAATTCATCCGGGTTTATTCGAGGGAGAAGATTTCCAAGTTGCCTTTATGAGACGCCAATGCTTTGATCTCAAGTAGGTTATGTAAAAAACTCTCTGCTTTTAGCTATTCTCCACATCTCATGAAGATGACAATATGTTAGTAATAATATTAGTGATGATATTAGCATCAAATCATTGGCTTTCAGAATCTGTTTCTTCAACGATAGGGTTGTTTTGCGTAAAAGCAAATGAAGACCAAGAGAAGATACATGCAAATTCATACTATGCAGATTTTCTACCTGTAAAATTCCGGTGATTCCGGTGGTAACCGATGATTCTTTTAAGAGACTGAGTTTGAAGCAGAAAACTTAAATAGTGCTCTGTTACATTATATTACACAACTTCCGTGATATATTTTGTTGTCCAGTTTCTAATTGCCGTTTGCCTTGCAAACCTAACAGAGCAACATTAAAAATTAGATATCGAAGTCAGAACTGTGGTCTATTACATAGTCTAACAACAACAATATGGTTTTGTTGACATGGTCTAGCCTACGAATGGACTGGGCCATGTCTACAATATTATTGGCCCAGAATTACTTTTGAGCTATTTATGGAACCAATGAACTGCTAAGCTATACTGGTGATATGTTTATATGAATGTCTCAAATTTTTGATCATTTCAGGCTTTTGAACTCGGACTGGATATATTTAGAACGGATTTATCGGCAGTGCACTAAAAAATACCATAATCAGAAACCCAACAAGAAGCTGTAGTCACATAGCGATAATAAATGCGACGTCATAATCTTCTGTGCAAGATGCATTAATTAAATCGCAGCTCCTCGCAATACTGAGATTAATTTAGCAAACAGAAGTCATGGACGTAGCAACAGAAAGCCTAAGCACTCTTCCATATCTCTTACCTCTACGCGTCACCAACAAACCACCAAACGAAATCTACATGGAATACAAGGGAAGTTCGATGGAATACTGGTTCATTCTGCACGCCATACTCGTTCCGGTTCTATTCGGGATGATATCCCTCGTCGGACTCATCGGAAACATCCTCGTCATCTACGTCATTCTATCCAACGCGCGCATGCGCACAGTGATAAACCTGCTGCTGCTGAATCTGGCCGTGGCCGACCTCTGCTTCGTCATCGTGGTCCCGCCCTTCACGGCCCATCAGTACATCGGTAACGCCTACGACTCACAGAGCGGCCTACGACCTCCCGTTGTTGCGTCCGGGTCGAAGCAGCGGCAGGTACAGCGACGTGACGCCGCCGTGACGCTTCAAAACTTTAAACAGAAGTCTTCAGATGAAGTGGTGGGGAAAAGAGGTTCGAGTAGGGAGTCACAGGGTTTAAGGAGGCAGACGGTTTTGGATTCTTTAGATTTGTCTACGGATAATCGGATAGACCTGGATTATTTAGTACGGTTTAGCGCGGAACAGCAGAACGTTTCGATTGAAGACGGTGATTCATATTTAGGAAATGCAATTCAATATCGTCATTCTTCAGAATTCGGGAATAAATCAAAATTAGATCGTCATTTACATAAGAAAAGAAAATCTTTGAGTCAAAGTTTTATAACACATAGACACGGGGACCTAAATCGCGCAGTTAGGGATGCGATAGATTACAATAGAGGGGATGAAATGGAAGACGACGTAAAGGAAAAAAGAACGGGGGATGGATGGAAGCCAAAGGGGGACAACAGGGGACGTAACAGCGGCGGTGGAAGCGACTCTCCAGCTGGAAGTGCTACTGAGGCTGCCTGCAAATTCTTCCACTACATCGTCAACGTTACCGCCTACTGTACGGTGTACACTTTAGTCATGATCGCTGCACTGAGGTACATGACCGTTGTGCACAACGTACGTACGATACGTCTGCGTACACGCCGCAACGTCATCATCATCATATCCCTGCTGTGGATTGTCGCCCTTCTCTTCAACATCCCAGTCCTAACGGTCTACAGCATCATCAAAGGTCCCGAATCTTTCTCAGCCGAGTCAGGTCAGTTTGATTTAAGCAGTATGATGGGTCATCAGGAGAAATGTGATGTGTCGAGAGAAGTGGGTCAGAAACTCTTCATCTGCTTCTTTCTGCTAGCCTACGTGATTCCTCTCCTAGCCATAGCCTTGTTCTCTGCCGCCATCCTTCGTCATCTAGCCAAGCACAGAGCCGGCTTCGAGAGAGCGTCAGTAAGACTGGATGATGACGCTGAAGCAAGATCAAGGGATTCCGCAGGAAGAGCCTGCTGCTCCAGGTGTTGTAACGTTCTGACTCGCTTGTGTTGCTGCGGCTGCAGATGTGGAAACACGCAGATCAATGGTAGACGGGAGGATGTGATAAACGGTGGAAGGGCTGGCGCGGGTGAGGTGGGTAGAGAGGAGAGAGTAAGGCTGCACAAGTGTGATAGTGGGAGGTCAGCTGCTGGAAATGAGAGGAGGTATTGCGCGAACTATTAAAGAAGCGTTTACTTTAATTTGATAAAATTGTGATTGATTGTTTTACTAAAATTTACTAAAATCATCAGTGATGTTCTTAAAATATTATATTATAAAAAGCTAAAATAAAATCTAAGGATAACTCAGTTTCCTCACTCGAAAGCGATGTCAGTGACGGGCGAGCCCAGGATTTGAACCCGCACATACTGATCCGCGGTCGAATATCTTACCGATTTCGCCACTGGCTTCAGCCAAATATTAACTGTTTATTATATATAATAAACATTTGTAAGTCAAGTTGACGTCTGATTTCATATGGCAAACAACACTGTCCGGTACGATCTGGCTGGGATTTGAACCGATGGCAAGCGTACAAGTGTGCTATTCATACGGCAATCAAACCAGTACAGTTTTAGGATGCCCTGAGAGTAATGACAATGCAATTTTTATGTTAGCCTATTTTAGTCATTGTATTTAAATTTATAGTACATTCTGTCATTACCTTCTCCTAAATTAAAAACTTACAATATAGGCTTTTGTCATTGTTAACTTGACTAAGTGTAATGTTTTGTAATATAATGGTTAGTATTGCCCAGAGCAAGACAATTTAATAAATTTAAAATCACGGATGGATTGCTTAATGTATTTATGGAATATGGAATTAACTGAATTCCTGATTCTTCGCCTTATATATTGATAGATCGAACAATCGATCGCCCGTCACTGACATCGCTTTCGAGTGAGGAAACTGACGTTAACCTTAGCTTTACCAGCTTTAATAGATAGATGGACGGCTTTATTAATTGATTGAATTAATAAATATTTCGCTGATTGTTTCTCTGCTTGCTTGCATGTTTGAATTAGTTGATTGATTGATTGATTGACTGATGATTGATTGATTTAAGGGGCAGCGAAGCAGAGAGCGTGAGTATAACTCGAGGTTGGAACTGTTGTGGCTACGACAATCCAAACCACCCGGAACCTCTGAGAGGACAACAGCAAGAAGAAGGAACAAGACTTCGCCACCCGCAGGGCGGCAGAACTGCTGAGATGAAGAGACAGGCCAGTCGTCTCATAGTGCTCGTTGTTGTCATGTTCGCGATATGTTGGCTACCAATCAACGTTCATCTACTCATCGCTTTCTACATGGACTTCGAGACTCGCAAGACACTCAACGAGGCTGATATCTACAGAACATTCGTCGTCGTCTGCAACTGTCTGGCCTACGTCAACTCCTGCGTCAACCCGTTTATCTACAGTCACGTGTCCAAGGACTTCCGGGATGCTTTCAGGGACGCCGTTGGATGCCGGAGACGATCAACCGTCGCCATGGAAGCGGATCAACTTCAGATGTTGCCCATGGACCAGCAAAGAAGAGATCGAAGGGACAATGGTTTGATAGATGACGTCAGAGGTGAGACTGGTCACGTTCATCTAACCCCACTCTCCCCTAATCGAGTCCAAAGAGAGCAGCATGCAGAACAAGAAGACAGAGAAAGACAAGCAGAAGGACTGACAGACGGACATGTAGACGGGCAGGTTGATAACATTCGGAAAGCTGACTCAGAGAAGAACAGCAGTAAGGAAGCGAGCAGCGATCGTGGCAGCTCTGCCACGGGGTTCTGTAATCAGCTCGTAGTAGCAGACAACGACGAAGTCGATGAAGATAAGGGACTGGTTGATGTTAGAGTGGATATCGATGTCAGTGTAAGTGGATAACTCGGAGAGCATTCCAACAGCATTTGTCCTTAAAGTCATTCTTTCACGTTCATTCCGACTTACAATCAAGTATCTAATTATGAAAAGTTTTTCCTGTGCTTGTGGATGATTAATTCAGAAGTTTATTCTGTCTGATAGGACAATTTCAATTATTTGTTGTTAACCGTATGTATTATTTATCCCGGTTATGCTATTAATCATGAATGTCTGAGCTTCATTCTAAGACGACCAATTTAAGTCAGTCTTTAGGTAAATTTTACAGTCGCAATGAATAATATTTAGTGATGAGAAGTTTTATAGATAATTGTACGATAACTTCAAGATCGATAAGATTTACGATTCCTCTAGTTGTGAAGTGTCGTTAATGATAATTTATCTTTTCCAACTCTCTCCAGGTTTTCTTCGTTAGTCCACGATTTCTTCGTTAAACTCTAGATAAGCAGAAAATTAACAGATAAGTTTTTAAAAATAAGAAGTTCAGGCTGGAACTATATGCTTTAAGTATTCCCGTATTTGGTTCTAAATGTTTAAAGAATAGAACCAATGGCGATGGCTGGTGATTCATAATTGTCTAAAACCAAAGATACCGCTGAACATAACATTTTAAAACGTTTAATGGACAAAAGTTTTCAATAGACTTAAATTTTTCTTGTGGACTTAATTTTTTCTTGTAGACTTAAGAGTTGTCACGATTAATGACATACAAATTCATGTAAGGGAAAATAAATATTGATGTGTGCGATCGCCTAACTGGCTTGGGTGGTCGACAGTTTTCATTTAATGTTCTCGTTTTCTGATTTTGCAGATTTGAATGTATGCCTTTAAAGCGGCCATTTCTTGGGCATTTAATTGATGTATTGTATGCTCTGAATTATAAATAAGTCTTAACTTGTTTATTGTATTTTATGTGATTTTAGTGCGTCAATGTTGGACAGGATACTAATTATTTGTAATAATGCTTTAATCTTTCGTGAAAATTGTCTTTTTTCAGTTGATTACTGTTGTCTAATAATCTAATTGCTATTGTTGTTTTATTGACAAACCAAATTAATGCAAAAATATTTCTTGAGTTATGTTTCTTTATAAAGTTACATGCCATGATTAAACTGCTACTAGAACAAACCTTTTATGTAGCTATGGCCCTTCGTCAACCTCATCTCAATTTAAATTGTAAAATAATAGACATCTATCGTACTTCTACCTTTTTGTGTCCGGGTTGCTGAAGAAAAGACCAATGTTAGGGAGACGTTATTGTATTACAAAATACACAACTATTAATAAATGCTAAAATACAATGTCCAGTTCCTGGAAGTACGAAGTCCATTAAAAGTAATTAAAACACAATGGCATATAAATATGATGTTAACGTCAGTTTCATCTATCGAAAGTGATATCAGTAACGGACTAGCCCAGGATTCGACCCCTGTAAATACTGATCCGCAGGCGGATATCTTACCTACAGCGCCCTGTCTCCAGACAAGATGACTGAATAAGGCTCATAACTGAGGAGTCAACTCTGAGAGTTAGGCCGTGAGCCCATTGGCCTTAAAGAGTGTAAGACAGAAACCAGATTCGTCTGTGACTCGGTCTTCTATTGTAATGTCCCATCAATTTATGTGATATCAACCCCTTTCACATTTGAATTTAGATATGAATAAATATGTTATATGAAGAAACATCCTAACAAGACACGGAGAGGCCGGTATTTCAGAACTCTCACTGAGACTGTACACGTGTAGAGTGAACTATCAAGATCTTGTTTTAGTTCTCTGAAGCCCTGCTCACAGTATGGAGTCACGCTTCACCGGCTAACCCGGTCTCTCGACCTTTCTATCAGATCAGTAGTGTTTAGCATTCAAAGTCAAGATATTTTCTCTCTGTGTCACTCTCCGTGTTAGTCTCTTTCTATTCTCTTTCTTATTTCTTTCTTCTTTTTTCTTTTTTTTCTCTCTCTTTCCCTTTCTCTCTCTCTCTCTCTCTCTCCCTTTCTCTCACCCTCCGTCCCTCCCTCCCTCCCCTTCCGTCCCTCCCCCTCTCTCTCTCTACCACTCTTTCTCTCTCTCTCTCTCTCTCACTCTCTCTTTCAATGTTGCTCTCAGTCATATGCCGTATCCATTAATACAACTCAAAAAGTTTCATAATGATATCAAAAACAAAAATAAAGAAATAAAGGTAAAGATGAATAATTGCAATCATATTTCGTCTTTTCTGAAGACATTTCAACTTGAGCGTACGCTGTCAATAAACTCCAGTTATCTGCCTTCAAGGAGTTGATATGGGATGAACTGCAATGGCGCCTGCGAGCATGCGTCCGGACGCATTAGGTCAACTGTCGCTTATCCACGAATGGTCGCAGGCTTGCATTGGATAGGAACCTGGTAACTTGCATTGATGTTGAACCTAGTAACTTAAACCTCGATACTGTTATAGTCTGAACAAATATTTATATTCATTTAAAATTAATTTTTAAAATTTATTAATTTAAAATTAATTGAAGATTCGTTCTGTGCGGCGTCTTTAATATCGGTAATAGTGGCTTCTGGTATATGAAGACTTGAAGAAGTTCCGTGATGTTAATTGTGCTGGTAAAGAGTAGGTGGCATACAGCTGTAGTTCACGTAGGTGTAGACATGTGGGCGGCTGTAGGCCTTTCGTAGGCCTAGCTGTAGGCCTAGGTATGGGCCTATAGGCAGCTTTGTCTGTACGAGCCTCGGACGAAGCTCCTTTATAAATCCTACAACACGAATATGTCTTCAAAGAACTCAGTGACCCTCAAACTTTCTCTCGTTATAGGAGCCGTAAGATAGAAATGCGTCAAAACCTAAGACTTATCTCTCATAGGAGCCTGAGAACTTCTCTAGATATAATTACTGTTTATACTGCCATGTATTTTGGTGAAATAAAGATCATATAATCAGATAAAATTTTTATTTCAAATACAATTTTTTATATTCACGAAATGCCACAGCATTAGTCACTAGTGAGTTTAACAGAGGAATTATGATATTGAAAACGGTTTAATTAAGATGAAATACAGTGTATATATGTTTAAAGTGTAACAACAAGAGCAACACTAATTAGAATGTTACAAACGTCAATATCAACATCGATCAGTATTGAAAC
Source organism: Enchytraeus crypticus (assembly GCA_905160935.1). Lineage (NCBI taxonomy): Eukaryota > Metazoa > Annelida > Clitellata > Enchytraeida > Enchytraeidae > Enchytraeus > Enchytraeus crypticus. The sequence goes on from CAJHZI010000385.1 coordinate 409,594, forward strand.
AAATTGAAGCTGATCAGCAACGGTACAAAATGTAAAAAAGTCCAGAAAACCTGACCTGAAGATTAAAAAGTAAAGCTAGAGGTTTGCGTGCTAGTCGCAAGTCCTGTATAAGATTAATGCAAAATTACAACGGGTAGAAGCCTAAAATATTTAGGTCATTTGCCTCTAAAAGAAAGCATGTCAATTACTAAATATAGTACAATGAACTTTAACGCAGTTCGATCTTTTCACAGCGAATCACCATACAACGTGAAAGTCTGTAAACTCGTGCGTATGTAGTGCATAAACTTCATTAAATATGATCATAGCTAACAACGGGTTGAGGAGGTCGAGATAGCCTGGTATGTTAGTTGATGTGTAACTCAACGAGTAGGCCTGTGTCACGGTGCTTCAGTGCCGGTACATACTGCTCAATCGTACACGTATATTGTACACTGCTCACGTACGCTAGGCTACGTAGCACATCGTAGGTTTTGTTCTAAACCAAGAAAAGTTGAACGTATAGCTAATAGCTGGATTAATATTCTAAATAGTAGAGGTTCAATTAGTATTTTAGAATTCTATATTCTAAATTAAAGAGAAATTAATATATATATATATTATATAAAACATGATATGTTATATATTATGTATGATACGATATTTTACAATTTATACATTACATTTACTTATATACTACGATTTTAAAGAGACGCGAAAAATTGTGAAATTGTTTTTTAATGTGAGTTTTGAGATCTAGGTATGTTGACTGGCAATATTCTCATCCTTGCAATGTTTTCCAAAGTATTGGATTTTTACCTTTTTTAACCTTACTAATATTTAATTTGCTTGTTGGCTTACCCTTGACGCCATCGCTGCCATTATTGCAATGGACAAAACAGTATCATACTGATATTGTGGCAGTCTACTTATAAATAGTTTATATGATTTAATCTGTGTAGTTTGGAAAATTGTGTAGGACTAGTTCTGTTGTAGATTGAAATATGTTCGTACAAGTTATGTTGTAAATATGTCAGTTATATTATGCATGCTAGTTGTGTACGTAGGTTTTTAAACTTTAATGTTGTGTGGATCTCAAACAAGCTATTGTGATTCCTGACCCAGTGTGTGTTATGTTATAATTATTATATTGTCTTCAAGTAGAAATCATGCTGTAGTCAGCGTTGTACATGACATTGAGTGACTGAGTTATTACAAATACGTTATAGTCTACTTTTCACTGAACTACTAAAAATATTTAAAAAAATTATTTGCATAATGAAGACCATCAAGACAATGTATGTATGTAAATGTTTAATACGGTACTTGTAACTTTTTTATGTTAACGTTTTAGATTCTATTTTATAATAATAAAACCATTTATGAAATATAACATCCCTAGAATGAATATTACAAAACCGGCTTTTCAACAAAACAATTAAAACTTCGGAAATGTCGACAAGAAAAGAAGCTATTCAGGTGGAAGCTAAACTAAAGTAGTAAAGTCGATCTATTAATCATAGAATTAATTAATTATAAAACTTTTATCACCTAACGACGTGAGGATACGCCGTATTATATCATACCGAGATACCAAGACCTATGCATTATATACCTCATACCAAACCTACAATCCTTGCTGCATGAATTATCTGCATACTCAGTCAATCGTAATCTAAGCGCTCTGAATAAACTCATTGAACATCTGAGCTTCACGTCAAGCACACAATGCAGATTCGTTTCGGAGGCACCGTGGTAAGATGTGACAGGAAACAGCTTGGAATCGCCTCGACCATCGCTCTGATAATCCTGATCTCCCTACTCTATCTCTCCAGTGGAGTGACTCGGTGGGACATGGAACAGCTTCCGGAACCCATTGACATCGACTCCGCGCTCAAGAAGCGAAGCGAGGAAACCGGCTTAAAAACCGGCTTAAAAACCGGCTTAAAAACCGGCTTAAAAACCGGCTTAAAAACCGGCTTAGAATCTAAGCCAGACAACGCAGTAGCCGTTGAACTGTTTCAGTCTGCCATGGGTGTGGTATCGAATGAGCTGAGAGAAGAAAGGCAGCAGGCTGCTAGGTTATTGATGATTCCCAATCGACCTCCGGATGCTAAATACAACATAAACGTAACACGCAGTGATACTACTTCATTGGATAGAAGCATACCCGACACTAGGCCGAAAGTCTGCGCTACCATTTCTTATAATATCACGGAATTGAATCCAGCCAGTATCATAATTCCGTTCTATAACGAAGCGCCCACGATGCTTCTGAGAGCCCTTCACAGTGTTCTCAACAGATCTCCGGCCTATCTCATCCATGAGATCATTCTAGGTTTGAGCATTCATATACCTATGTCTATCCATTCGCTAGAAGCATGTGATTATTCTCTAGAATGTTACTGAAAAGTTGAACGTGTAATTATGAGGGGCTTTTTTTGATCATAGTTATATTTACAACTTCTAAATTCTTAAAAGTTCTTCTAAGTTCTTTAAAATTCTTTGCAAATAACGGTGGAAATTCTACATAATAAAGGCTTAAAAGTGAGTATTATATTTGTATACTTTCCGAATAATTGAGACATGATAATTGAGACATTGTTAGAATATTTCTTGCTCTGCGGCCAACTTTGGCATCTTAGTGCTTAATAGTGTCATGAATGCATTACAATTGGTCTTTTGTATTTGTATCTTAGAAAGTTGTTTAGGTTAACGACGGAGGCGTGAGATTAATTTGCATGATTTGATTAATTCATTGATTAATTAGTGACGTCGAATTTGTCTTATCTAGAATTATTATATTATTTTGTACAAAGTTGACGACATGAGCTATGATGCTCCATTGATGAAGCCACTGGAAAACTACATACGCCTGTTGCCCAAGGTGAGACTGATCAGACACACGGAGCGCAGTGGACTGATAGTGGCTCGAATGATCGGAGCGAGAGCAGCCACTGCTCCTACCATCGTCTTCCTCGATGCTCATGTAGAGGTAGGACAGCTACTCACAGCTCTATCAATGCTCATGTAGAGTTAGGGCAGCTATTCACTGCTCTATAAATGCTCATGTAGAGGTAGGACAGCTATTCACTGCTCTATCAATGCTCATGTAGTGGTAGGGCACCATTCACTGCTCTATCAATGCTCATATAGAGGTAGGGCAGCTATTCACTGCTGTATCAGTGCTCATGTAGAGGTAGGGCAGCTATTCACTGCTCTATCAATGCTCATGTAGTGGTAGGGCAGCCATTCACTGCTCTATCAATGCTCATATAGAGGTAGGGCAGCTATTCACTGCTGTATCAGTGCTCATGTAGAGGTAGGGCAGCTATTCACTGCTCTATCAATGCTCATGTAGCGGTAGGACAGCTATTCTCTGCTCTATCAATGCTCATGTAGCGGTAGGACAGCTATTCACTGCTCTATCATTGCTTATGTAGAGGTAGGGCAGCTATTCACTGCTCTATCAATGCTCATGTAGTGGTAGGGCAGCCATTCACTGCTCTATCAATGCTCATATAGAGGTAGGGCAGCTATTCACTGCTGTATCAGTGCTCATGTAGAGGTAGGGCAGCTATTCACTGCTCTATCAATGCTCATGTAGAGGTAGGGCAGCTATTCTCTGCTCTATCAATGCTCATGTAGCGGTAGGACAGCTATTCTCTGCTCTATCAATGCTCATGTAGAGGTAGGGCAGCTATTCACTGCTCTATCAGTGCTCATGTAGAGGTAGGGCAGCTATTGACTGCTCTATCAATGCTCATGTAGAGGTAAGGCAGCTATTGACTGCTCTGTCAATGCTCATGTAGACGGTAGGGCAGCTATTCACTGCTCTATCAATGCTCATGTAGAGGTAGGACAGCTATTCACTGCTCTGTCAATGCTCATATAGAGGTAGGATAGCTATTCACTGCTCTATTATTGCTCATGTAGAGGTAGGCAGTAAACTACTGCCGTATTATAGGTCTTAGTACGGCACATTTACAGTACATGTAGTCTAATGACAAATCAGTACCATACCTTTCAATTCATTGCGACATACATTAATAGTATGGGACATATCTCGATGCAAAACAGTATATGACGCTATAGCAATAAGGGCAGTACAATGCTTCGCAGAGTACGCATATGATAAAGTTCAGAACATTTTAGTATCAAATCGCATAACACGTTGTAGCTTTGCACATGTACATGTACAGATAATTTACAATACAAGAGAATTTAATTCCGCCTTCGATTGATTGCTTGATTGATTGCATCACTGGCTGATTAATGGATTGACTAATCCTTCAATTGATTAATCAACAGGTGAACGATGGTTGGACTGATCGATTGATTGTTAACTAATTTTTCTACTGATGGATTGATTAATCCACAGGTGAACGTTGGCTGGCTGGAGCCGATGTTGATAGAACTGAAGAAGAATCCCAAGCAGATCATACAGCCGTTCATCGACGGGGTGGATAAGGAGACACTCCAATACACCACTCCTCAAATCTACTTCCGTGGCTCCCTCAGCTGGGATCTAAGGCAAACACTCCACCAGTGGGCTAGCGGGGGCTTTAACGTCGATTTTATCAACTAAGATTTAATAAGTTAGATACAAAATAGCCATTGTAAAAGATTAATTAGCTTTACCGTCGATTTTAGGAAATAAGATTTGATAAGTTACCTACGAAATAGCCTTTGTAATGGTTTAATTAGCTTTAACGTCGATTTTAACAACTAAGATTTAATAAGTTACATACAATGTAACATAGCCAGTGTAATGGATTATCTATTACTATGTTGATCATGTTGTCAATTAGCGTTGCATATCTGCTAGTACTACTTGGCTGCTAGTTATGATTTCTGGTTACTTATCAACTAGTTACTTATCAACTAGTTACTTATCAACTAGTTACTTATCAACTAGTTACTTATCAGCTAGTTACTTATCAACTAGTTACTTATCAACTAGTTACTTATCAGCTAGTTACTTATCAACTAGTTACTTATCAGCTAGTTACTTATCAGCTAGTTACTTATCAACTAGTCAACTATGTTAATAAGAGTACTAAATTCTCTTTCTATGGCTCTAGCATTTAGTAGTACATGTAATTAAAGACGACTTGGACAGTGGGCAATAGAGAGAATCGTATCTAGATAGAGAGAGAGAGACAGAGCGAGAGAGAGAGACAGAGAGAGACAGACAGAGAGAGACAGAGAAAGAGAGAGAGAGGGGTGACAAAATATCCAGAGTCTATATGATAGTCGATTATCATCCTGTCGATAAACCTTTGGCAAATCTATTAATTGTCGGAATTGGGATCGGTAGGTTTAAGATTAAACTGCAGTTTATCCCTAATCCAATACTTTCTTCTATAACATCACCGTTAACTCTTATTTTTAAAAATTACAATCTAAATAAATTAATCTTCTACAATCTAATTACAATCTAATTAAATTAATTTTTAATCTATTTTATTTTATTGATGTTTATTTTGATGTAATATTTGGCAGATCATTTGGTATTAGATACTTTGGACTGATTTTCTGAATTTTGGATTTTGCACCGTTTTGAAACATTCATTTTGATCGCCGGCTTGATTTTGACTCCATAGTGCTCGTTGTTGTCATTAATGACTGTAGCACTCTAATTATTATTATTAATATTACTATTATTATTTTTTTATATATTTATTATTACTATTATTATTATTTTTATTTATTGATTTTTTTACCCCGGTGCAAAGAACCTGGGGTTTGATAAATTATTATTATTATTATTATTATTATTATTATTATTATTATTATTATTATTATTAGTATTATTATTAGTATTATTATTATTAGTATTATTAGATCAGATATTGAAATCATAACTTTGACTTGAGATGTGAAGTGTTGTAAACTAATGGCATGACTTTTCTGGAATGTTTCAGGTACACCTGGCTCAAGATGCCCGACCACGAGCAGGCCTCAGCCGAGGCGACGGGCCATCCCTTCTTCTCGCCCACTCTGATGGGATGCGCCATCGCCTGCGATAAAGATTACTTCATGTACGTGGGTGAGTAGCCGTTGTGATTAAAAAAAATTGCCGTTAGACTAATAATAATAATAATAATGATTAACTTACAATTCTGTGTGGTAATTTTAAATTATCATCTTCTTTCCCTTAAATCCCTTAAATCCCATTTTAGCTAGTAAATAAATGTGGAATATAAAGCGATTGGTATGGTCATAGATGATTCTTTCATTGTAAATTTTCCGAGATTTTAATATACTAAAATGCACAACACATAGTCTATAAATTTCAGTTAGGGATGAGCAATGTATAGGCATTTGTTATAACTATAATGACATTATTAAGCAAACACTCATTATTGTAAATATATTATCCAGTATCACACTGTATTTACTATTTGCAGATGACTGACAAATACTTAGTCAGTACTATCATATAATAGCAAAACATTGGTCCAATTTGAAATTCGATCTTATTACCATTTCTATTCCAGGTGCATTTGATGAGGGAATGAGAGTTTGGGGAGGCGAAAATCTGGAATTAGCCTTCAGGGTTTGGATGGTATGTATAAAACCATACCTGTGAAACTCTCAACATTTTCGTTGAAACAGCAAGTCTTGTATTAGGCTACGTCAATTCTGTAGCTATAGGCCTGTAATGAACCTTTTACAGCGGGCTATTAGGTCACAACTTTTTTCATGTTAGCAATTGGCAGTGGCTATTAGTGAATTCTAATTAAGCATTGTTTATTACGCGTTGTGTAAAAAACAATTTTCAGCGTTTGTTAAGCGATTCAGTACACACTAGCATCGAAGTTATTACAAATTGAGTTTTGCTATTTGGCGCTATTATTGACAACTAATATAAGAATTGTAATATTGCTTATTGTTCTTGTTGACTTTTTACGCGAAAAGAATTTTTCATTTCGTTACTTCATGACTCAATTTTTTGCAGTTTTGACGGCTCACTATTCAATTTTTCTTTCATTGTTCTAACGTCTAATGGTGTTCTTTATCTACTCTTTAATATGCCATACATTCTACTTCTAAACATTTTCTAAACATTGTCATACATTTTATATTTAATTTACTTGTGTTCATTTAATACAATTTAGCAAAAAGATTAAAGGGAAGATGATTATCAGTGATGATGACGATAATTTATCAATGGCATCACCTAGTCACACAGTATATTCTAAAAAAATTTCCGTTCTCTTTTATTATTTATATTTAGCTTTCTATTACTGCGAAACAGTATACTCTTAAATAAGCAAAGAGTAGAGTTTATCTATGCAATAGACCTGCCATCATGTAATGATGATAGCAACAACATACACTGGGCTGAAAATTTCCGTTAATTCTTATTTTAATGACTATTGGCTACAGTCTAGAACTCTTCTAGACTGCTAGTCTTCTAGAATTTATTATTTTATTAAATAATTAATTATTTTATTAAATAATTTATTATTTTATTAAATAATTTATTATTTTATTGACTAATTTATTATTTTATTAAATAATTTATTATTTTATTAAATAATTTATTATTTTATTAAATAATTTATTATTTTATTAAATAATTTATTACTTTATTAAATAATTTATTATTTTATTAAATAATTTATTATTTTATTAAATAATTTATTATTTTATTAAATAATTTATTATTTATAATTTATTCATATAATATCAATTTGAGCTTTGGTTTCATACAATGCAATTTTGTATGCTGCTCTTTTCAGTGTGGTGGTATTATAACCACTTCACCCTGCTCCAGGGTTGGTCACGTGTTCAAGCAGTCCCCGAACAAGTTTGAGGGAACGAAGGGCACGAAGGAAGAGACTGTCCATAGGAACCTCATGAGAGTGGCTGACGTCTGGATGGATGGTCTCAAGTACGAATCATACACTGACTAACAAAACTGACGTTAACCTTAGCTTTACCAGCTTTTTTACTAGTAATTCGCCTAAAGTCAATCGATAAATCCAATAATCAATCAATGAGAGTTTATCATTAGATTCCTCACGAATCTTATACTGTTTAGTAATTCATTTTAAATCATAGTTTGATCGATTTCTGTAAAAATTTGTATCCTTGTATACTTGATTTTACTTCTATACCTTCTATACTTGATTTAATATCTAGTATTGACTCTTATTGATTTATATAAAGTATGTGTGAATATACAACAGGAAGTTTTTCTACGCAACGACTCTGCCGTTCGACTTCAAGAGGTTCAAATTTTCAAAAGAAGATTTGGTCTCGCTGGCTGAGCGTAAGAAAATACGCACTCAGCTGAAATGTCGAAACTTCGACTGGTATCTACACAATGTCGCTCCTGAAATGGTTTGTTCGGCTCTTAAAGTTATGTTTCATGAAATGTTCTATTATAAGCACCCACTATAGATATGTTTTATGCAATGTTCGATTATAAGCACCCACCTTAGATATGTTTTACGCAGTGTTCTATTATAAGCACCCACCATATACTTGCTTTATGTAGTGTTCTACAATCATCCACAATAGATATGTTTTACGGAGCACCAACCCGTCGCACACATTGACACATAAATTCGAAACTCGATATTATACCGATTAATCGTATCTTTACAGTACTACACTGATTAATCGTATCTTTACAATACTACACTGATTAATAATAATCATCATCATCATCTTCCCTTAAATCCCAGTTTAACTAGGGTCGGGGTTCGAATAGACCTTCTCAAATCCTCTCTCTCTCACACCACACCACACCACCAGCCAATCCCCGATTTGAGACTTTTCCATTCGTTTTAAATTTTGTAGCAATTTCTGGAGCCTAGGCGCTCACCAGCCGAATGCCCTTTCTGACGTTGATATGGATCTTAGTGCTTTAGTCGCCTTAGTTGCTTCAGTCACCGGTTGGTCAATTCTTCAAAGAACCCGGACACAGCACGGGAAACCCGGACACAGCACGGGGAACCCGGACACAGAATGCAGACTGCGAAACAACACAGAAGCCGTGTTGTATCCGGGTTATTGTATTGTTGTGTCCGGGAAATCATTAATACTGATTAATAATATCTTTACAATATTATACCGATTAATCGTATCTATACAATATCATACTGATTAATCGTTTTTCTATACACTACGCAGGAGGAGCCACCACCGATGACGAGCAAGTATTTTGGTGAGATCATGAACCTGCAGACTCGAGCATGCTGGGAGATAACAGACGACTACTACATCGGGATGACGTACTTCTGCTATGAGCACAAGGTCATGCCCAAGAATTATTTCTCCATCACGCAGGAAGGTCTGATGCGCTACCGAGACAAGTGTGTCAAGGTCGTCGCCCCTCTCCCCTACCTCGTCATTGCCGAATGTCCCGGCGCGTCCGAGCTGGAAAGCTTTGGACTCTGGGACATGGTGGGAAGAAATCGAGGTGTGGCTCACGGATGGCTTCAGGTTCGAAGGCGGAACGAGAATGGCATGATGGTTTACTGGTGCGTGAATCAGGTGACGAATGCGATGCCGGCTCATCGTGGAGATCAGATGCCGCAGCTAGCGGCGTGTAACGAGAACGACCCTTATCTCATGTGGATTTGGACATATGCGGTTGATTTCAGCATGGTAGCCGAGTACGAGAATCAGAACATTAGCTAGTGGCTTTTGTTGGACAGTGGTAACTCTCTCAGACGCTTGCCAGTCATTGCTGTTTTCCGTGGAGTTTATGTTAAGTAATTGTGTAACTCGGATCTTTAATTTGTATATAAACAAGCCTGTTTGCTCGATTAACCTTATTCTACTAAGCACATTCCTTTTGCAGATTGGCCTGTGTGAACTGATCTGTAGTGAAGTGCGCTGTGGGGACGTCCCTGACATCATCCCTGGATGAGGAAACGGACGTTAAATCTTTATTATTATTATTATTATTATTATGCACTCTCTGTACTGATGGTGCTTTAACATTTATCTGTCTGCAGTGATAAGTTACTGATACTACTGTGTCATTTAGGATAAGTTACTGATACTACTGTATCATTTAGGATAAGTTACTGATACTACGGTATCATTTAGGATAAGTTACTGATACTACTGTATCATTTAGGATAAGTTACTGATACTACGGTATCATTTAGGATAAGTTACTGATACTACTGTATCATTTAGGATAAGTTACTGATACTACGGTATCATTTAGGATAAGTTACTGATACTACTGTATCATTTAGGATAAGTTACTGATACTACGGTATCATTTATGCTTACGTTACTGTATCCTTAGGCTTCTGTATCAGTTAGTTGCAGTATAATATAGTATATGACCCTAACATCATCCTTGTATTATGAAACGGACGGAAAGTTTGACCTCATAATTATTACTATTCAGAAAAATATTGAATCATTTTAACTACTGCATCATTTTGACACTGCATCATTTTAACTACTGTATCATTTTGACACTGCATCATTTTAACTACTGCATCATTTTGCTTGCTTCATCATTTTAACTACTACATCATTTTAACTACTGCATCATTTTGACACTGCATCATTTTGCTTACTTCATCATTTTAACTATTACATCATTTTAACTACTGCATCATTTTGACACTGCATCATTTTGCTTGCTTCATCATTTTAACTACTACATCATTTTGACTGGTGCATCATTTTGACTACGTTAGCATACAAGCTACATTATTTAAGCTACTGTAATTCTAACCGAGGCTCCACATCAATTCATTGCCGTTTCTCTCTCCCTCTCTCTGTAATGTTCTACTACATGGCAGGTCCAAGGTACATATTAATACTCAGTCTATTTGACGTTCCACACAAGGCACACAATAGATCAATAAGTAAACCCCTTCACGAAAGGCTATGCCTTGTGTAGCCTATGGCTCTGAAAAGATGGCTTCTGTAGTGGTTTCCCGTTGCTTTCTTCAACTATTGCTTAGTCGCCTCTTACGACACGTTCAGTTTACGATTGATCTATTCTTCAGTGTCTCGGACAAAACAAGGACATCGCCATTTAATAACTGGAATATAAGAGCAGTAATTTTTGTTCTATAAAGATAAACCACAAACTGATGATTGGCCAATGAGGAGGCAAGTGCTGAATTCACATTTATCTGTGGCGTTACTTTCTCCAGATGGTAACTAATTTCTAACCAAGAGTCGATTATTCCATAATCTCTTTATTTACATATTTATTATTTACTGTCTTCAAACAGTCACTGAATTAATTTACAACTATCTTATAATTTACAACTATCTTATAATTTACAACTATCTTCTCGTACAGAGTACTATTGTTTTGTTTCGATGTTTCGTTTTACTGTATTTTTTATGAATAAAACTAGATAGAATTACTTTAAAACCTGAGACTTCGTGCTTCTACTCTAAATAGCCTTTAGTTTGAGAAAAACTGCGGCAGAACTGAGGTAGCTTACCGTTGTCAGAAAAATACGAGGCTGATAGAATTTGAGATGAGCTTATCGAGCATTATTTAACCTAGCAGCATTTAATTTGAGAGATTTTGAGATGGTTCCCAAATGTCTTCCTTTGTGTCCGCAAAAATATGCTCGATCAAATGAGGGCGAAACAGGATAAACTTGCTTATTTAAGCCAGACTCGTACTAAGTCAAATAGTATGAGCTGTCAAATTGTGCCCTTGACTAGCATGCAAACCACGTGACCACAGGGATGTAAATAAGAAGACTGAGATTATCCAATCGCCTCAATTCACTGCTAGCCAGCAACTAAAAACACACCTGTCATTTGTGACGAATATTGCTAAATATTGTGTTTATTACACTGAATGAGAAACAAAGACGAGAGTTCACTTAAACACTTGTTCAAAAACAGAACATGAAACGTAGTCGCTTAACCCACGACATTCTTCAACAGCAGATTAGATTCAAACAAAATCTGTACAACTTATGTAACAAACATACAAATTGATAAAGTACAAGTCAGTCATACAAATGAAAGTTAATTTATCCTCCATTATCAACATTTGATGACGACGTAGGAACAAATTGAACTAGAAGAAATCATTCTACAAAAGTTTCAGAATTTCAGTTCAACTTTGTTTCTTCGAAGGATTTTTCATAAGAGTAAATGTAACATTTCCCAGGGCATTCTCGTTCGTGAAACAAAGCCTGTTCATGTCACTGACATTGCTTCCAGGTGACGAAACTGACCATATACCCAAGCGACGCTTTATAGTTTCATCTCCGTCAGATATAAATCTAATACTCTAAGAAACATATAAAGAAATATCTTCAACTAAACAAAATCTACGAGCTGTTTTGCTTTCACACAGATGAAGCAGATTATGATTAAATGTTCCAAGCATCCCATCATTACACACTATATCACAGACGACTTCAGATACAATCACGCAAAATACAAATACTGCCTGACCAATTCAGCTATATCAATCAATCTGTTTCACATACTAGATCATTGCAATCGTTTAGTTATATCTTAACTTAAGTACATGCAATGTCTACTTTCTCTGAATTCAGGTTACAGGATAATGGAAAAAATTGTCAAACTATATTTCATAATATATAACAGTTAAACTATATTTTCTTGCAACTAAAATTAAATCTTGAGCATAGAGAATTTAGCTCCTGCTATGGAAAGCGGTGTGATAGTTCAAGAGTAAAACATAGCACTTCCTGGAAGAAAACTCTTACTTTCATCCACCGGCACATGCCACTTTTCGCATTCATACCTTTTGATCCGATGCGTAACTGAAAATGGCTGTGAAAACCTAAAACCAAGCCAAATGTAAATGCCTAATTAATTATACATCTATCAATGCCAATAGCTATAGAGACACTCAAGCAGCTTAGATAATTACTATTAATGCTCGCTATACTCAGTACTTATAGTGAATGACGTCTCGTGACAACACAACACATAGATGACGAGGAAACAGTTAAGTGAACGACGGACAGTAAAACATCTTAACACACGCAATTCAAAATAATAGTCCTATCCCCGCCCCTCTACTCTTCAGCCCCACCCCCCACAGTCAATGTCTATAATTCATCTTTCTCCTCAGCCCCACCAGCCCCGCCCTCAGGGGGCGGCTGACCCTGATACAGTTTGCTCATAATCGGCGTTACAATTTCCTCGAGAGATTTCTTGTGCGCCTTGAAGTCCTCCGCCTCAGCGTCCTGGTTCTTCTCCAGCCACCCGATGTGCTCGTCCAACGCAGTCTCTATCGCTTCTTTGTCCTCTGAACTCAGCTTTCCTCCCAGCTTCTCCTTGTCGTTGATCTGGTTCTTCAGAGAGTAGGCGTAGCCTTCAAGTTCGTTCCTCGACTCGACCCTCTCCTTGACCTGCTGGTCTTCCTTGGCGAATCTCTCTGCATCGTTCACCATCCTCTCAATGTCTTCAGGCGACAGCCTGTTCTGATCGTTGTTGATTACGATGTTATTCTTATTTCCTGTTCCCTTGTCCTCAGCAGATACTCGCAGGATGCCGTTAACGTCTATCTCAAACGTTACCTATAACAAAGAATAAACAGTATTGTATGGCTGCAGCATAAGTAGAACTAAGCATGTATGTTTAAATACACACAGACGTATGGCTCGTGCACACACAAGAATTTTGGAAACTTGGCAAAAGACAGTATGTCAAATATTAATATATACTTGTATATTATTGCAATAAGACATAATTATTAATGACTCAGGTATCAACAATATTTTCTGGAAATTCAAAAATCGAACGTAAACAAACACCATCCAATCTGTTAGACAATTCAGCGTTGAATAAACGTCAATTATATATGACAACAAAGTCTGTCATAAAAAAAAAAAAAAAAACTTTTCTCATAAAAATTTCTTCCTAAAGAAATCATTTTTAAAAATTTCATTTTAATCCCACTAATTATCTCCACTTCGTTTTAAAATCCCCTCTTGCTACTATGAAAACTATGCAGAATTGTAATTAACTATAACAGTATGCACTTTGCAAATCAATTCGTTCAATGCAAAACATCAAAGAGATTTAGATAAACAAGCATTGAACTGCTAACCTCAATCTGTGGAACACCGCGCGGCGCTGGAGGAATGCCGGTGAGATCGAACTTGCCGAGCAGATGGTTGTCCTTGGTCATGGGACGCTCACCCTCGTACACCTGGATTGACACGGTGGGCTGGTTGTCGGCAGCCGTGGAGAATATCTGAGATTTCTTGGTGGGAATGACGGAGTTACGAGCGATCAGCTTGGTCATGACACCTCCGACGGTCTCGATACCCATAGTAAGCGGATTGACGTCGAGCAGGACTAGATCACCGGTGTCCTCCTCACCTCCAAGCACTCCAGCCTGCACGGCGGCACCGTACGCCACGGCCTCATCAGGGTTGATGCCTCTGCTTGGCTCCTACAGTTCCACATCAGCAATGCAAATGTCAAAAAAGGCACTATAAAATGCACTATGGAAGTAGCGTTTAATACAGATTGAGTCAGCATACAAGTTTTATGATGATATTGATATTACAATTGCCAGGTAATATAGAGTAACTCAGTTCTAAATCAGCCGTATCTTCCACGACAGTCCTCTAGTAACAAAAACGCCAAGTTTAACATAATTTTTCTGCATTTATATTTTAATATTTAACAACACTCTTTTCTTTATTTAAAAAATATAGTATTTATATTTTAAGGTTAGCAAGAAGTTTTCATATTGGCAGATGGCAGTAGAATTTGCAATAATGATGAAGTAGAAATGTACAATTAATATCTATCATTGTCATCACATTCCTATAGAAGAGGCTTTGTTAATATTAATCTAAGCATGTCCATACCTTGCCATTGAAGTACTCTTTGACTAGCTGTTGGACTTTCAGGATTCTTGTAGAGCCACCGACAAGCACTGCAACACAGATAAAATACAATTAATAACATCATAAAACATTGATCTTGAACCTGCCAGTAGACAGTGCACTAAGACAGAGAGAGACTGAGAGAGAAAACTTTACATATTTCAGTTTTGTCAAGCATAATTCATTACTTTAAATAATGAAATTCCAGTTTATTCAACATAAGTAAGCTTCCCAAGAGTCTATTCATTGTTCGGGTGTTCCAACGTTCCTAACGACACTATCTGTGGTTAACTAGAAGTCTGAAATTACTCAGTCGTTAGTAACGAAACCCAACATGTTCCAGATAGACGCCTAGCTGCTTCATAGAAAAGAAACTTACCGATCTCATCAACCTGATCCTTCTTCATATCAGCATCCTCCATGACTTTCTGGACTGGCTTCATTGTGGAACGGAATAGATCCTATAATATACATACAATAATAGCAACAACAGTATAGTATAACAAATGAACAAGTTAATAAGTTCAAAGACAATTATACCAGCAGATAAATTATAATTACCATAACATAACAATTAAAGTGCTACTATCATCAATGACAACATCGAGCACTATTGAGACAAATCCAAGCCAGTGAGCAAAAGAGAAGGGCCAAAAACGGTGCAAATTTCAAAACTAGAAAGTCAGTCCGAAGATAAAGGGAATTAAAGAAAAGGAGGAAAAAATCTAACTAATATAAAACGGAATACATATAAGGCACAATATTAATTCAAAACAAACTCACTAACAGATCTATATGACATTGAATCGTCACAACGACAGTTAATGTAATAAGACAGGCAAAGTCAGTCACATGCTCATATGCTGCTGTTGAGAAGAGATACACAACAAAGTATCTGTCACTAAAGGAAATTCATCATCATAATCATCATCTTCCCTTAAATCCCAGTTTAACCAGGGTTGGGAAATTATACGATTGAATAGACTCAAGGTAGCAAATAACTCACCATGTTGAGTTCCTCAAACTTGGCGCGAGTGAGAACTTCAGAGAAATCCTCTCCATCAAACAGAGATTCGATCTCAATCCTGGCCTGATGCTGGGACGACAGAGCTCTCTTGGCTTTCTCCACCTCACGTCGCAGCTTCTGCACGGCACGGTTGCTGCTGCGGATGTCCTTGCCCTTCTTCTTCTTGTACAGCTTGATGAAGTGGTCCATCACACGCTGATCAAAGTCCTCACCACCTGCACGAAACCATTGAAGCAAAACAACGGTCAACAGCAGTCAATCGCAGTGTGGTCCAATTCTTGAAAACTTCTTGTAAGTCCACTTGATGGCAATCCCTATAAAACTAAGCCCAGAAGTTTTTATCTAAAGAAAGAATCAAGCAACTATACATAAGAATACTAAGCTTTCACTAACTAATCTGGGTCTCAATTAAATCTATTTTACAATTTTATTTGACAAAAATTAATTATTACAATTAAAAATGATTTGATCTAAATTTTTAAAAATAAGAAATCAAATTTGAAATTCAAAATGAATATTAAATCAATTTCCTGTATAAATATAATATATTTTAATTATATTATTATCCATTGTCCAATCTCCTTTACTTATTCGCGTATAAAGACGAACAAATAGGTTGTAACTACTAACCAAGATGCGTGTCTCCATTGGTAGAGAGCACTTCAAAGACACCGTTGTCGATGGTCAGGAGAGTGACATCAAAGGTACCACCACCGAGATCAAATACCAGAATATTCTTCTCTCCCTCCTTCTTGTCGAGACCATAGGCAATAGCGGCAGCAGTTCTGCAACAAAGTCAATTAATTAGTTAATCATCTGATCGACAGCACAAATATTTATCCTCCCAATTCAGCTTTAATGACAGAGCTAAAAGTATTAATCATCATCTTCTAGCCAAATAATTATATTTATATCCATCCGATACAGCTTTAATGACAGAACTAAAAGTATTAATCATCATCTTCTAGCCAAATAATTATATTTATATCCATCCGATACAGCTTTAATGACAGAACTAAAAGTATTAATCATCATCTTCTAGCCAAATAATTATATTTATATCCATCCGATACAGCTTTAATGACAGAACTAAAAGTATTAATCATCATCTTCTAGCCAAATAATTATATTTATATCCATCCGATACAGCTTTAATGGCAGAACTAAAAGTATTAATCATCATCATCTTCTTGCACAAATAATTACCCATCCGATACAGCTTTAATGACAAAGCTAAGACTGTTAATCATCATCATCTTCCCTTGAATCCCAGCTAACTTGCTTGTTTAACACTGTTAACAATTATAAAACTGCAGATTGAAAAATTTTAAGATTAGTATTATTTTCATTTAAATAAATTTTCCCATAAGAATTCCATGGCCGGTAAATCGATTAACAGCAGAATACTAAGGAATTAATTATTGCACACATTCAAAGGTTTACGAAAAAATTCCAAGAAAGATTTATGAAAAAAATTTAAAAATAGATCATAAAAATCAATCAACTTTTACTTACGGCTCATTGATAATTCTCATGACATTGAGACCAGCGATAACACCAGCATCCTTGGTCGCCTGACGCTGAGCATCGTTGAAATAAGCCGGCACCGTGACAACAGCGTGCGTGACCTTCTTACCGAGGTACGCCTCAGCAACCTCCTTCATCTTTGTCAGCACCATGGCTGAGATCTCCTCAGGGGCAAAGGTCTTCGTCTCTGATCCAACCTTTAAATTTAGAATATATAAAACCTTTACACCTTCCATCAAAGGAAGTCTACATTGTAGAAGTTTACACTGGAATGTTAGTAAGAAATAGCTGGTACACAGAGACAAAATCCACATCAGAATGCTGACATAAAAAGAGCAAGCTGATAAGAAACTATAACAAGAGCAAGATATTAGATTATGTGACTGATGTTTTAGGCTAATATTAACCCAGATAAAGAAATTAAAATTTAATGTTTTGAAAAAATAAAATAACACTATCGAGCTGAATCAAAAATTATACACTCATACTAGGGCATTCTTCAATGTTAATAAATCACTGCTATAATCGCTAAATAATATTACAATTAAAAATTATCTTTACAGAAAACATTACATGCAGTTGATTACACAACAACTTTTTTAAATTACAATTTGTACAACTTTATTTATACATGTATGATTTCATAAACTTAACTTTTAGTTTACCAAATCAGACTACAAACCTGGACTTGGATGTTAGGCTTATTTCCCTTGTTGACAACTTTGAACGGCCAGAACTGAATATCCTTCTGAACGGTTGGCTCGTCAAACTTGCGACCAATCAACCGCTTGACGTCGAACACAGTGTTCTCGGGGTTTGTCGTCAGCTGATTCTTGGCGGCGTCACCAATTAATCGTTCGCCCTCTGGTGTGAACGCTACATAAGATGGTGTGATACGATTACCCTGGTCATTGGCAATGATTTCAACTCTTCCGTTCTTGAATACACCAACGCTGTAGAAAATAAATAATCATCCTCATCTAGATTAATATCAATCAGTCAATCAATAGGAATTTAACATCATTTAATTAATAACAATTTAAGAATAAGATTTTGAAGCTATATAGAGGGTCTAACTACATAGAATTTACACAATTACACATCTTAAATATTAATTCATTTCATTATATTCTTACCATAATCAATCTACAACTGTTTCTTCAAATGAAAGTAGCTCTCAAGCATTCATCACAATGGGGAACAAAGAATGCATGACTACTGCATACGTTCAAAAAGTTTCCTTTCTTAGTTGCTCTATTTTGTTATTTCCTCCTTCCTCTTCTTGGTTATTAGCAATCGTTGCCACTGATGGCAGCTGGTAGATATTTAAGAATAACTTTCCAATACCCTCAGGATTTATTTCATTAATACAATTATACAACGATACTGTTACGTACATATTTAGAAAAACTGTTCACAAGGTTAAGTGACATACATACCATGAATATGTTGTTCCGAGATCAATACCAATAACTGTGCCAACACTCTCCTTCTTTGCCTTATCTTCAGCTTTCTTTTCATCATCGCAGTGAGCCATATTTAATATGGCACCGGCCACAGCCAGTGTTAATATAACTTGCACACTCTTCTTCATTCTGTTAACAAATAAAACACATTTCATTGAATACAGGTGTTTATTGGTTACACAGAGCCAAAATCCTTTACATTATATAGTATTATGTGATGGCAGCTGTTATAAAAAAAAGAATAAATGATTATTTAAGCTTCCATCGCACAAAAATCTTTAAATTTAAGATAAATTCGTTTAAGAATTCAATCAATCTGCTATAATTTAGAAGAGCCTTAAAAGTTTTAATATTCGTCAATTCTATGCGATGAATATCCCTCTGGTAGATATTTAAGAATAACCTTCCAATACCCTCAGGATTTATTTCATTAATACGATTATACAACGATACTGTTACCTACAAATGAATGTCTTAATAGCGTAGGGGTAACGTCATGAAATTTTAAATGACAGATCCTGAGGTGAATTGACCGCTCGTGGGTTCGAATCCCGGCCGCGCTGATCTGAGAGTAAAATCTCAGACATTCACTGGACTGGCTATTTGGAAAATGGACTAATTTGCCTAACGGTTTAAACATGTGGTGTTAAAAAGTGACATTCATTTCACTATAATGCGTGTTTACTTTTTTTTCTAGAAAAATTCTTACACATGATATTATAAATTACAATTAAATGGCAGCTAAAACTCAAGCCTCAAGAAATTTGTAAGCATTAATTTTCAGACGTTGGAGAGAAGCAATAACTACTCTACAAAAAACAGCCAATCTCGAAAATATTAATAAAATATAATATAACTTCGTAAGATTCAACTAGCAGCCCACTAGGCTATTTAAGTATTAAATTTATAACTTAAATAGCTACAAATATGGCAAATTATACTAACGTGTAAACGTGTCGATCTCCTTTGTGAGAAATCTTTCTAATGTAGATCTCAATATTTTCTATTTCTCAAATGATTTTAACGTCGTTTCTACCTACGATCAACTTGAATATATTTCTCTCTAAATATTAATTAAATATTAAAAATCTCTACACGCAAAATACCTTTCTTTTGATTTTATTCTCGTTTATTTTATTGACGAATAAACCGGCTTCCATAGCATATATATAACGGCTGCGAAGTCTCGTGTCTAATTCCCATTGGCTGGCGTCGACATTGTGCTGACGCCCATTGGTCCATTTACTGACGTACTTATTTCTGATTGGTCAAATATAGGACAGGTGTACGTAGGTGATGGAGACACGTATGCATAATGATTATGTTGGTTTCGGAAACTAGGTCACGAATCTTCGAGACTTTGCATGATGAAAGCTCCATCGGGAATTTCTTCGAACAAATCGAAAGGAACTTTGGTAAAGGAATCCATGAATCATGCAGTCGCTTGTTTAAAGGGATGAACTTTCTGACTGTTCACTATTCTTAAATGTAATACTCGCAATGTATTGCTTTCAGTGGATTTGTACCATTTTATTCGCGATATTATTATTGTAAAACACGCATTATAGTGAATAATCAACTATGTTGATATCTATCACTTTTTAATACCACATGTTTAATCCGTTAGGCAAATTAGACCATTTTCCGTATAGCCAGTCCAGTGAATGTCCGAGATTTACTCTCAGATCAGCGCGGCCGGGATTCGAACCCACGAGGGTTCAATTCACCTCAGGATTTGTCATTTAAAACTTCATGACGCTACTCCTACGCTATTTAGACATTCTATTGTGGTTAATGTTGTCAAAATGTTCGGCATATTGTCATGGACTGATGTAAAACGAAAGGCTTGCTGTTGTTTTTGTTTGGAATGTCTCAAGAGAGTAGTATTGGTTAAAGGCGCCAGGTAACTTCATGGAATTTTAATTGACATATATAGTGTTAGGTGCTCATGTGAATTGAATTTTCGTGGGTTCGCTTCCCGGCCGCATTGATCTAGCTAAGAGTAGAATCTCAGACATTCACAAGACTGTAGACCCCAAGGTTATTCTCACGTGACTCCAATCCACAAGTCCTTGCTCTGGCTCGAAGTAAGAGAACGTATATTATTCAAGACAGTTTCTCTAACATACAAGTCCATCACTACACCCGGCAATGATTACGTGCCTCACTTACTACAAGTGGGGCACCCTACCTCCAGGCAGTCGTCCACCAGGTCCTCTAATTATAAGTTAGCCACTCTAGATAGTCCTAGAATTCCTTCACAACAACAACAACAATTAACAGACTTGAGGTGCTACTGTCGTCCATGACAACATTGAGCACTGTGGTACCAAATCCAATCCCGATGAGCAAAGTGTGGGGTGCAAAACGGTACAAGCCAAAATCCGGGAGTTTAGTCCGAGGAAGGGTATTAGTAGAATGAAGGTTTACGTGTTGATCTCAGTTCTTTTGTTCTGATCTTGAAAATTCGACTTTGATCAAGTCTCCTGCTAATGATCTTGATGAATTAGTAAAACAGTATAACACTACTATTCATCTCTACTCGATAAGCATGCACCTCTGACTACCAAGAAGCTTAAGAATTCTAACCCTTGGTACACTTCTAATCTGAGAAAGCTAAAGGCTGCATGCTGTAGAGCTGAAAGAAAGCGGCGTCATACCCATTCAGATTTTTGGAAAACTGTTTCTAATTTGCAACACAAGATTTATCGTACTGCTATTGCTAATGCTAAGAACGAGTACTACTCCTCTTGATCAGTAAGGCTGTGAATGTCAAGAGACTGTGGAAAACCGTTAATGATCTTTTACATAGTTCTAATTCTCCTTCTCTTCCTTTAACTCCTGTTGAGTCACTGCCTGAACAATTTTCCAATTACTTTACAGATAAGATAAGCAATCTTAGAGAATCTATCACTCCACCTCCTAACTCTATTCCTCACTCCAGTAGAGAATCATCCCAAGGATAAGCTTTCTAATTTCACTCCAGTTACAATTGAAGAGATTACTAAATTAGTTTTAGACTCTCCAGCCAAACATTGTGTCTTGGACCCTATCCCAACCTCTCTTTTAAAGAAGTGTATTCACATACTTGCTCCTGTATTAACATTGATTGTTAATCTCTCTCTCTCTCTCTCACTCTCTCTCTCTCTTTCTCTACTGGCATATTTCCTTGCGCTTTTAAGCATGCAGTTATTACTCCATTGCTTAAAAAGCCCACACTGGATAAGGAATCATTGTCGAATTACAGGCCTATATCTAATCTGTCATACATATCTAAGCTCACTGAAAGAATTGTTCTTCAGAGGCTTTCTACTCATCTCTCTTACAATGATCTATTTAATAAGCATCAAGCTGCTTATACTAAGCATCGTTCAACTGAAACGGTGCTTCTGTGTGCAATTCTATTGTTAATGCCATGTGCACGCAACGCTTAACTGGATTATGTATGCTTGATCTTTCGGCCGCTTTGATACCATTGATCACAATATTCTTCTGGAACGTCTTTCTTCCTGGTTTGGTATTCGTGGAATTGTTCTTGATTGGTTTTCCTCCTATCTGACGGATCGTTCTTTTAGTGTGAAAGTGATGGAGTACATCTCTTCGCCTTCTCACTTAAAGTACGGTGTGCCTCAAGGCTCCGTTCTTGGTCCTATCCTCTTTAACCTTTATACAACACCCTTAAGCTCTCTAATCTCTTCTCATTCTCTTGATCATGAACTATATGCTGATGACACTCAAATGTACACTTGTTTCACCCCTAACTCCTATTCTGATGCTGAAACCCTCCTGCAACAAAGTTTTCAGTCTATATCCTCTTGGATGTCTACTAATTTTTTAGCACTTAATCCATCTAAGACTGAATTCTTGTTGGTTGGGACACCTCAACAGCTTCTGAAGCTGAATGGGACAACTCTTTCGTTATCTTCGGGTATTAAAATATCCCGTTTCTTCTGTGAGTAATCTCGGTGTTATCCTTGATAAACACCTAATCTTCCACTAACACATAACTAAAACTTCACAAGCGTGTTTCTTCCATATCCGTGATCTTCGTCAAATACGTCCATATGTGTCACGTGAGACAGCTGCTATAATTGGTGCTGCTCTTGTGCAATCGAAGTTGGACTACTGCAATTCCCTGTTTTTAAATCTCCCTGGCCGTGAGATTGATCGGTTGCAGTTTGTTCAGAATTCTCTTGCGCGAGCAATTTTTTGTAGTTTCAAGTACTCACATGTTACGCCTATTTTAAAGTCTTTGCACTGGCTAAAGATTAGAGAGCGTATCATTTACAAAACAGTTTCGTTAACCTACAAGTCCATCAACATCCCTGGACCAACTTGTACATGTATGTGTCACTTGATTAAAGTGATGAAGCCTGATGTTACTCGGTCTTCTAAGTTAATTACTCTTGTGAGACCTAGCTTACCTTCACGCTCTGAGCTATCTAATCGTTCTTTCTAGCATGCTGCACCGCAGATCTGGAATTCTCTTCCATCCAATCTACGGAAATCTTCATTCGAATCACATCGGCCTTTGTTTTCCTATGAGCAGTTCCATAGGCAGTTGAAGACCTATCTTTTCCATTTCTCTTTTCCATCCAGTGTCCATGAGCAGCGACCTGCGCCTAAACCACCTTTTCTTTGACTCCCTTACTTGGGACTGAATTTCCGGATTTTGGAATTTGCACCGTTTTTGGACCTTCTTTTGCTCGCCGGCTTGATTTTGTCTCAATAGTGCTCGATGTTGTCATTGATGACTGTAGCACTCTAATTGTTGTTGTTGTTCCTGTGCAGTGACTGAATAGGAGAGGTCAAAGAGAAGAGCCTTCAACCGCCCATGAAACTGTTCATACAGAATGAAAGGATGATCAGGAGAATATGAGGGGGTGCGCAAAGTGGAAGTAAGAGAATTCCAGATCTGAGGAGCAGTGGGTTTCTTGGAAGGTGCGCTTGGAGAGCTTACTGCGAGATGGAATGCTAATTATAACTTTCAGGGCCTAGTAGATGACTGCATATAAAGGAAGGCTGTTCCACTTGTAATAGGTGGGACATGTAACCTTTGACCGGGGTAGTGATAGATTTGTATGTCAGAGTCGCCGCCTTGTCTTGTAAGCAATGCGTTCATGTAGCAAGCCGCCTTGTAAGCAATGCGTTCATGTAGCCAGCATGCTGCCCCGCAGATCTGGAATTCTCTTCCTTGCACTCCGCGCACCCCCTCATATATTCAAGATCAGCCTTTCATAATTTACGAACAGTAAAGTAGGAAACAGTTTCATGGGCTGTTGAAAGCTTTTCTCTTCGACTTTTCCTATCCACCAAATCCGGGGCGGATCCAGGAATTTTTTAAGGGGGCCGAAATTGCTTTTTGAGAGCAGACATTTTTGGCTTACCCCCCTCACCCCCTTCTTCGGGACATGTGACGCAACCAGAAAAAAATGCTGTGGGAGGGCTCAACATTTTTCACTACTGCGCTCGACCTATAGATTGAGTGAATCGATCCCGTATCTTACCCAGCCCCACTCATACACGTACTAAAGTGAGAAGAAAACCTAAAATGTAAATGTCTAAATTCCTACATTTGTTTTGGAAAAAAGTAGATTAAGTGTTTAACCTCTGAAGAAACTGATCTAGACGAGTTGCAAGAGTGACCTAACTTTGGTGGTGGAAGAGGGGCTTAAGCCACTCCCAGTCAAGGCTGTTTGCACCGCTGGACAGAGTTCACATTTTTGACGTACACCCTGGATCCTTTCCTCTTATAGGCCTACGTACGTGTGGCTATAAAGTGAAAATTATTTGAGAGCTAGTGAAACGATAACATCTTTCGGACCTCCTTCCATTATAGAAGGCTCCAAGTTTACCAAAAATGGGCCCGTAATCCCATATTTGAGCTAGTTGAACTGAGTTCACTCTGATTACCCGGATTTTGGCTAGCACCGTTTATGGACCCCTTACTCTGCTCATCGGTCTTGATTTGGTTCCATAGTGTTCTATGTTGTCGTGGACAACAGTAGCACTCTAATCGTATTGTTGGTGTTATACAAAAATGAACAAAATTGCCCATAATTTTTCATATAAGCTTAGACCTTTTATAGAAGGTGCTTACTTTAACAAATCACCATATATATTTTTTTATTCGTTGGAGTGCGCCACCGTGTATTGATAAACTTTATCGCTGTGCGGAAGGCCACTAACAAAACATATATATAACAAGTTCCTGAGTCCGAAACCAAACTACAGCTTGCTTAAGACTCATTCCAAAACACTATTAAAAATAGGCCTACACAATTAACTAATAAGAATGCATATGTATGTATATATATATATATATATATATATATATATATATATATATGTATGTATATATATATATATATATATATATATATATATATATATATATATATAAACTTAACTAACACAATATACATATTTAATCAAGATAACATCATCTAGACATCATCTAGATGTCAACTAGATGATGTCTTAATGGCGTAGACAAGTCTTAAGTCTTAATAGCGCAGGGGTAACGTCATGAAGATTTAAATGACAGACCCTGAGGTGAATTGAATCCTCAGTGAATGTCCGAGATAATCTCGGACATTCACTGGACTGGTTACACGGAAAATGGAATAAATTGCCTAACGGTTTAAACATGTGGTATTAAAATGTGATAGATATAAACATAGTTGATCATTTCACAATAATGCGGGTTTATCTAGATAACATTACACAGTTTTAGGCCAATTTATAAAAGGCAAGGTAAACGTCACGTCCCCATTCAGTCACGTCCCCATTCAGTCACGTCCCAGTTCTCTGGATTCCTTCCTGCCGATGAGTCTGTCGCTTACGAGACCTCGTAGTGCGCGACGGGTCCGCCACAACTTCCTTGAGATCTTTAATTGCATATCAACTATTAGATATCGCGTCATTCCATAGCATGAAAATATATTACCATAAAGTTAACAATAAGCTACATAACTAGATTTTAATAATGCTTAAGAGGTTAAATCTTACTAACTTACCACTAGCTCCAGCCAGTGGCGAAGTCGGTAAGATACACGACCGTGGATCAGTAGGTGCGGGGTTAAAATCCTGGGCTCGCCATCACTTATTCGTACAGACATCGCTTTGGAGTGAGGAAACTGACGTTAACCTCAGCTTTACCAACTTTTTTAGCAGCGTCTATTTAATGAACGAGTTAAGAATATGCGCATATTTATGTAGTGAGTAGCAAAAAACTTGCATTAGAAGTTTATACTAATTTAAAAGAAGAAAAGTGACAGACAAATGAAATAGAATATACTTTACTTGAATTATCCTAAAATACCTGACACAAGAGTTTGAATTCCTACGAAATACTTCAATCTCGATTATCAAGATCGTGTATCTTGTTTGATCTAGTGAGCCGTTATATCGGTACGAACCTCAGGTAGATCCCTTCCTTCAACTTAAAGGCTTGGAGGAGAAAGAACACTATTGAATGAAACATAATGGACGGAGTTCTCAAATATACTTGGACAATTTCCCAACGGAAGAAGAGCAAGTCGTGATCACATGATCCCGGGTTAACCTTCTGTAGACGATAAAGTTCGATGACATTTTATACTTTAAATCTAACCTACAACAATTTTCAATACCCATTCTTACTTCTGTATGGAATCATGTAACAAGCCAGATTCTGTTCTAAGCGATCATCTTCTTCCATTCCATAATAGTACATTTACATTGAATGACCTTTGGCTGATCGACTTCGATTTTCGGCTTCTCCTGTAAAGAATTTGCATATTGCAAATTGGATGACTTCAACAATTGTTAAAGCTAGCGCAAACACCTTTTCAGTCATGCGAAGGATCTACACAGACTGAAGATTTACTCTCCTGTGTTGCATCATCATCTTGAAGTGCATGGTTCCTCCTATCATATCTGATTCATTTCAATTTTTATTTCTCAGGAACATTTACTTTGGCTTTTAATGTTGCTCGACTCTTCTGCCTCTTCATCGTTACTTGACTAACAGAAGCTGATGTTTCTGTTACTATATTATTAGTTTTAACTCTATATCTTTTGAATCTATTTAGTTAAATCCTTAAAAGTTTTGCTAGGTAAAGCTGGAATTCTTCATTTCAAAATCCCTTCAGCATCATCATTATCGTCGAGTCCTAAGACGATGTCCCATCTGTTTTATATTGACATACAATGGCTTCAGCTACTAGTTGGTTACGATTTAATGAACTAGGATCTCCGTCCGTATATCCTCAGAAACCACGAATTCTTCAAACTGAACTTGGATGTGTCAGGGCATTTGTGATAGGTCTATCATCAACTTATTAATTGATTCAGTGCTCTTTGGCGAGCTTGACACCAGACAATTAATGTGAAATATACATCCTATTTCCTAGAACTACTGAATCAATAAATATTTAGCGGAGGGCTGTAGAGAAATACTGGTTATATAAAAAAATTAAACTTAATTATAACAATTTAACATATAATACAATTCTGCTAAATGTGTGAATTAGTTGAAGTTTACAATGGCCTGATATGGGAATTTACAGGTACATGTCGTCAGCAAATCACATGAAAAGCGCACGGAGTTTTAGAGGGTTATATGAATTGAAAGAACTAATGCACTTGCAACAGATGCATGCATGCATGCATGTATCTCAATGTCGTCTTGAAGGTCAATGTCGTCTTGAAGGTCAAAACCCTTGAACTCACCAAACTTTTTTATTAATTTATATTGCGTAATATATGCTTGTTCTGACTGAAAATTAAAAAAAAGTAGTTAACATATAATACAATTCTGCTATATGTGTGAATCAGTTGAAGTTTACAATGGCCTGATATGGGAATTTACAGGTACATGTCGTCAGCAAATCACATGAAAAGCGCACGGAGTTTTAGAGGGTTATATGAATTGAAAGAACTAATGCACTTGCAACAGATGCATGCATGCATGCATGTATATATGTATATATGTATGTATGTATGTATGTATGTATGTATGTATGTATGTATGTATGTATGTATGTATGTATGTATGTATGTATGTATGTATGTATGGACGTATGTATGTATGTATGTATGTATGGACGTATGTATGTACGTAATGTAAATATGTATGCATATATGCTGTGTCCGTTGCGAGATCTTCTCAGCTCATTATTTAGTCTTGCATAATCTCTTTTCCCATATTATGCTCTAGTATTTTTTCATTTTCTTCTTTCATCACTTTGGTGGTGGGATTTTGCTTCCTCGGCATAGCTGCGCGTCAATTGAACGAAGTTAAACTACATCGCGCCCGGTTAATACATTGTGAATGACCGACCACCTTACAAGACCGAGTCTCAATTGCTTGGAATGCAGAAGGTTATACTAAAATCCGAACCGACTGCAATCGACTGATGCTCCAACAAAAGGCAGTGTTAAAGTACTAATAGCTATGGAAAGAAAAGGAGGAAATAACGGAAACAACAATAACAGTAACTAAGTAAGGTAACTTGATGATCACATGCGATTGTCATGCGTTTAACCATGCGCCAAAAATATTGTCTAGCATTTCACTTGTGACACAAGGCTTTTTGGAACTCTTTGCTTTCTAAACTTTTCTTTCTAAAAACTTCTTTTATTTGTCCTTTATATATTATATATATATATATATATATATATATATATATATATATATATATATATATATATATATATATGCCCATATCAGACGCCGACAATGAGGATATAGGAGGTATAGATGAGATTCTAGAAAAACTGATGAATGCATACAGGGTTACAGATCAAGTAATTGTTATGGGAGATTGTAATGCGGTTGTTAGCAAAAGGCAAGGACGGACAGGAAATTGGCGAGTTTGGTCTGAGAAAGTGAAATGACCGCGGTCAGGCAGGGGCTGATTGATTTCCGGAAAATGATGAAAATGATGGCAACAAGCAAGAGGTTCAAGCATGAAAAGAGAAGGCGCTACACACGGAAAAACCTGACGATTTCGTAAGATACCAACTAGACTATCTTTTAGTTATGACATTGCCTTACGTCGAGGAACCGAACGATAAAATAATTAGGCCTATCAATGATTGAATGTTTGATTGAGATTAGAAGAAACAAATGGTCCATTTAAAAGGAAATTAGATATGGAGATTAAAAAGGTGAAGAAAAACAAGACATTGTACCAAAAAGGATAGGCAATAAAACAGCAGTTGTACATGTATAAGTTTATCGTTTCAAGAAAGGAACGAGAGCCAAAAAGACATGGAGCAGATTGCCATTGGAATGCCGTGGATCACAACTCCAATTTACATGGATATACACGAGAAAATGAATAATAATAATAATAATAAAGGTTTAACGTCCGTTTCCTCATCCAGGGATGATGTCAGGGACGTCCCCAACAGCACACATCACTACAGATCAATTCACCCAGACCAATCTACGAAAGAAATGTGCTGAGGAGAAGTAAGGTCCTAAACGAAAGCCAGTCCGGTGATCAAAAAATGGTCAAGGTAGATTGATTATGTCTATGGTGGGAAAAGGTAAGTTTTAAGCTTGCTAGAGAATGTTGAAAGAGAAACACAAGAGCGAAGATTAGCAGGTAAAGAGTTCCAGATTGTGGGTGCTGCGTAAGAAAATGAACGTCTACCCAATGACGTGAGAATATTTGGAACTGAGAGAAGATTGGCATCGGTGGAGCGAAGTGTACGTGAGGGACGATAGGGAAGAATTTCAGATAAGTAAGAAGGCTTGCCAAATCGCAGAGTTTTGAAAGTTAATAGAGCTATTTTATATTTTATTTTATGCGTTGATTAACAGGGAGCCAGTGAAGACTGCGAAGAAGAGAAAGAGAGCGAAATTGAAGTCGAGAGGACTTACAAACAACACGTGCAAGAGAATTTTGGACGTGTTGCAAACGATTGAGAGAAGAAGTAGGCACCCCATGTAATAATGAATTACAGTAGTCGAGATTTGAATGAACTATAGAATTAGCAAGGATAATGGCTGAATTTCTAGTAAGGTATGGACTTATTTGCCTAATCTGACGAATCTGAAAGAAAGAAGCGCGACAAACAGAAGAGATATGGGATTTAAAGTCAAGGTTTTCATCAAATATGACTCCAAGGTTTTTGGCAGATCGAGTAGGTGAAAGAGCAAGATTCTGAAAATTGACAGATTTATTGGTAATTTTACTTCTTTGCAAAGGAGTGCCAATTAAAAGGTATTCAGTTTTGGAGGGATTAACAGCAAGACGGTTAGCGAAAAACCAGGAATAAACCTTGTCTAGAATGGATGAGAGATGAGCCAGTTTCTGATCAGAATCATGATTAGAAAAGGAAATATATAGTTGTGTGTCGTCTGCATAGAAATGAAAATTTATGGAGGACTGAACAAGCAGGTAGCTAAGAGGAGTGATATATAAAGAGAATAGCAATGAACCTAACACTGAACCTTGAGGAACACCGCGTAGGAGGGGTAGTTCAGAGGAGCGATTTTGACCAATAACAACCGATTGTGTGCGACATGAGAAATATGATGTGAGAAGGGAAAAAGCAGAATTAGATATGCCAAAACAAGATTTAAGCCTATTTATTAGGATGCCATGGTCAATTTTATCAAAGGCAGCAGAGAGATCTAAAATAGCCAAGGCAGAAACCTGTTTAATACTCATGGCCAAGCTAAGATCATTATGTATACGAAGAAGAGAGGTTTCAGTAGATTGGAGTTTTCTATAGGCAGATTGTTAATGAGAGAGAGAGAGAGAAGGGAAAGAATCAAGATGAGTGCATAAACGGGTATAAATTACCTTTTCAAGAAGTTTAGAGATGAAGTTAAGATTGGAAATAGGACGGTAACTGGAAAAGTCATCTTTTGGTAGAGAAGGCTTTTTAGCAAAGGAGATACAACTGCTTGTTTGAAGGAGATCGGGAAGAAACCTTCTGAGAGTGAGAGTGTTGGGTTCTCCAATCCTCTCTCCGTTATAGGAGTTCGGAAATGGAGTCGTGGGTTCGATTTTTCCAACTCTTCATGCTTTGGCGGTATTAATCTTGAGGATGCAAGGATCTCTTGCTCATATAGCCAGTTAGAGGCTAAATCAATAAGACTGGAGCTGCTATGAACAGAACTCATGTTTATTCGTTCAATGTATGATAATTTATAGTATTTGTGTACTATCTGTAATTATCTCTATAAATTCTAACTAAATTAGAATATTGACACAAAACTAGTTATTTATTATTGTAAATGATTTATAATTAACAAAGAAACACGATAGCAATATAACGAGTTCAAACATTAAACATAAAGATAGAATAGAATATTAAACAAACAAGGCCTATTTACAGAAATGGAGGAATTTAATCCAGAGTTAATTTTTTGCAACTTGGCTATGCCTTTATACTAACAGCTTTTGTACTAGACTTTCTATTCAATTTTTCCTATCCCTCAATTAATGTACATGATTTGAGCCCAACGCGTAAAAATAATTTGCGCTCGTTCCCTACTTTTAACTGAATTCTCGGATTTTGGTTTATATTTTCGTTTGGGCACACTTTGTCATATTGGTGGAATTTAGTTCCATATTGCCTTGGACAACAGTATCATTTTAACTATGTTGTTTTTTGCTTTTTTTGTTCTTTTAGTTACACACATGACATACCGCATGTACTACATGGTTTCCTTTCTTGGTTTCTGTTTTTGTAGTTTTCAGTATTTCCTCCATTCCTTTCCATGGTTATTAGTAATCGTTGCCTTTATATTATATTTTTTGCCATGTTATTGTTGTTAATAGTCGGCGCCTTTCATTCTATTACCAGTGCTACCTCACCTTGGGATATTTCCTTTGAACTTTGGGAAATATAAGTTGACTTTGGGATCTTGGGAGGAAATTCCACAGTTATTATGAATCTTGGGAAATTTATTGATATAGAAAATTTATAACTAAAATATTCGATTTCGCTTACTTTGCGTAAGCTTCTTGAAAGTATTGTTCATGCAAATCCGCATAAGATATCATCTATCGTCTAAAAGATATTGAGCTTTAGTTGAGATCTCTGTTGAAATATTAAATAAGCCTTTTGGCTAGATATCAGAAATAATTCATTATTCATCCATTAGCAGATTTGCCCTGTAATAGGATTTGACCCTCACCCCCTGGTGATAAGCCACATGCAGTTGCCTATAAAGTTCTCGAGAAATGCTAAAAAAATTTAAAAGCCGTCACTTTGTTTTTAAGGGGAAAATGTGAAAAAACTCTGAAAAATTTTGTACCGGCGGAAGAAGCCCTTATAAAGAACTACAATTACATATTTACGTACCTTTTTGACGAATCCTTATACTTTTGAAAAAGCTCTTTTCTTGAAACTGTAAGTTTCGGAGTAGCTGGCGTACCCTCCGCGCCGAGACTGTAAATAAGACTACAACGCAGTCGCAACGATATAGTTCAATGATAATACTTTATTTGAAGCAAATTTTAGTTATTTCGCGTGCCATCGGATCTCTCAGTTTCGTCAGAACTGCGTTTTTAACACTTGGGAAATAAGTTTTGGAACTTGGGAAATTTTGGGAAATTTGTCAATAATTTCTTCTCTCAAAATGGGAAATTTGTTTTTGTAGGGGTAGCACTGACAGAATTATAGGGCTTTGCATCCTTTTCGCAGCGGCATGACTAACATTCAGTTGACAGTCAAGTGAAAGTCGCGCGCAAAGCTATTATCTTGCTGGTCGAAGCGAGATTTTTTTTATAACAGTTCGTATTCGAGTTATGTTATATACAGTCATAGAATAAAGAATTATAATAATTATAAAGAATTACTATAATTCTATATCTTTGTATACAGTATATTTTTATTCGTTCATTACAATGATATCTGACACAACGCAGAAATCTTACGCGGTTAGGAAAGCACATACAGGTACATAGGCCTACAGTTAAGCAGTAGCCTAAACATATGTAAATATACAGGTAGGCCTAAATTACTATCAATCACAAATTTAATAGCAATAAAGGACGGGCTGTATCTCTAAGTTTACGACAAATATTAGTTGTATTCATAGGTGGCATAAGAAAAAACAACGCTTGAAATCATAATATACACCATACAATGCTGCCAATGCTTAATGTGCGTGGCCTTAAAGCTGCTTTTGTCGTCGGAGAGAACAGTTCCTATTGCGTATACATGTTATTACTATTATTATTATTATTATTATTTATTATGCCCCGGTGTAAAGAACCCGAGGTTTGATAACAATGCAATATTATTATTATTGTTATTATTATTATTATTATTACTATTATTTTTTATTTTTAAATTTCCCTGGGCTGTATAGGGCCCGTTGGTCGCCTGTATTAGCGCTGGTTCTCCTGCCTAATTCGTTTATGAAGTTAGACGCGGCAGAGTCGATGAGGCCCAATGTCTCAAAAGCAATTGGCAGGAAGATATTGCTGCTACAGACTGCGGCAAATTTAAGCGACTTCCTATTGGCAGCGGCTTCAGCAGCTAAGTCAGCAGCAGCGCATGAAAGGCTGAGATTGCTTGCTGAGAATGTGTCCGTCACAGTGACATCCCAGCTGATACACTTGCCTTCAGCCCAAGGAATCTGTGATACACCGTCCGGTCGTCCCGGTCGTCCCATCCGAGCGGCTCAATCCCTGGAGCTCTTTTATAGCCGGAATATTTGCGTGAGTTAGGGCACGCCATACCAGTTCATTCAGATACTGGTGTCTGCCGATTCTGCCAGCGCTCCGCATGCACGAAAGGCCGTGAGTGCCCAGAGCGTTGACCGAGGCTCCGCCGACATAGTTGTGTGGCTCACAAAGAGTAGAGCCCAGACGAAGACCGACCGCTACTCTGACTGCCTCGTCATCCAGGCGGAGGCCACAGGACGATAAAAGCAAGGTTTTCAACCAGTCACCAATATGAAGAGTCGAAACAGCACACAGCCGGGCATTTTCTATTCTGTTATTATTATTATTATTATTATTATTATTATTATTATCATCATTATCGTAATTATTATTATTATTTATTATTATTATATTTATAATTATATTTATATAACTATTGTTATTATTATTATATTTATTGTTATAGATATAAATGATATAAAACTTGAATCGCTTTTGAAACTATTTACCTGTTCACTGTTTAAGAAAATTTCTGATGAACACTAAATCTAAGCCTTACTGATAATAGTCTGATATTCATATTTGTATATGTGTTTATTTTGCAGAGTATAGTAGAATCATGGATATATTGAAGGACGTATAACCTCTTTGTTTAATAGGTGAAAGGCATAAAAAGAATTAAAGAATTAAAATCTTATATAGAAACTTCAAAGGATCCAAAATCAATATGCTTGCAGCGTTCAAAAGCAAGATTCAGGAAATCCGTCAGCTTTCCATTCCTGTATGGATTCTGATAGCATTCTTCGCGGTAGCATCATGGATTGCCATAAACGGAATCTTTTCTGAACTTCCGCTCATGGTCAACGTGCTACCCGAGGGTTGGAACCTGCCGTCTTACTTTGTCATCATCATACAGGTGAGAAAGGAAAAATCTGTACTGATTTCTCTCTCTCCCTCTCTCTGTCTCAGTGTGTCTCTGTCTGTTTGTCTGTCTGTCTCTCTCTCTCTCTCACTCACTCACTCACTCTCTCTCTCTTTCTCTCTGTCTGTCGCTCTAATGTTCTGTAAAGTGGCTTATACAAAGGTCCAAAGTGCATAATCCCATTCACAGTTGGCCTTCATGCATCATAAAGAGCACTCAATCTATAGCGCGTTAGTCCTATCACAAATGGCTATACCAGTCCTAAGAACTAAGGCTAAACTGAACCGACTGAAACTAAATATGTTCGTATTTGTAAACCTCCTACTATCCCTTGCTTTATACATAGTTATATAACGTTTCTCAGCATATTTTTGATTGTAAAATTTTAAACTTTGACGAATTTTATACCACTTCTGAAAATTTGTGATATTATTTAATTTCGTAGTATACGATTTC
This sequence comes from Enchytraeus crypticus, assembly GCA_905160935.1. Lineage (NCBI taxonomy): Eukaryota > Metazoa > Annelida > Clitellata > Enchytraeida > Enchytraeidae > Enchytraeus > Enchytraeus crypticus. Next base: position 444,441 of record CAJHZI010000385.1, read on the forward strand.
AATCTTATGCGCTGATATGTCGACGTCTATTCCTAGGCTGCAAATGCAGGACCACTAACCTACACTGTATTGAAGAAGCTTTTTCCAAACAAGATAAAGGAATGGTACACCGTCATCATTATCATATCTGTTGGCGTTATTTCATGCTTTCTTCTCGGGTTCTTCTGGGACTACACTACAGGGACCGATGCTGATGGTGCAACCGGGCATAGCACGGCCCTATTTACACTCGCGACCTCTCTGGCACTGGTAGATTGCACCTCGTCTGTTGTCTTCCTGCCGTACATGGCGACATTTCGTGAACAATACTTCAACGGATTCTATTTCGGAGAAGGGCTCTCTGGACTTCTTCCGGTATCGACTATTCGTTAACTTTAAGAAGAACCTTATAAAATTATTGAAGTAGCATATCCTTGATTATAGTTTACATTTTACGATTTCTACTTTTCCCCATGTCATCATCATTATCGTCATCATCATCATCATCATCATCACCATCAGCATCATCTTCTTCTTCTTCTTCTTCCACGTTGGTTTGGATGTCAGTGCTTTGTCGCCTTTTAAAACATATGCAATTCACGGTTGTCTATTCTTCGTCAACCAGGCACAACAGGGGTAACCCATTTAAGTATTTAAAAACTTATTTGTCTAATTTTGTATAGATATATATATATGTATATATATATATATATATATATATATATATATATATATATATATATATATATATATATATATATAAATTCGAAATTATTTGGAATAAAATGTCAATATCGTTCTTAGTAGCTAATAGTTATATTCTATCACGAAGTCACAGCTTCAAAACTACTAGTTACTGCTTACTTTATTTAATTTTCTAGATAAACTGAATGTAAATCAGAAAGGAAGAGCCGTTTTAAAATATTGAAGGCCTACGTGTATTTGAAAAGTAAAAATTATATTTACTATAATAAAATTATATTATATTATTTACTATAATAAAATTATATTTACTAGAATATCAATATTTAATTTTAGGCTATAGTTGGACTGATACAAGGCATAGGCGGAGAACCAGATTGTGTTAACAAAACAATCATTGTTAACGGAAGTGAGGAGCACCGAATAGTACCCGTTTATCCACCACCAAGATTTGGAGTTAGCGTCTTCTATTTTATTCTTAGCGGGATACTGTCTATATCTCTGCTATCATTTATCATTCTTCATTTCCATCCAGTTGGAAAGAGGGAAAGAAAATTTATAAGTTGGAACACTACTGACAATATAGAAAACGATCCTAATGCAGAAAATATTGATGAGAATAGCCCCTTGCTTCCATCTAACATTAGAGAACAGAAATCATTAAAAACGATTGACTCCATCATAACGTTGCTCATTGTAGCATGGATAAATGCTCTTACTAATGGAGTTCTACCAGCAATTCAAACATATTCCTGCCTTCCTTATGGAAACAGGGTTTACAATCTCGCGGTTAGGTTGTCTGTTGCTGCTAATCCTATAGCCTGTTTCTTCGGAATTTTCATGACAGCAAAATCTCTTGGGGTATTTCTGGTGCTGGTGTTTTTGGCTACGGTGTGCTCTGCCTATCAGCTGGCATTGGCGTCGTTGAGTCCAACACCTCCTCTATACGATCATGTAAGCGGTGGACCAATTGCGGTAAGTCTTCTACTTCGTGTACGTAGTACTCTCTGCTGAACGGCAGATTCACTATACATATCGCTATTCATTTGTATTACCAGAAACTGACTCAATGAAGCGTCCTCTATCAGCAAAACTGATCAGTCTCAAAGGCAAGACCAAACCTTGAGTGTGATATTTTTATTCTTTCTCGAGTATGACTAATAGAAATATATCATACAAACTATATACAGATATATGATCTAGCCTTTCCTCAGAATGCCGTAATTATAAGCTTACAATATTCTTATGCTTAGACTAGGGTCACAAGCAGAAGCATGCAATCATGCATTCATTCATAAAGTGCATATTTAGACTAGACTTTTTGGTGTTCCAACTCATTTAGTTTTAGTTCCACAGCCTTTTATGTTGTCATTGACGACTGACTAGATCTAAGCTATAAGTTTGTTTTGTGTGCAATATTCGGCAAGCCTTCAGCTTATAAAATTAGAGCTACTAAGGTAACGTATATCTTACACTGTTCATTATCTATGTTAGCTACCTTTTACGCAAACAATGCAGTTTCTATTTAGCGTCATTCATGATGTGGCTGGAGCTAGTGGTGATGTTGGTAAGATATCCGATCGCGGATCAGCATCATGTGTGGGTTTAAATCGTGGGCTCATCCGTCACTGATATCACGTTAGATAAAACTGACGTTAACATCGGCTTTTACAGCTTTTTACGAAACTCATATGAGAAACAATTTATCTCTTTGTGCAAAACCTATAAGCTGATATTTTCAGATCGCAACATTTGTGACTCTAGCGGCGCTGTTCAGCTACACGAAGATGTGCTGCGCCGCCAGACTCAGAGAGAGATCAGGGGCCGAAGGGTTGCTCTGGTGCGGAGTGGTGACACAGATTGGCTCATGCGTAGGAGCCGTCATCATCTTCATCCTCGTCAATTATGTTAAATTGTTCAAGAGTAAATATGTTTGTACATAAAAAAGCTAAGATTAACGTCAGTTTCCTCATTCGAAAGCCACATCAGTGACGGGCGAGCCCAGAATTTGAACCCGCTCATAATGATACGCGATCGAGTATCTTACCGACTTTGCCACTGGCTCCAGCCAAGATAATACGTGATAATATTTCATCAATTAAATTTCATGTACGACTCCTTTTGATATTTCCTCATCTTAGCTTTTTTCGTTAATATCTTTCTACGAATTCTGTCAAGAGGCAAGTTTACTCATGTTAATTTTAATCATTATATGTACTTTGTTTTACCTATTGCCGAATAAATTTATTTGAAGTTCTATTCTTAACCTTCATTGTCGCTCTGTTGTTGATATTGAACATTTTCTCGTATTCTAAAGCAATAATTTTTTTCTCAGTAATAACTTAGCAATACTGGAAGTTATCAGGTTCACAAGAAAGCAGTTAAGCAGAAAAGTTCATATTTGTACATACAGTATATGCAAATAAATATCGATCAACATGTTAATTATGATAATAGTAATAATAAAGGTTTAACGTCCGTTTCCTCATCTATGTATGTCAGCCCCCACAGCAAAAATCACTACAGATCAATTCATCCAGAACAATTTGCAAAAGAAAAGTGCTGAGAAGTAAGGTCATAAAATGACATCCGGTCCGGTGATCACAAAAATGGTCAGGATAGAGAGAGTATGTCGATGGTGGGAAAAGATATATCTTAAGCTTGCCAGAAAATGTTGAAAGAGAGGAGAACGAGCGAAGATTAGCAGCTAAAGAGAGGAGAAAGAGCGAAAATTAGTTGGTAGAGAGGATTTGGTTAATGGCATCTTAGAGATTATTTGAAAAAATTTGATTTTTCACGAACAATTATACGTTAATAACTAATATGATGTTGACTTCGTGAAGTGTTTTGTTCATTCGTAATTAAAGGTTTCTATTTTAATTTATAGTATATATTACTGCAGTGTCGATCCCTAAAATGCTTCCTGACCAGCGATCTGAAATTAGGCATCTCCATGCTGTGGCACATGCTCCAAACTAAGCCATCGTAAGACTGTAGCCGTTAGCTTCTAAAAATATGGCATCTACATTTAAGTTCGGTGGTGCCTCCTCATAGCCTTCAGCAGATCCAGCTTAGCCGCCTCTTAAGAAATACACATATAATAATAGCTTTTCTACAATGGTCTGAATGTAGTCCAAGCAATCACTGTGAATATGAAGTTCTAAATTAATTACAATTAAATAGTCTAAAGGTTCTAACTAAAATTGTTTTAAAGGTTTGAATACAAAACTTATGAAAACCGTTATTCTGAACTGCTAAAGCTGGTCTAATTTGGTGCAGATAAATTAATAGTACAATAAGGTTTCTGCGTAGTATTAAGTATAGTTTTCTATAAATTTGCAGTAGATACTAACAAGAACTTAGCAAATTTTGGTGGTCTTTAAGACTTAATCAATGAACTAAAACTAGTAAGAACAATTTTATATAACTTTAAAATATGTTAAGTATGTAACTTTAAGTATGTTATTATACACTATCATTTATTATTTTTGCAATATTTAATGAGAACCAAATTAGTAGATAGCACCGATAATTAACCTAAAGCAAAAGGACCTATTAACTGCACCAAATTCCCGCCAACAAATCTAAAAATCACTCAATCATGAACTATCGTATAGGCCTAATTACTTAATTGCACAACCTGCCAATATTGCACATATACAATTAAAAAAAATTAAAATTAAATAACAATTAAAGTGCTACTGTCATCAATGATAACATCGAACAATATTGAGATAAATCCAAACAGGTCCCAAAATGGGGCGGGATTACCGCACCAGTAAGCTGCGCGTCAGTTGAACGAAGTTAAGCTCCATCGCGCCGGTTAGTACTTTGTGGGCGACCACCTTGGAAGACCGAGTGTTGACAGCTTTGAAAGAAAATAAAAATCCCGAGGGTGTTTGAAGGTTATTCTTAAATCCGCGCCGGCTGCTATTGGAGCGCCAACAAAAGGCAACGATTACTAATAACCATGGAAAGGAATGGAGGAAATACTGAAAACTACAAAAACAGAAACCAAGAAAGGAAACCATGTAGCACATGCGGCATGTCATGTGTGTAACTAAAGGAACCAAAAAAATGGTGAAAATCCCAAAATCCAGAAAATCAGTCCAAGGATAAAGGGAATTAAAGAAGACGAGATTTGCATGCCGGTCGCAACTCATGAACACTGAATGGAAAATGAAGAGGGAATAGGTAAGTCTTCGACAGCCTATGAAACTGATCATAGAAAAGCAAGGTCCTATGTGATTATTGTTTTATAATTTATTGTAGTAGCTACATCATAGTATAGCTACATCATTGAAGCATAGTCTGCAGTATAATTATATTAAATTAGCCTATGTCCACTTGCCTGCGATAAACATTTTCAATCTGTACATAATGCTGAAATACAGTAGGTCTAGTCCAATTTTCTGTGTCCAATTTCCATAGAGAACTTTAAAATTTCAAAATAAGTTGAATTCCTCTTCCAATTAAGGCGTCTTAATGCGACTTTAGCTATGCATTTTAAAGTAGAAATATTTACGATATGCACTGTAGCTGTAGTACGGTAGGCATGAAGGGAAGACTGCCTGAAGTTAAACTTATCTTAAATTCAAATGATCTTTCGTAGTTCAACATCGTGATCCGAAGTTAGACATTTAATTTAAATAGCTTCTAGTAGGCCTATAGGCCCATATATAGCTAGCTAATTCCTTGCGCAGCACAAAGAGTCAATTGAAATCCGTGAGCCACTCATGCAATCAGCAAGGATTTGGATCCGGAAGGATCTTAATTTTAGTAGAGAAATATAATATAATATAACGACACACTGGGTCAGGAAGCACGGATGCCTCTTTTAAGACAATTTCCTCCTTCCTCTCCAAGGTTATTAGTAATCGTTGCCATTTAATGGCGCATCAATAGACCTTTGCGATACATAAGAACAAGAGAAAAGATCTCTCGGTCACCTAGCAACCGAAGTTATAAAAATAAAAACAGGAGACAAAATAAAATATAATAATACCATTCCCTTGCAATCATCTGACATTAATTCCGGAGAATAATTCAATTAACTACTATCCAAATAAATTAATTATCCTCATAGACTATACAGTTACTATTATCAGATTAACTGTGATCATTCTGTACTTCTGCTAAAGCATTAAATATATTCAACGGTATATAAATATGATTATACTACAATTAACCGTCATTAATATATCTTATTAAACAAGTAGCCTACATGTAATTACACCCGTCAAAGTTTAGCGTTAGCACCATGTCATTTCGCCATCACCGCATTCATTTCGTTTTCCTGTTATGGGTCATTCCAGAATAAGATTTTTAAAATAAAGAATAATATTATGACGCCGTATAATTTAAGCTCTATTGAAATGGCATGAAATGTTAAATATTTCATTTTCTCATCGGCTTGGATATATCTCAATAGTGCGCGATGCTGCCATGGACGAAAATATAGCACTGTAATTTATGCAATTTATTTTTTCAATCTAAGTCAATGTCATTTTGAATCATATCCGACGAAAATTAACTAAATTTCAGCATTTTTAAGATAAATAATGCAAAAGAAATCGTAGGAAAAGGGGAAATAATCTGAGCACCATAATAATCTAGTGTTATTATTTTATGCGGTGTAGATAATCTAAATAATAATCTAGTATTATTATATCTATATAATAATCTAGTGTTATTATTTTATGCGGTGTACATTTTTAAGATAAATAATGCAAAATAAATCGTAGGGAAAGGGGAAATAATCTGAGCACCATAATAATCTAGTGTTATTATTTTATGCGGTGTAGAACCTAAAATAACCTTGAGACGTTTAAGACCTTTAAACCGCTCCTATTCGATAGTGTTATCAAGATAACATTAGAAATGATAAGAAAAGTCCCTTCTTAATTTTTATGCAATATCAAAGTAGACTACATGCACAGAGTAATAGAGTATAGGCCTATTCATTAAGTTATTTAAGTACGGAATTTTTGCAAAATCAGATTTAATTGCAAGGTTTTAGGTGCATTAAATTTCATTCAGTTACATTAGATAATGTAATGAACACGCCTTGTTTACAATTATTACATTAAGAAATATATATTATAGATAGAAAACAGATATTATACAGCAGTTATTAATATATTAGGAAATAAATATATATATTATAGATCGAAAGCAAATATTATACAGCTGTTATTTATAAATATTAAGTGACGTAGGGTATTTCCAAAGATTTATAATAGATGATATAAGCCGGAGTTGTAAGTAGGTATAGCTAGTTTATTACGCTGGGTATTTCAAAAGTGACGCAGCTAACGCGTAAATCGACTAAGCGAGAAGTGCTGTGGATGGCTGAAGTCGATCGCTTAAGTAGTATCTTAAGCGGCCGTTGATACATAGAAAAGCAGATTGGGTTCTGCGTGGTTCGTCTGCGCAGTAACTCAGGGAGGCCAGAACCTTCTACGCGAAAGTACTGGGAACCGAGGGAGGATAGTACGTAATATCCCAATCCCAAGGCAAAAGTACGATTAGTATACAGAAATCTGGTCTTCGTCTAGCCGAAAGCTTTCAAGCTCGCTTATTAGTCTAGGCTCGTAGCCCCTCAGGTTGACTAGTTACCCAAGCCGTGAAGGCTAATTTGGAGGCAAGAGAGTTCGGTGTCCCCCTGGGTAGGCCCAGGTAAGAGGCTGGTAGTCCACGGCAATACTCGGGTCGAGTTCGTCTCTGCGGGTATTTGCTAAGCGCCTGGGTCGAGTGTGTCTCTGCAGGCGGGAGGCTAACAACGGCATTGCCTGGGTCGAGTTCGTCTCTGCAGGTGTTTGCTAAGCCTCTGGGTCGAGTTCGTCTGCAGGCGGGAGTAGGATTACCAATTACCAGTTGACTATCAACGAATTTCTCATCGACTACACGGAAGGACAAATTATACTACCTTCAGCAAAGGCGAAAGTAGAAACTACGGAAAGACCAATACAGGAAAAGGAGATAGGGAAGAATAAGTCTAAAAAGGGATATAGGGAAGTTTTAATAGGGTAAAGAAGATAAAGGTCGTTGCAGTTAAAACAACAAAATCATATAATTAATTATATGCTACTACAAGTTTGAAGACTAGGAAGCAGCGCAAAAACTAAACCGTGTTACCTGAAGATTGCAGACGCTTTCACTCCCCGGTTCGGGTCACCATATCACTTCGCCCCGAGAACCACAGATATCACGGGATAGAATCTACCAAGGGAGCATGGCAGAAACTCAACCGTCGTCGTCTAAATACGTAGAAGACGTGGAGTACGCTTCTACTCCCGACTCGGTCCAGCACGGACGCTGTGCGCCGGGTTCCCGAGAACCCAATAACGAAGTAGGCAAGGGGGTTGTACCTTGTTTGAAGACTAGGAAGCAGCGCAAAAACTAAATCGTAGTTGCCTGAAAGATTGCAGACGCTTCCACTCCCCGGTTCGGGTCACCATATCACTTCGCCCCGAGAACCACAGATATCACGGAATAGAATCTAGCAAGGGAGCATGGCAGAAACTCAACCGTCGTCGTCTAAATACGTAGAAGACGTGGAGTACGCTTCTACTCCCGACTCGGTCCAGCACGGACGCTGTGCGCCGGGTTCCCGAGAACCCAATAACGAAGTAGGCAAGGGGGTTGTACCTTGGCCTACTCAGTCGGTAACGAACAAGAAAGGCCTATCGAGACGGATGATACGAGGAAAGAAGTATCATTTGAAGACGCAGCACCTCGGTTCCACCTGACAAGCGGTACCTTTAGTAAAACATTCGACGAAAAAGCTGCCGTCTCGAAGCACTGCCGGCCGGAGGGCGAGTACAGAAGTAGACAACCGCTCGAGGACGAGCAGGCAGTAAGGCCGTTCGCGACAGATAACATATCTATATGACTATCATTTCAACTTTCAAAGATTTGATTCCCAAATTTCATGATTTCAGAGTATATTTTAAGAATATTATATAAAGAATTGTGTGGCTTTCTTGGGTGCACGACGCTACGTGAACTGACCCAGAAACGAGATAGATCTAGGTCTATAGGATAGATCTTCCTATTGGTTGGAATTTTTGAGTTTCGCAAAGGTCTATTGCAGCCGGCGCAGATTAAAGAATAACCTTCCATCACCCTAGGATTTTTTTTCTTTCCTAAGCTGTCATCACTCGGTCTTCCAGTGTGGTCACACACAAAGTACTAACCGAAGTCGATATAGCTTAACTTCGATAAATTACGCGCAACTAAACCAAGTGCGCTAAATCCCGACGTCAACGAATATCAGATATCAGCGAGGTCTCCGTAGTGTAGATTGTTTAAAAGAATTTACTTCTAATAACCTATATATCATTTCCTAATGTTAAATATATTTAAGTGTAATAACATCTTTTTTTTTTTTTTTTCGTTCTTTTAGTGTGCAATTGAACGAGTGGGCCTACATCTCTTCGCCTTTCCATCTAAAGTATGCATGGTATAGCCTTCACGAGCCTCAATACTCTCAGATTCGTTAGACTATGTATTTATTAATATCTCACCGTTTTTGGACCTTTTTGCTCGCCGGCTTGATATTGTCTCAATAGTGCTCGATATTGTCATTGATGACTGTAGCACTGTAATTGTTGTTTTGTTATGATTAATTTATAGGTCTATTTAATTATTGTTACATAGGCCTAAAGCCTCAATACCTTAGTGGTTAGGAGTCAGGTAACGTAAAGAAATTTTATTAACCACAGATCCTGAAGAGATTTGAATCCTCGTGGGTTCTAATCCCAGCCGCCCTGATCTGAGAGTAAAATCTCGAACATTCACTGGACTGATTATACAGAAAATGGACTAATGCCTAATGATTTAAACAAGTGGTATTAAAAGTGATAGATATCAATGTTAATATTAGTTGATAGTGTGACTATTATGCGAGTTATGTAAAGCTGAATGGGAGAACTCTATAGTAACCTACGGGCAGTAACCCGTTACTTCAGTGAAGATTCTCGATCTGTAATGTCGCGAAACGCTCGACAAAATTCTCATATCATTGGGGTCATAGCTTGGTCTTGGACGCCGGTATTGCTCAGCTCCAACCAACATTAAATGTTTTTGTTGGTTAGGGCCTCCTCATCCACCCACTGAGCTAATGGGGACCTCCGGCGCGCTGTGGTAGTATGGCCTTTGGATATTTGGGTCAGTGGCTTGTTTGTTCCTGGTTATTGCAAGGCCTAGGAACTCGGCCAATTGTTTATGTCCGCTTTCTACTACTGAGCCGAGATCGTCACGACTAAAGGTGGGAATGTTTTTGTTTCCCGCCTGTGCTAGGGCCATGGCCTCTGCCCTATTGATGAGTTCGTGGGAATTCAGGTCTCGTGCCAGGTCGTCACGGCCCGAATCAGGGGTAAGCCCCGCGTTCGACATCGAGGAGGTTTGGGACACTGGCCTACTATCAGTGTTTTGGTCGGCCATCTCCCCTTAATTTGTTGTAGTGTAAAGGCGTAGAATTTATTTGATTAGTTGATTAGTAATGATTGGAAATTGAATATGGTGATTGGAATTTGTCAAACGAAAAATACAAGTCTAACCTAACCCTACTATTAATGAGTGTGGAGCGTGGTCTGAGACCACACTTGTAAAAGCTAATAATAAGTGAGTAATAGTAGTCTTCCCTATTTGTTTCCTATCTAAACCTATTTTGTATTTGACGAGGTTTAGTTCACCTCTATTGCGAGACAAAACCCGCCTGCAACTCTTGGAGTCCTAATTCAACCTATATTAGCGAGGCAAAACCCTCCTGCAACTCTCGGAATCCTAATTCAAACGATAGCGAGGCAAAACCCGCCTGCAACTCTTGGAATCCTTGGTCATCCAATATCGGGACCAAAACTCCACTATTGGGCAATTATGTACTTCTTTCTTCCTACCCTAATGCTTAATTTGGGGAAACTAGCGCTCGCTCTAAATTATACGCCCGCTATGACTACATATATGTATATCTATGACTACATATATATATATCACTCTGTAAGGGGTGCTTTTTGATATTCCACCCTGCCAAATTTCACAGCAAAGTGCTGTCGTGTCTGTATAGTGCTCAGATTGGCGCTCCCCTTTGACTGGCAACGGCTAGCAAGTCACCGACCAGAAGTTGGCCGCTCGTCACAAAAATACGACACCCCTACTAATAGCGCTGAGGCGCCCTATCCACTGGGTTCCCAGCACAACCCCCCTTTTGTAACACTGCCTGTTTTAAAACACAGGTCTTTACACAATGGGACCCCTTCCCATTCTACAACCTCTCGGCACAATCAATGCGACTGTATTTTAAAGTCGTAGGGCCGCCGATCACTTCTCGACACTCTTAGTCGTGTTTTAAAGCTGTCTAACAACTACTCTACTTCTCCACACAACGAATTGTGCTTTAAAGCTTTATAGCAGCTACTCTACTTCTCCACACAACGAATTGTGCTTTAAAGCTTTATAACAGCTACTCTACTTCTCCACACAACGAATTGTGCTTTAAAGTGGTCAGTAATAATATTCAATCACAATCATCTGCGTCTGAATATTATTTCTTCGTGATAAGTGGCTCCATTCACAATCAACTGCGTCTGGACGACGGTTACCATGAAGTAACCCAGGCGATTTTGCATGGAGAAACACGGCTTTTTATACTAAATTTTAACATGGCATTACTACAAGGCCAATCACGTAACGCCTTACTAAACCGTCAATTTGTATCACCCCACTCCATTGGTTGAAGGTGTGGCCTAAATTACGTTATATTTGAACTGTGTTTCCATCTTTGGCATTTTCTTATACCACCACCTAATTTGTGCTCTTTTCTAATTAAACCTATTGTATAATCTAGCTCGAAAATATATCGTAGCGATAACGTCGTTCTCTCGCTTCAATTATCGCCACCAATCCTTTGATTTCTCTAACTCTTAATAGTACTAGATGATGTCATTGACTACAATGGAGCACTCTAATTGTTGTTATGTCATGTTAATGAAAATGCCGCATTGCCTATTTTGGCTACACTCATTTCGTTCAATTGTAATTTATTTGTAATTATTCTTTAATTAATTAACAACAATTAGAGTGCTGCAGTCATCAATGACAACATAGAGCACTATTGAGACAAAATCAAGCCAGCGAGCAAAAAGAAGGTCCAAAAACGGTGCAAAATCCAGCAAATCAGTCCAAAGTAATGAAACATATGTTTATGATTAAGTTAACTATCAGAAACACGTTTTAAAATTCATATTTAGTGTCATGGACCTATCTAGGCTAAGGATGTCGTGTCTGGGGTAATAGCTCCTAAACGAGAATTTAATTTTTACAATTTATAATTACTGTCAAAATCGTGGAAAAATGCTACGTTTAGAGCACTTGTACATTCTTAAATTATCGTCCACGGTAAATATCAAAGGTAAACAATTAGATTGTATTTAGTTTTTATATCATTGTAATATTGTGTTGCTATTTATGTAGTATAATATTATTTCTAGATTAGTGTCTTCTTCTTGTACATTTAGTTTTGTGTGTACTCCACAATAGGTTTCGATAGAGTTCAAAGTACATTTAGTGCATTACAATCTGAGAGTAATATCTCACATTCACAGAATTGGTTACACGGAAATTGGACTATATTGCCTTTCGGTTTAAGCTTGTGGTGCTAAAAGTGATAGATATCAACGTAGTTGATCATTTCCCTGTAGTGCGTGTTTACTTTTTGCCCATATTGTATCAAAACTAAAGCTGAACAGATAGAAACTATCGAACATTCCAGGGCTTGTTAGATGGATAATTGACTAAACAGCCTAATGGTTAAACATGTGGTACTGCAAACAATAGATATCACGACTGATGCCTGACTGATGATCTTTCACGAAATTGTACGTTGATCTAAAACACAATTAGTTTCATTCATAGATATGACTGGAGATTTAGTTCAAGTTCAAATCAGACAGAATCAGGCAGACACGGTCATCTCTCGATAAAAATTCATCCAAAATTCTTGCTAACTCAATAGTTCATTCTAACATAATGGCACACTGGGTCAGGAAGCACAGATGCTTGTTTAAGACCCATTTCCTCCTTCCTTTCCATGGTTATTAGTAATCGTTGCCTTTTGATGGTGCATAATTGCAGCCGGCGCGGATTTAAGAATAACCTTCCATTACCCTGGGATTTTTTCCTTCCTAAGCTTTTACCAACACTCGGTCTTCTAAGGTGGTCACCCACAAAGTACTAACTGAGGTCGATGCAGCTTAACTTCGATAATTGACACGCGCGGCGCAACTAAACCAAGTGCGCTAATCCCGCCGTCTAAACTTGACTAGTGTAATTCACTGCTATATGGCCTACCTTCTTCTCTTTTGCGTTTGCAATGCGTTTAGAATTCTCTAGCACGTGTTGTCTGTTGATCCTCAAGGCTTCAGGCTACCTCTAGTTCCTTACTTAGTAGCCTTCATTAGCTCTTTGTGGTTGAGAGAAATAAGTATAAAATTGCTCTGTTAACTTTCAAAACACTTATCTCTGGTAAACCTTCTTACCTTTCTAATCTCCTAATCCAATATCAACCTTCTCTTAAGCTTCATTCTTCCGATGCCAAACTGCTTAAAAGTCTCAATATTCTCACATCATTAGGTAGACGTTCATTTTATTTCTCGGCTCCTATTGTTTGGAACTCTCTGCCTCCTGATCTTCACTCATGTTATACTACTTCCACTATCCGTTGTAGATTGAAAACACATCACATCCCACCATAGATTTTTCCGTCTTGCCTGACTGTTTTTATGATCACGGGACCAGCACTGTTCAGGATCTTTTGCTTTCTCCTCAGCACATGTTTTTTTTAGATCGTTTATGGTGAATCGATTTGTAATGGCATGTGATGGAGGGATGTCCCTGACATCATCCTGGTATGAGGAAACAAACGTTAAACCTTTATTATTATTATTCATTTATAAAAAGATAAGAATTTATATAGAGAGATAGGACTTTATTTTAGAATTTATAATCATTGCTCATTAGTAAAAATTTGCTAAAGGCGTTTGCTTTTTTTATATCATCGTTATAAAACTGTTAATGTCAGTATTTTGAATATGTCTTAAATTTGCTGTATTTAACTATTTTAATATATACTAGTTATAGAATTGGATACTCTGTAAAAGTAATATTTAAATTGAATACTCTGGAAAAGTAATATTTAGACAGTATGGTATTATGTCTGAAACGCCGAGCAATCAGACGATAAAATGTGTTCTCGTGGGGGACGCTGCGGTAGGGAAGACTGCCATGGTCATCAGTTACACAAGAAATGGCTTTCCTACAGAATATGTTCCTACAGCATTTGACAACTATGCAGGTATACTATTTTCTATAACTACGTATTCAAATATTTTGAATTTTTAAAATAAAATATTAGTAATAGTGATTTTACTGAGGAATATTTTTATAGTTAATAATAAAAAAATAATAAAAATAATGGTTGAACGTCCTTTTCTGATATCAGTGTCGTCCCCGCCGATCATGTGTTGCTTGAAATCGCTGCAAAAAGATATTCAGATCTAGAAGGATTGAAGGAGAGACAATTGCAGCAAAACTATGAATAAGCTTGGTCAAGAACAGGTGAAAGGTGTTATTTCAAATCAAAAACTGAGCTAGAAAAGGAGATGTACAGCTGGGTATCATGAAATTTTATTGAATCATTGTCTAAAACATAACTAATTGGGGTAGTTTGAAGAGAAAAAGTAAGATCCGAGTACAGATCCTTGGGGCACACCACGAAGAAGAGGTAGTTCAGGGGAGCTTTCATTATCTATAATGAGAGGTTGAGCGAGAGATAGGAGAAGATCAGAGAGAAAGCAGTCAGAAATATCAGAGCACGTTTTAAGTCTACTGGTGAGAATGTTATGATCAATGGTGTCGAAGGCAGCCAAAAATCATGTAGTACAAGAGCGGAGTAATAAATTATACACATATATATATATATATTTATAATTATACTAATTTATAATTAGTATAATTATAAATATATATATGTGTATTTTATATATATATATATATATATATATATATATATATATATATACTGTATATATATATATACTGTATATATATATATATATATATATACAAATAGCCTTTTGGAAAATTAGCGTTTGTAGCAAATCTGTGATTTTAAGTGAGTGAAAACTCACACAGAATTATACGAGTTATATATAAAATATAATAAAATATTATATATATATATTTTATATAAAATAATTATATAAATATTTTTCATATAATTTAAAATAATTGTATTTTATAATCTGTCATATGGAGCCATTACAATTTTATTTCAGTGTGCTGCAAGCATATTTTCAGGGTTCATCAAAGAGAATGTAGTTGCTGTATGGGTCATGTATCTAGCTTTTTAGATTTCTCTGTACTGATACAGAAATAAATTTTGGCCAGAATGTTATAGCTGTTAGGTGTATATTGTGCATAATAAATGTAGACTTGGTATATGTTTGCCTATTGTTTCTGTCTCTGCTTAATATGTCTGATTGATGCTATTTTTCCATTTTTCAAATTTTCTTTTGTATGATTTTGCTTTCCATTCAATTCGACTATTTCCCTGTGCATGTTTTCATTTTGTACGGTATATGCTGTATCTAATAAACTTTCTCTCTGCATACATAGGTCACTTTGCTTATATAGTTAATCCACTGTTGTTCTCTATCTGGTGGATGGAGAGCAGAAATTTTGATTTAAAATTTTGATTAGCAAGGCCTTTATTTCTAAACGTAGCCAGACCTGCTGTGACAGTATCCTTTGTGGTACAGAAACAGGAGTTAAACGTAGTTTTATTTACATTTTTGTTCTTTGCTCTTCAGTTGTTGTAACAGTGAACGAGGAGCCCATACAGTTAGAGCTGTGCGATACACCTGGACAGGTTAGACTTGAAAGACCTATGTCATTGAGTACATGTAGCCTAAAATTTTATATTCACTTATTCTATGTCTAGAAATATATAATAATTATTCATTTTAAAACTTGTTCGTTATAAAGCTCAGCAGTTCAGTTCAGTTTATTGAAAGTTCAGTTTCTTTGGAATAATGGAAGTTAAATGAAATTCAGGTTTAATTAAAATTCTAAAAATAAATTCTGTTTGTAACTGCAGTTTACAAGAATGAAGGAAATCATTTAATTAACTTAGTCATTTTAATCCAATTAAAGCCCTTATGAGACACATATAATAAGGATCATGAGATGTTTTATGACAGGATAAGGATCATACTATATGAGAATTTTATATCAGTTTCTGTGACTGTGTGAAACAATAACAGTGATAGCAAATATCCACCATAATGCTTGCATTAAGGCAAGAATGGATTATATATAGGGAGTGGTTTCTTAGTCTGATTTTTCTTAGGTTTAGCTCAAGATTTAGTTTGGTTTAATAAAAAGACTCAGCCTATTTGCTGTGATCATTTTTCTGGTGGATCAGGTTTTCTTATTGATCATGAAAGCAAAAATTTGTAATATGTAAAACTATAAAAAAAAGGTATAAAGCTAATACAGCATCTGTTTCATTTGAACTGTCATGGAGAGTTTGTCTAGGATTCGAACCGATGGTCTTTTGCTTATCAGGCCAGCTTTCTATCTTCTTGATTATCCCACCAGTACATGTACTACTAACAAGCCCTGGCTTTTGAGTCAGAATAACTGTTTTATGGCTACTGCGGGATTGAATCTATGATTAATATTAATCAGAAGACTCTAACTTAATACTGATTTTATTTTTGGCATCTTTCAGAATGACTTTGATCAGCTGAGAATTCTCTGCTACCCGTCTGCCGATGCCTTCTTGCTGTGCTTCAGCGTGGCCAGCCCACAGTCGTTCAGAAACATCACTAGGAAATGGCTGCCTGAGCTACGCACCCACCGCCCTGCCCTGCCCATTGTGCTCGTTGCTACACAGCTAGACCTGCGCAATGACGTTAAGGTTTTTGCTGTTAAATTGTTGTAGTTTTAGATATATACAATCTCTATTTCACCAAATTCATGGCAGTAAGAAACACCTGCAATAGAAATCAAACACAACATAAGTCAGTGTAAAGAAAAACAAAAAGTAAATGTATACAATTAAAATACCAAACTAGAGTACCAATATATAGGCCAATATTTTATTTTTACGAAATCACAAAAACTTAGTACATTATGCAAAATCTACGTGAAAGAGGACATACATACCCATCGACTCTAACTTACGTTGCTTCATGGTTTAGCTTTGCTATTGTCCATCAAATCAGAAACTTATACCTTCTATATTTTGTTGAAGACTCTAAGTTTACGATTGATAATCCATTGTATCAGACATGTTAAAAGGCAATATTATCTGAATGTCAATTTCCTTTTTCAGTAGAGTGTCAGGGCGATACTGTTGAATTTGATCGACGACTACGCTTAAAAATGAAATGAGAAAGCTATCTAACTTTCGGTTGAAGTATGCATGTCATTTGTTTTACTGTATATCTGTTGTTCATATGCACTTTGTATATAACATAGATGCTCGATGTTGTCATGGACAACAGTATCACTCTAATTGTTACTATTTGTTGTTATGTACATGTAATATCTCTACTAATTTGGTATTTCTGTTCCAGATATTAATTGAATTAGCTAATTACGGCGAGAAGCCGGTATCAGAATTTGATGGGAAGAAGTTAATGCGAGACTATCGCGGCATCGTCTCATACATCGAATGCTCGGCTTTGACTCAACAGAACCTGAAAGAAGTCTTCGATAGAGGACTACTGGCGGCTCTAGTTCACCGCCAGTCCTTAGAGGCTTCTGCTGCTGACAAACACGCGTCAATCTCATCCATGTTCTCAAGGAAAATATCTCTTCCGATTAAATCTGTGAAACAAACGGAAAATAACAACGGTAACAGAGGAAGTAAGTTAATGTGGAAATCTTCCATGAATAAGAAACAGAACGGAAAGCTCGGCAAGAAAAGCAAGTGGAACAGTTTTTCTTCGGCAGATAGAGATGGAGGGAGAGAATACTGGAGCGATGGAGATGACTGGCTGAACCGACATCGGACGGACTTATACAAGTGGGACGAAAGTTCTGGAACTATTCCAAACAAAAGTGCTAGCTACGGAAAATTCAACACAGTCGGAGTCCGATTGGGAACTTGGTCAGTCGATCGAAGTGCTCAGGAACGAAAATATGCAAACGGAACAACGAGCTCTTCAAGCGAATTCACAAATTTATCAGCCGACAGAGCTATGCAGTCGCTAACTCGTAATCATTCCTGCAGGTCCAAACCTTACGTGCAAGAATTATCAAATATGAATCAGTTATCCGACAGTCACCTGGAGACTGTGGTTGAGCGCAGGTCGTGGTGGCAGAGTCTTTCCTGTTGCTGCTCTTAAAATTATCAGCTTGACCTCTAGCTCATGGTATTCTATCAAAGTCGCTATATCCTGTGTTAATGTCTGTCATCTTAATGTTATTGTTTCCTGTGTTAATGTCTGTCGTCTTAATGTTATTGTTTCCTGTGTTAATGTCTGTCACCTTAATGTTATTGTTTCCTGTGTTAATGTCTGTCACCTTAATGTTATTGTTTCCTGTGTTAATGTCTGTCATCTTAATGTTATTGTTTCATCCACTATTTGTTCCCAGCTGTAATCCCTGTTTTTCTCTTCTTCAGGTTTTTACTTAATTTAGTATCAATGCCTGAGTTTATATTGTATTTATTAACACTCATTGGTTTATCTTGGTTTCATTTCAATTATAGTCTAATTTGCTGAATAAAGTCCCATCCTATTATGTTTCATCAGTAGGCGAGCAAGAGAGAATGGGAAAAAGTGAAATTTACTCTTTTTCTGACTTTATTTTCTTGTTAATGTAGGAATTAATTGGAGATAAACTGGACAATTTTCTGAATCTCCTTCTCTGCTGCTCCTGATAAATTATGATGCAAGTCCAGTTAGGTCCCGCTCAGATATTCTTTAAAATTGACATTTTGCTGTCAATTTCTACGTGGAAGAATTATACAAATTATTTAGAGATTCCAGAAAATTCAAATTTTAACTACCATTAAAATATAACATATTATAAGAACGTATAGAATATATATTATATATATATATATATATATATATATATATATATATATATATATATATATATATATATATATATATATATTGTGTTATTAGAATATTGTTTGACTTTCATAATAATCTGATATCTTTCTTTTCTGATATTTATTAAGTAAAAATTTGCTGGGATAATGATTAAAATATGTTTCAGAGTATTTATTACATTTGAAATGTTGATATTTATTGATATTTTGGACAACTCTGTTTGCTTATCCTTTGTAATCAAACCCTAGTGCTCCACCATGCTTATTCAATCATTAGAGTATTGTATTGAAATATCGAAACATTGTGTATCCATGTGTTGCTGAGATGTGCTGTTCACTCATTGGCTGGATTTATAGCTATGTGCATGTATTTTATGATGCTATGTACATGTATTCTCAGCTCAATTTTGCAAACTATTTCCTAACCTTTGGCTCAATTTTAAAATTTTATTGGCTGGTTGAAAGAGAGATGCCATTAATTTTTTTATTATAGGAGTAAGCAATTAAATATAGTGATTTATATTTTTAATGGCTTTTTAATTGAATGTTGTACTTATACTATATATATACCTGTACAAAGTGTACATACATTTACATATTTATACAGGTATAATTTTATATATTCATATATATATATATATATATATATATATATATATATATATATATATATGAATATATGAATATATGAATATATATATATACAGGGTGAGTAAAAAGAAGTGATAACACCTACAAAAAGTTTGAATATCTCAGGTTATTGTTAATATTTTCAAATCAAACTTTTACCAATTACTTAAAGACTAATTTTTGATGAGTTGGCCAATTTTTATCCATTTTAATAGATATATTGGCCAGTTATGAAAGTTTCAGCAGAGCAACCCCCTCCCCTTTTTGAATATACTGTAAATAAAAATTATATTTTATCTTTTTGGCCCTGAAAAGGTTCGAATTTGTGGTTCAAAAAGAACCAATTGTATCTGCTAGCATTACTGCCCATTCGATATGCTTTCCTCCAGCTGCTACGCAGGACTGCAGTAGCTTTCGGAACGCTAGGACAGACTTGTTGATTCCAGCTTAGGGCAGTCTCTCCCAAATTGACTGTAGCACTTCCTGCAGTTCCGTCTTGTTTTTAGGCTTCGACTGGTGTTTCTGATAGATAGATAGATAGGTGCAGCATTGTTCCCCAGACATGGTAATCCAGAGGATTTTGATCGGGTGAGTTCATAGGCCATTCACTCTTCTTGATGAAGTATGGATTTCTCTCGCTGATCCATTCCTGTGCATGACGTGATGCATGAGCCGGAGCATCATCCTGTTGAAAGATGAAACCATTTAGTAGAAGAGCATTGCAATCATCAAACAGCTTGGGAAGTTAAGTATTGATGTCATACTCAGCGTTCACACTTTCCTTCTCGCTAATGAAGTGCAATTTGCCCTTACCGTTGTAGCAAACGCTATTTTTAGGTAAGAAATGGGGGTTGCTCTGCTAAAACTTGTATAACTGGCCAATCTATAGATCAAAATGAATGAAAATTGGCCACCCCATCAAAAGTTAGTTCTTTAGTAATTGGTAAAAGTTTGGTTTGAAAATATTAACAATAGCCTGAGATATTCAAACGTTTCGCAAAGTGTTATCACTTTTTTTTACTCACCCTGTATATATATATATATATATATATATATATATAGATATATATATTATATATATATAATATATATATATATATATATATAATATATATCTATATATATATACTGTATATATATATATATTATATATATTATATATATATATATATATTCAGTGTGTATATATGCCTATTATACATGTATAATTAGTAAATTATAAATTATGTGTATTTTATATATATATATATATATATATTATATATATATATATAGAGAGAGAGAGAGAGAGAGAGAGAGAGAGAGAGAGATATAGAGATATATATAGATATATACGTGTATGCATATATATATATATATATATATATATATATATATATACTGTATATATAATATATACAGTATATATACTTACAGCATATATACAGTATATATGTCATATACTATATATATATATATATTTAAATATAAATATATATATATATATATATATGCATATATACGCATACATATATATATATATACATATATATATATATATATATATATATATATATATATATATAAAGTATATGATGCATTTACTTGTTTAATTGAATATACAACTCTCGAGAGTGTTTAGCAGGCGTGTCATATGACAATATTTAAGCAATCATATTTGTTGTTGTCTTAACGTGAGATATAATTAGTGTTGTACCAACTACATGTTGTTAACATTTCTGTTGGCTCAGAATGCTTCTGTTTAATTTAATGTAAGGTCAGGGATGCAGTCGACTTCAAAGTCTTAATTTAGGCCGAAACGTAGGT
This sequence comes from Enchytraeus crypticus, assembly GCA_905160935.1. NCBI lineage: Eukaryota > Metazoa > Annelida > Clitellata > Enchytraeida > Enchytraeidae > Enchytraeus > Enchytraeus crypticus. Next base: position 465,691 of record CAJHZI010000385.1, read on the forward strand.
TTTTTATCACCTGGTGGATGAATCTTAAGTTAATTAATTTCTTGCATATCATCTCAATATATATTGTTGTCTGTGGTGTTTGGATACGTATTCTAGCATTCAGTAAATGTTGTGGCACTGATTCTAATTCAAATAGGCTGAACCGGTGGCTTGTTGGAAAGTTGTTCAATAGTGGATCATTAGGTGACGGTTCAAATCCTTTGCTCTCCTCGTCACTGACTTGCTATCGAGCAATAAATTCATGCTAAACTGGGCTTCAACTTGTAATTGTTACTAAATGGTTTATAACATTAAACTTGCGCTAAACTTCTGGCCAGGAGAAGATACTATAGGCTCCATACAATCCTAATGTTTCTTTAATCTTTCTATTGATATATCCTATTTGTTATTTTATGCAACAGGTGCACTTATTGCAATATTGAATCAAATTTCAGATATTTTAATTTATCTGTTTCATGTTCATATATTAATTAACTAGCTTGTAAATATCTTTAATACGCAAAACATATATGTTTAATTAGTTTATCTTCCTATCCAAATTTTATTTAGACCAACCCATCTCTGGTACAGCCTTTGGTCTAGTTTTTCATCTACTCAGCTTAAATAATATGGCGCATCAGCATTAATTCTGAAAACGACTCAACTGCTGTAACTCTCAACTTTAATTAATTATTATTAATTAATTCCTTTTATTAATTAGTCTTTTTAGCAACTTAATGGATGTAATTGCAGTATTAAGTTCGTTTATGGATGGAGTAAATAATACTTTTGGAAGCTTTACCTAAACTTATGACATTTTGCGGTCTTTTGCCGTGTTTCATAATTGTGTGGCCTTTGCTACCAGTGCTTTAATCCTTGTCGTGGTATTCATTTAACTAATAGACTGGAAGTCTGAGCTGTCTGGTAGAGCTAGTTTAACTTAATGTTATCAGTGCTAATTATTTCTAAAGATCTTAGTGATTAAGTTGCCCTTTTTGTATATCAGTGTCGTTGTATTTTTAATTTAATTTTGCCAACGGCTGGAGCCATTGGCGATGGCGGTAAGATATTCGACCGCGGATCAGTATGTGCGGGGTTCAAATCATAGGCTCGCCCGTCACTGACATCGCTTTCGAGTGAAGAAACTGACGCTCACATTAGCTTTTTAAATTTACTTGAATATAATTATGACTGTTATGATTTAAGATATTTGCTGTTATGTCGATACTATGCTCAGTATGTACCATTTGAGCTTTATTTATGATTTTGTTCTGCATCATCTGTCTTGTATTATCAAGCAATCATTAGCTGTTATTAGCTACTGCGCAGCTCTCGACGTCACGTGATCAGTGATGGGAAGAAAAATGGATATACACATATATCGTTTATGAGTTGATGAACAAAACTTCAAAAATTCTGCTAATATGCATGTATATTAAATCTCGTCCTGTTTTCATGGTAACGTGGCATTTTCGATATTAAAATTTTTCTTTCGCTTTCGTATATAGTATAGACTTGTCCTAGGGTTAGAGCTAGGAGATGTTTAAGGCTATTAGAGGTTGTTGTTGTTGTGAAATGAGATCGCTATATAATGGCTAGTGGATCTGCTGTACATTGTAATCAGTTCCTCTTATAACGGATAACCCGTGTCAAGAGAGCTTAACCTCTTCTGGTAGTGTTACTACTTGTAAATAAAGAGAAAAACAATCCTCATCTTCCGACGTATTGGTGCTTGATGTATATTATTTGCATAGCCATTTTACTATTAGCAAATGGATGCTCATTGCAATATTAGATAGAATGTGAGCGTTACTGAATTGCTAGCAAAATTCCTATTTATAATAATTATTAACTTTTTTGTTAAATATTTTCTTATTGAGATTTAGGAATGGGATTGTGGAGTTTTCTATAGTGTCTTGGCTTTATGCAGGTCTGTATTTGTGCAATAGTTATATGTTTTAGGTTAAGTTTATACAGAAAGCAGAAAGCATCTTTTCATCTCTACCGCATATCGGGTTCTAGATACATATTCTCTTCGTATAAGCTAGACTCATTGAGCACATCTTCGATCTTTCTAACTTACATTTTATGCATTCTCAAGGGCAAAGGTCATGTGCCCTTTGTTATTATCTGCAATAAGGGTTTTTACGAAAATTTGCATATGAAGAGATTGATTTGTTTCTGAGTAATCCAATTTATTCACTTCAAACTCAAACTATTGTAAATTTTCTTATATTTTCTAAATGCATAAATATATTGTTTATCCGCACTAACTGTCTAATCCTCTCTGAAGATATCATCAATTACTTAGACGATAGAGATTTAAAATCCCTGTAAACACGTTCGGCTGTTATTGTAAGAACTTCATTTCTAGAATAATAATAATAATAATAATAAATAATAAAGGTTTAACGTTCGTTTCCTCATACAAGGATGATATCAGGGCGTCTCCCCATCACATGTCACTACAAATCAATTCACCCCAAACGATCTGAAAAACATGTGCTGACGAGAGACTATACTTTTGATGTAAGACGATAATAATGTACATAGATCAAGATGTGCTTGGTTCAAATCGTGGGCTCGCCCGTCACTGACATCGCTTTCGAGTGAAGAAACTAACGTTAACATTAGCTTTACCATCTTTTTAGACACGGTTGATACTGGTTTAACTGCGTCTCTCTGAAGCTTCATATTAGTTAACATCCAGTATTCTCTTATTCTCTATGAAAAAGACTTACACTTTATGTCGCGCATTAGACTATATGCAGAATATTTGATAGCTTAGTTGTCTGATGAGCGGTAGGCTATCGGTTAGAAACCCAACCGGACCATCTCAAACTGGCGGTGAGGGAAGAGACTTTCAATTTGGATTTGTTATTTTATGCTCCTGCTTTGTAGACATCAGGAGCCGTGTTGATCTAAATTATTGTCTTAATTATCAGGTACTGCATAAAGGCTTAAACTATTTTCGTGTTTAGAATAATTATGTTTCTTATTTTGGTTTCTTTTGTTTGTTCCATGTTTATATGTGGCTAACGTTTACCCCAATTTGAAGACTTGTGTATGGCTTTATTCCATTAGATACTTGCCCTTCTATTTGTTTACAGATTGTTCTGGAGATGTTTTTGAAGATAAATATTTTAGCTTTTTGATTGTTTGTGAAGTTAGTGGGCGTACTTTTCGTAGCTAATAATTTGCAATCCGTGATCATATCCGGATATTTAAGTGATATGATCATATCCGGATATTTGAATGATATGATCATATCCAGATATTTGAGTGATATGATCATATCCGGACATTTGAATGATATTATGATATCCGGATATTTAAGTGATATGATCCTATCCAGGTAATTGAGTGATATGATAATATCCAGATATTTAAGTGATACTATCATCCTGATATTTGAGTGATATGATCATCATCTGGACTTTGATATGATATAAATTGATAAATTAATTTCGTTTCGATCTGTTGATCTGAGTGATACTAGATCAAATGTAGCAGTGATGTGTCATGTGATTAAATATTCCTGCAAATAAACGATAAAATCACAGTTGCAAAATATATTATCCATAAATTCAGAGTTTTGCTGAAAATTATTATATTCGCTAATTTGAATTTTATATTTGTGCTTATTTTTTATTTGAGAACACTTGTTGTTGTTATAAATATTTACATTAACCTGCATTCGTATATGCTATGTGCTCAAAATGCGTAAGAAAGATTTGAGGAAGGTTTCATTACTGATACGTTCAGAGTACAGCTGCTGAAAATTGATAGACTAATAAAACCTAATTGTTTTAATGTTACAATATGCTGAACTTATCTTTCTCTCTCTTAATGCACTGCCTACTGGCAGGTCCATGGTACATAACGCCTCCGCTCTTCTCTGTCTTCCGCTTTCCCCTTCAAGTCCACATATGAGTGGATCTTTAAATCATCCAACATACCTAATCTCAGCCTGCCTCTGCCTTTATTTCCTTCCATTCTGCCTTCTACGACCTCTTTTTTTAGACTTTCCCCTCAGAGAATATGTCCTATCCAACTCTTCTTTTAAGCATACATGATGGGCGATCAACTAGATAGGTTTTTTTAAAACCTCTTTGACGATTTACCTAGTTTGTGTGCATATTTGAGTGTATTTTTGAAATAAACATAGTTCTCTCTCTTCTTCCTATTGCTTAGAACTGGTAGACTTAAAATATTTAATATGTTTAATCTAGATATAATTAAATTCTTTAATTCAATTTAATTTTGCTAGTAATTTGTCCATTATTTCCATGGACCTACTGGCAGGTCCATGGTATATAACGCCTCCATTAGCGTGGAGGCGTTATATACCATGGACCTGCCAGTAGGCAGTGCACTAAGAGAGAGTAATTTGTCCACGATAGAGAAATAGGAAATTACATAAATATATAAACAATAAATAAAATAAAATAATAATAAAATAAAAAAATCCTTGCCAATGTTCAGCCCTTCGTGCTATGATCATTTCATATTTTATAGAAGTGTAGCAATTGCATTATAACAAACTAAAATAAAAATAAAATTAATACTACAAATTTGGATGTTTGTAATCTCTGAGTGCTATGTAACGGTTCTCAACCCGTGGTTATTACTCCAGCTCTCTCGGTTCAGTTGATCGCTATATAAGGCGATTGCATTAACTTTTTAAAGTGCTTAATTGGTTAATTTGTGTAAATTGTGTTAATTATAATCAATAAGTTGAATACTGATTTATGTGAAGCTGTAAATGTCTGTAATTAGATTATGGTGTTAGCCTGACAATGCAATATTGCTACCGATCCTAGTTAATATATTTGTATTAAATTAGTACGGAGATAGTAATACATTGCCCACCACTTGCGCTTTATGAATTTTTAATAGTTCTTCGGTAACCAAAAAGTTTATTACTGATTTATGTGAAGCTGTAAAGGTAGTAATTAATAAGCCTAGTTAATTAAAGCAACATACGTCCTGGTCGTTTTGATAGATTGTTCAACTACCGGGTGACACGAGAGATTGGGAAACTTGTCATGTGCTGTAGGCCTATATATTGAATTCTTCTGCTACCTGCACAATCGCTGTACTTGTTAGGCCTTACGAGAACGAGTTACCCATTTTATTGTATACTGCTTGTATATTTATGTCTACTACAACGATTGCTGCTGATTGATTATTTTAATTGTAAAAGGCAGACGCGTAATTATCAGTTATGCTAATGATAATCTTTACCGTATGTTATGATAAAATAAATAGGATATTTTCTTTTGTGCTCTCCCTGCTCTTAATTTTATTTATAATTTCAGTGATACGATTTCTAATTATTATCGTAGGATATGGATATGTAATTGGCTGGACCCCATGGCGATGTCGGTAAGATTTTCGATCGTGGATCAGTACGTGCGAGGTTCAAATCCTGGGCTCTCCCGTCACTGATATCGCTTTCTAGTGAGGAAACTGACGTTAACATTAGCTTTAATAGCTGTTTGATAGATTTTATCTGTTTTCTGCACGTACGTAGCCTTTCTGTAAAAGACGACTTATTCAAATCAGAACCAATTGTCGCACACAATCAGTTCTCTAGCTGTTCAAGTTGTACTCACTGTCCAGTCATCAAGGTTGTTGAGCATAGATAGCGGCAGATATACTATATATATATATATATATATATATATATATATATATATATATATATATATATATATATATGTCACCTTTGTCTTCGGTTTGTTCGTCATCATCTTCATCATCATCTTTTTCGTCATCATCATCTTCATCATTTGCGCTAGTTTCATTATCTCAGACATTCAGCTCCCGATGAACCCATTTTTTAATATCCCAGATCCAATGCGTACCGTAAGATGCTATGTTTGTCGAATCATATATTTGGAAACTAAAATCCGATACATTAATCAATTTAGGAATATTAACGTATAGTTTAATCTGTTTCCGCTCATACATAAATCATCACTGTGAAGGTTAACTTAAAAGCTTTATGGAACATTCAACAAGAGGATATGCAATTAAATAATGCAATAAGTTCGAGAAAAAATTCAGATAAAGGTAACTAGAATGCGCAATGAGATTTTTAAAAAATCCGGTAAATATAATTAGACTAAAAAGTAAACGCCCATTATAGTGAAATAATCAACTATGTTGTCAATGATGATACATGTATCTATCACTTATAATACCGCACGTTAAACCATTAGGCAATTTATACCATTTTCATTATAACCGGTCCAGCGAATGACCGAGATTTTACTCTCAGATCAGCGCGGGTGGGATTCGAACCCACGACAGTTCAATACACCTCTGGATCTTATGACTGCGCAATAAGCTCGATAAATAATTGAAATAACCGCCATTGGACTACGCAATGAAATCGAGAAATAATTAAGCCAGCGATTCAGGGACATATGTACTTATAATTATGCGCAGTTGATTAATGATTCAATTACTCTGACAGTACGGAACCGATGTCATTGCGACACAGTGCAGTGAATGACGACCGGTAATAAGTCGTCATCGGGCTTTTGATCGAAATTTCGCCGGAGAATTACTTAGCTTACGGAAGTTACTGGCTAATGAAATAATTTCTTCGTTTAGCTTCAAATGTTCTGTAATGCTGTACTAGGAAGATCGATTGATTTATGAATATCGTTGAAGTCATTGCATTCATTATTTGAGAGCTCTATTACTGTATGTTAATTAGATCAGTCAATCAATCAATGTATGAAATTATAAATGATTGTCAGAACAAAGGTTGATATATAAAGCCATATAGAGTCAAGTTACCTGCAATAAAACCCTTTACTATTCCGATCATTTCCAAACAGCTTGTTTAGATTTGGGAAGCTTAATGTTCAGAGGTATACATGTATAGCCTAGTATAGCACAGATTTATGGGCTAGAGCCAGTGGCGATGTCGGTAAGATATTCGACCGCGGATCAGTATGTACGGAGTTAAAATTCTGGGCTCGCCCATCGCAGACATCGCTTTCGATTGAGGAAACTGACGTCAACATTAGCTTTTATGGGCTACTGATTCTATTTTAGTTCTATCTGACAACACCTGCAGTTGCCGGTGGGTTGAACTCGGGAGTCTACAGGTTTGAGGCTACTATGAAATAAATTTGCATGTATATCTAAGTAGACAATAACGCCTAGTTAGATTTACCTACGGTTTAAGCCTTAGTCGAGCTGTAGTTTCAACTTTAAGTTTGACTGAGTTTGCCTAATTTAAAGTAAAGCTGAAGGTCGAAATAAAAATTTAATTGGACCAGAGGCATCCGCTTTCTGTGTTTATACGTATCATTGTCTCTTGGAGTAAATAATTGAATGGAGAAGTAGTGTGTGCAAACCGAAATATATCACATGGAAATCCGAAGGGAGCTATTTAAGTTTGGGATTCTTTTAGAATAATACTACGGCTCACCAGAGGATTGCAGTCCGGTAGTGGGACATTACACGGACATCCGTAACAATAATGTCGCTTCCATTAGAGCTGCGTGGTAATTGAATAATGACTTACTGTGCTTTGAATCCGGGAAATAATCCGTAACCCGTAGGAACATAGTAGAAAACAGCGGACTACTGCCAGGGTATCTTTAAACATCTGAAAAAAAATTTCTTCTCTTCTTCTCTTAGTGCAATGTTCAAAAAGCTGATCCAGTGCAAATATTTCTACCTCACGATTATACTATATTACACACTGTGCTATATCGCACATTGTACTACATTGCGCACTGTACTATATCTTGCACTGTATTATATTAGATACAGTACTATATCGCTCACTGTACTATATCACGCACAGTACTATATTACACACTGTACTATATCTCACACTGTACTATGCTTGCGCATTGTACTATATCTTGCACTGTACTATATCTTGCACTGTACTATATCACACACTGTACTATATCACACACTGTACTATACCACAGGTAATTGACAAGATACTAATCTAAACTGTGCTGTTTCATTTGCGGATTGAATATAATACAATGGATATTCAACGTTCAATACGTCGCAAGAGTACCCGAGAGACTACTCGAGAAAGATATAGCTATGTTATGTTCTCAGGTAATAGAGGAAATACAAGGATACGAGATACTATTTGTACACGTAGTGAACGTAACACCGTCTGAACAAGGCCCCGCATGAACAAGGCCCCCTCTGAAGACCGATGTGCTTATGCGGTGACTGGCGAGAAATTAAAGCTTTTTGCTGTACTCTATACGTTGAATGAAACTAAAATAAAGAAAAACCGTGAAGACGCTGTATCTCAAAGCATCACTCAGTATCTACCTGAGCCTCCTTCTATAAACTCGTGCGGTTGTCGATAGATTTATTCTGCAATTCGATCGAAACACATGAAAACACAAATCATAGTCTTCGGACTCTCAACTGATAAATTTTCAAACCAAACACATAATAAAAACATTCCATTTATTTCATACTCGATAAATTACCCATATTTCTGTCCAACCAGCAACCTTGCACAACTACAACACGACAAAAACGAAAATATTTACATGCGTGTCGTTACGCACACATAGCAATACGCATGTTTGTCGTTGCAAACACACACACGTACATATATACGCGTGTGTAAATCTTGCGTTCGTATAAGTTTGAATAAGTTAGTATAAGTTCGATATTAAACAATTTATTGAACATTACGAAGAGAATTCAAATGAATTAATCTTGCGCTTTTTGAGTACATTGCGAAGAATGATTAATAGTTGATGCATAGTACTACATGTAGGTATCTATTGTAATATACGTATTGTATTACAGAGATTTAACGCATACTATAATATAGTGACATCTAACATAATATATATCATTCATAGTGCCATAATTATGCATAAACCGCTACCAGTTCATTGTCAAATGTCCACGTTAGCGGTCTGTGAATATCCGAGGCTTTACTCTCCTATAGACCTTTTATAATATGTATTGGTAACTCTGCTCATTTAATAAACAAAGCCTAGCGGTGGAAGAGTGGGGAGGGGTGTGTGCTTATCTTGACGGCTGGCAATAATAATAACAACAATTAGAGTGCTACAGTCATCAATGACAACATCGAGCACTATTGAGACCAAATCAATCCGGAAAGCAAAAACAAGGTCCAAAACGGTGCAAATTCAAAAATCCAGAAAATCAGTCGAAAGTCATCAAATAAACAGGTGCTCACGGCAATGCTCAGTATATTCGCATATATCTTTATTATGTATTTATTCATTTATTAACAGAATGGTAAAAAAAATAAAAAATAGAACTTATATTTCAATTACCTATCAATTGATGATAAACATGTCTCAATTTATATTTAAAATGTGTACATAGAATATTTAGAGGGCATATATTACATTTTAGGATATATTTCACTGCAGTTGCCTTCCGCAAAACAATAAAGTTTATCATTGCACGGTGGCGCCCTTCCACGAATTAGTATATATATATATATATGATATATATATATATATATATATATATATATATATTGTGATTTTTCAAAGTAAACACCTTTTATAAACGGTCCATAAGCTCATTCGTGAATGAGCTTATGGACTTCACCATACGCTCAACACATGCTCATAGAAATTTTTTGATTCTATACATTAAACTCCTGTTGTACAGGCATAGGCATATACAAAGTATACACATACGTAGAGAAATAATTATACAAAGTATACGCACGAATATGTAATTTTATTTAGAATACCTTCAGGAAGTAAAAAGAAAACAGCGTGTTTCTTCACAGATGGCAGCAGAGACTATAAAAATGCTAAAGCGCTGCATTGTTTTCATAACTGACTTTATTTAATACTGTATTAATACAATGCAAAAATACTATCAATATCAGTGTCACTAAATTAAAAAGAAACCATTTAATGTAAAATGATATGAAGAAGCTGTCATATTGAAAGTTAACTGAAAATTTAGATACAGCGTATCAAATATTAATAGACTAGATTTATGGTAAATTCTTACTCTCTTGTCTAGCTTGTTATATATTAATGTCATCATTAATGCTTTACTTATAACTTGATTTCAAGATAATATTAAATATACTGAAGATTATGGTGTAACGAGTAATGTTTTATTAATTATGAACGATGCTATCAATATGAAAAACTAAATTTTTGTTACCAGAGCAAGCAAAATTCGTAGATTGTTTTGGTTATAATTACTATGATACATTTACCCTGTAACAAAGTTAATGCCCATAAAGGGCCATAGTAGTATTCCGTCCTATACACAGAGATCTAAAGACTTTTGTGGGCACATGTAAATCCAAAGGCATATATAAGGACCCATAAACATTATATACCATAAGTTTAAGTTTTACGATCCTAAAAACACTTTTCCCAATAAATACATTATTTAACTTATTCCAATTTAAACTATTAACTATTACTTATACCGCTAATTTCTCACTCTCTCTCTCTCTCTCTCTCTCTCTCTCTCTCTCTCTCTCTCGCTCTTTCTCTCTCAATTTAATGTTCAGTCATATGTCAAGTCCAAAGTATATTATTACACTTATACTCAATTTTGCTTTCAAGCTCTGTAAGATTACTCCCTAGACGAAAAATCTAACCTAGCATAAAAGCAACGCCTTTGTCAATCCTTAATGCAGCCTTTAGCTTTGGAAAATGTTTACGACATGTGCAGTTTACGGTGGGTCTATTCTTAATGGCTAGGACACAACACGCGCTACTAATTTGGTGTTAATAAAATGTCTACTGTAGGATTAGACATCAGTACTACAACGCTGTATCCAACAGAGAGCTGAGGCCTGCTAGGGATTGACTGCGAGAACTGACTGCGAGAATTGACTGAGGGAATTGACTGCGGGAACTGACTGCGGGAACTGAATGTGGGAACTGACTGCGGCAAATGACTGCGGGAATTGACTGCGGGAACTGACTGTTGATATATAACTGACTGCGTGAATACACTTCTGGTCTATAACTGACTGCGTGAATTGACTGCTGGTCTATAACTGACTGCGTGAATTGACTGCTGGTCTATAACTGACTGCGGTTACAGACTGTCACACTTGTAACGTCATCAGATCTCTAACGTCTCCAGCAGTGTTGACTCGTGACATCCGAAGGAAGCAGAATGGGCAATCCAAAATTCACCATTGATCAATTAAATAACTCAAATCACCAATATGTTGAAGAGAGTTCGTTAGAAACATTAAAATTGTAGACTTAATATTTTGTTGGTAATTTAGTAAAAACTGCGCAGAAGTCGCATTTTTGCTTACGTTTACGGCGGCATTGTTGCATTTATTACTGGACAGTCTAAATAAACTAAACTACGGCTAAATTGCACATAATAAGCTCGTTTACAATTTCCTAGTCTGTCACCAATACGTGTTTAAAGCAGTGACATGCGAACTTTTCCATTACACACAAACTGACTGTTGACATACAGAACAAATACAGATATAGTCTAATTTTATTGAGGAATGGATGGATTTATAGCAAAATTTAACCCAAACAAATTGACTATCCTGCGTGGATATCTTGCATGTGTCCCATTCCTGCTGAATCCATCAATCCACCATTACTTCCGGATAAAAGTCTTCCAGAATTGCTACCATCACCATCCAAGCTCAGCCGTCCTCCGCCGTAAGCTTCGTCTCTCATTGGTAGAACAGAGTCACGTGGTAGCATCATCATGCCGTGATTGGTCAATCCTGAGCGTGACGTCATCATTGATGACCCTGGAATGTATTGAGAATTGGGCGTGGCTGAACTTCTAAAGTGACCAATAGAACCGAAGGATGACGATTGGGGGGAGGAGCATAGTAGGTCTGGCGAATTCATACCCGAGAAACCTGTTGAAGTCACATAAACAAATTCATTATAATAATAAAACAAAATAATAGGATAAATTGGAAACTGAACTGCAATGTAAACAATTTATTATAAATTAATTTTATATTATATATTTTTATTAATAATATCAATTATTTATTTATTATTTATTATAATTAATTAATTAATTAGTTATTATTTATTTATCTACATTAGATGATTAGATCATTACGGGAGATAATGTTAGAGTGAGAACGTTATATACTCATGCGGCAATTTCCGTTCTTTGTGAAATAGACAGATATTAATTTCTAAAATACAAGAAGATGATCCGCTTATTATGAAATTTCATTCAATTCTCTCTTGTATCCATGGTTCTAGCATTTCGCGGTGTCCAGCTGTTGAAGTTTTCTACCACCAGTTTCTACAATAGAAAGCTCTCATTGTTCGCCAGATGACAGCTCTTACAGTAAAAAATTCAACAGTTAACCCAAATCGGCCTTTTACGAAAATATCGACAAAGTCTTTCAGACTCTTTCTTAATATACCAACTCCATCCTTTCCCCTCTGTTCTGTTAATGCAACAGGTCCAAGGTATACATTACTGCTTGCTATTAGCATTCACGCTCTCTAGACAGCACTCCATCGATCAATGAGTTGATCCAGTTACGAAGTGCTGTCATTTCTAAACTTTAATAAAGCCTTTAGATTAGATAGATAGATAGATAGGGAGATATATTTTATTTTAACGAAATCACAAAGAAATAATGCAATATGTAAAAGCGACGTGAAAAGAGGACATACATGTAATATATAGGCCTAAATATATATTAATATCTATAGGCCTTATATATATATATATATATATATATATATATATATATATATATATATATATATATATATATATATATGACAAGTACTGCAATCAGTTGATATATTTTACATTAATCCAGACAAAACATAGGAAATTAATTAACAAAAACATCACAGACTGACAACATCTGATTAAAATTATTAACTGAAAATGCAATAATATTAATGGAATGAACAATATCCATTGAATTTCTGACATTTCAATTAGGAAGTTCTACAACATATCATAGGTTTAAAAGATGGACATTAAAGATCGCTAGTTGTAGCGTTTAAAAAATTATCTTAAATAGAAACAGTAGATGCACACTTTTCAATCACGATTAAGTTGAAATCAATTGTACTAAAATACATTGGCCCTGACAGAAACGGTTCAGCTAAGATTCAAACCTATGGCCTCAGGTTTTGCAGATATGTACACTATCAACTCGCTCAACCTATCGGTTCGATTAATCAAACAATCAATATAGCGATTAATCATTCAATCATTATCAATCAAGCAATGGAGTTATGGTTATAAAAAACCTCTATGAACTGCACGAGTTTACATTCAGTCGACTTCGGAAATACGTTCCATCTACCCTGGCAAGCCGTTAGAGTGCAAAAGAGCAAATGCAGCAAGTGAGAAAATGATAAGATAAAGTGGGAAAAGACGGAGGCATCTACACGGTTAAAGAAACCTTTTCTTAGCGCAGCCTTTCACAAGACGTTCGTCAAAACCCATCCGGTTCATTCTATTCACACTCGTCGCTTAGTGTCGTCAACAATGATTGTTATTGCAAGGCGTCTTATCGCGGCCATTGTAACTGCTTTGTAATCGATCGGCGGCGCAGCTGCAAGCATTCAAGCCAAACAGGTGAAGGGGGATCCAAAACGCCGATCTTCTTTTGTTGGTCGATCGAACCATTGCACTAGGCGGCCGTATTGGCGGCAGGATGGTAACGTCCAAAGATTTGCGGCTCTTTCTCGACCGGCCCTCACCGTCGTGTATGCGTAGAGCACTGATAGTATCAGATATTAATCTATTACAATGATAAGTAGCGATTTAGTTAGATTACTTCAAAAGTGACTAGAGATTAATTAAATCTTTCACGACAGCACAACTCTTAAGGATCCTGAAATATTTAACAAAATTAGGATTAAGATCGACAGATGATTTGGGAGTGACAAAAAAACTGTCTCATTGAAAATAAACTGTTGTAGATGGAAGCGTAAGATCAAAACCAACGATCGTGGAATTAAAAAGCTAGTGGAATAGACGCATCATCATCATCTTCTTCTTCTCTTGAATCCCAGTTTAACTAGGGCCGGGATACGAATAGATCTGCTTCCATTCCTTTAAATTTTGTAGCAATGTCTGGAGCTCAGGCGCTCACTAGATGAATGCCATTTCTGACGTTGGTTTGGATCTAGTTTTTATGTCGCCTTTAAGACACATGCAGTACATGGATGGTCTATTCTTCAAGCAACCCGGACACGAAGGAATAGCACATCAAGCAAAATAAAATCTAATCTATGTAATCTAATAATAATCTGTGTAATCTTAGCTAAAAATGACAAATTAATTCATAACTATAAACTGTTATTGACAATACTGTAAAACTTAAAATACGACGTGAGACTCTACTAGGGATCTCTCTCGTACAAGAGTAACAAAATAAATAGTATAATAAAATAAAATAAAATAAAGAGTCTAATTAATAGAAGAAAGTCAGGGTCGTCAAACATTACATCTAGAAATTATATCTTGACTGAGCCGGCCGAATATGTGTATGCCGTCAAACAGCGGATCGGCATAAATTATGTTGAGTTCAAATCCAGCGCTACATCAGTCGCTGACACGGTTTCTAGACAAGAAACTGACGTTAAACTTCGCTTTAGAGTTTAGAATCTTAACTGCCAAAAGGAAGAGATATACGAACTAAGCTATTTCTTCGATTACATTTTGCCGTACGAAGTGTGCCAATTAATCAATTCATTAGTCGATTACGGTATGAGAATTTATCGTCCGGTTTCTAGTGCTGGCGATGATATCAGGACGTATCGAACAAGTTATTATTCAGTTGCCCGCGTCAAAATGCAGTGAGTTTCTCTTCAGCATGCTGCACGCTATATATGCATCTTTATTTACTAGAAATGTGGTAGCATAACTACAATAAATACACAATATAAAGTGCACTATACAAAGTGACACCATGTTCAGCGAAACAGGGCAAAGAGATAAAATGTTCGAAACGAAAGTTTCTGTTCAGAATGCTGCACGCTATACCGCACCGCTCCCGCAATAATTCAAACACCCAACTACGCGCGCCAGATGAAAAAAGCAATTGTTGCGAGGCACTCAGTCGTAAACGTCAGTAACAAAGAAATTGACATCATCCGATTTGAAAACGTCATTGTCTGAAACAGTCGCCATCGCTGCTATTCATAGCAAAAGATCAAAGCTGGAGAGATCAGTCGAAAAGAACGATGATTGGAGGTACAGCAAGGTCAGCATATGGTGATTAAAAGAAGCCCATGAGAGCTGTTTGACACTTTCAGTGATGATAATCGTGATCATAATGCAGTCAAAAGGAGTTGCTTTGACTCCGTGACCCCGCGACCTTTCAACCGGTTTCAAAGTGAGCAACATTATCGGAAGGTAATGTAGCAAAAAGCGTTATTCCGCCCTGGGCGGTTTGAAGTTTTCGTAAATGTAGATAAAAGGCGACTGTATGTAAAAATAAAAATTTGTACAACCCTTACACTTGTACAAACCTAATCGAATTTGTTCAAAATAAATAATCCCAGTTATAAAGTACAACGTTAACTTTTATTTTAAAATTTTCTTTGTTTCCGGATATGAGTTACATCGTCAACTTCTATTTTAAATTTATACTGGGTTTCTATTCGGCGTTCTTATGAACTGTACTGCATACTTCATCTTTAGCTTTAAGAATTTTGAAATATTGAAATTACTGGTTATCCATAAATGAATAGATAAGATATTTCACAGTAATATTAATAAAAAGACAAAAACACCGTCGCTGTTAGCATTGGCAACGATGGCAATATATTAACATTAAAACTTTCGGGCGAATGTAAAAATGTTAATTAAATAACAAAAATAGAGAGAAATAAAGGATGAAAGAAGGAAAATATTGGAAAGGAAAGAAGGTTTTTTTAATATACATGTATATATAGTTCTGATGAGACCTTGTTTCAGTAGAATTTTATTACAAGATAGTAGATTCTATAATATATCTACCGTTTTATTTTGGAACATTTCTATTTAAGTTCTACATTTGGTAATAATTTGATAATATTGGCCTACTCTTGAAAAAACGTTGGATCAGACCCTTTTTCATCCAGAGAAGAAGCTACAAGAAAAGACGATTCTATTATACAAAACATATCTCGTATCTCTCTCTCTCTCTCTCTCTCTCTCTCAGTGAACTGCCTACTGGCAGGTCCATAATATATAACGCTTCCACTCTTCTTTGCCTTCCGTTTTTATCTTCATGTCAACATATGAGACATCATGTCAACATATGAGACATATGTAGTCACGAATCTTCCATCTCGTATATAAATTCGTAAATCAAATGCCTGCTAAATCACTTTATTCTTTATCGATTCGGTGCGTTATTTATTTTGCTCTACACTAGTCATACTGATGCGGCATAAAGTTTAGGCTTTGACCAGCTGGTAACAGCTAAGCGCATTATATATGACGCTGGTATAAGTTAAACGCTTAGAGGTATTAGAGCGAGTGGACTGAACGTTCCGGAGACTTATTCCAATCCACTGAAGCCTCCATCCGTTCCACACTCGTGTAATCGCTGCAAGACATCTGTCATCTATCCTTTCTTCTTCCTGCAAGCACTTCCACGTCCCATATATCACTTCCAGCTTCCTTCTCGTCACACGGAACGCATCGATAGCATACCAACGTATGTGCCGGTAAGTTATCGATGCGTTGTATGCTATAAGTCGTATGCTACCGATGCGTTGTATGCTATTAATCGTCTGCTATCGATGCTCATTGGCTGTTTGTAATTTCACTTCTTTAAAAGTCAATAAAAATAGAATATTGTTTGTTCCATAAATTAATCTTAGGTAAATTTTGAAGCCTTAGATCGTCCTAACTTGTACAAATCTTACCCCACGACTTTGCCTTGATGTCTCTGAAATTAGTATCTGTTAATGTGCTGACAGATTCAGTTGCATGACAGAAACTCTATCCAGAAGATTATCAAGGAGGTCTTTCTGACACAGCTCCATAAACAATATCGCACACTGGACGACAGACGAGGCAGGGGAGTTCTGCGGAATCACTATTAGAAGCTTATACCTTGCCGCAGAGAGCAGATTGATTAATCTTGCCTCTTTTGTTTGAGAGTAGATCAACCCTAATCGATGTCTTTGAATAATTGTATACTCTATGGTCACGTACGATTACGCTAGGATGATAATTTATAATAATTTTCTATAAATTATTATTAATCAGTTCCGGAAACTACTCTGCAAGTTATACACTGGTACATGTATGTCCGAGTCATCATGACTGAGTCATCATGACTGAGTCATCATGACTGAGTCATCATGACTGAGTCATCATGACTGAGTCATCATGACTCAGTCATCATGACTCAGTCATCATGATCGAGTCATCATTACTGAGTCATCATGTCTGAAACGGACGTTAAACGCGGCTTTGATCGTATCTTAGGATCGATACAGAGATTGGCCGTGCGACAATGAAATAAGAATTTTGAGACTACCTGAATGCTTCTAAGAGCAACTTAAGCTACAGCCTTTTGCAAGCATTTCTTAATTACAATGATTAGAGGAGTAGAGTTGTATTTTAGGTGCACGAATGAGCTAGATTGTTTAACGTTAGCTTTCCCCTGAACGACTTTTAAAGAGATCATCGTAGAGTCTAACGTTAAATAAATTTAATAAAATAGAATCAAATCAAACTATTTTATTTCAGACACAAATACAGGTCCATATAACAGACCAACAGAAACTAAAGTGATTGTGGATGAAACTAAAAGAAAGAAAGAAATAATTAAATATATAAATAAATAAATAAATAAATTTAATAAACTGACCGGAAGTACCCCGCATCAGTTGCTGACCGTCGAAATAGCCGAGACCAGCCGAGGCGTCACTACCGTACACGTTACCTGGGCCTAGAGGTTTAAAACAACAAAATCAAGTCAATGTCTCTCTCTCTCTCTTAGTGCACTGCCTACTGGCAGGTCCATAGTATATAACGCCTCCACTCCTCCAGGCGTTATATACTATCTCATGGTATATAATGCCTCCACTCTTCCCTATCTTCCGTTTCCTCTTCATGTCCACATACGATTGGATCCTTATATCGTCTTGAACATTCGTTTTGATATACCATTACTCTTGGGGGATTCTGCTTATGACGAGTGGGCCCCCATGCTCAAGTCAATGTATTGACATATTAAACAACACTAAACTAAAATATGTTGGATATGACACATTATAGGGGAGAAGGTCTATTAAAAGAGGTCATAGAAGGTATAATGGAAGGAAATAGAGGCAGAGAAAGACCAAGATTAGGAATGTTAGCTAATTTAAAGATTCCTATGTGGACATGAAGAGGAAAGCGGAAGACAGAGAAGAGTGGAGGCGTTATGTACCATGAGATAGTATATAACGCCTCCACGCTTCTCTGTAGGAAGTGCACTAAGAGATAAATATATTTAAATTGAACAAAGCAATAAACACAAATAATAAAATGCATTGATTCGTCTGTAATAATATGCGATAATTAATTGCTTAAAACATATTGTACGGAAATGTCACAAATCATCTACATTAAACCAGTAAAGCAATTATTTAATCCAAAGCTATACGTAATAAATCATCTTATACTAGTGGACTTGAACTAATGGCATTTGATTATTTTAAGAGCTATTCATATTGTCGTTGGCATTTAACTACTTCAAATCGAACAGATGTGATCAATATTTGTTGATTGTAAGTGATTTTTTTGCAAAATATACTAGCCTATCGTGACTATACTTTCATGAAGAGTTTCAAAATTCTAATCAATAATAAAAAATTCAATTATTTAAGGCAAAAGTACAAATATTTTGTCCTAGTTGAAGAACAGACTAACGGTGGACTGACAGTGTCGTAAAAAACGACAAAGCACTAAGATCCAAATCAACGTCAGAAAGGGCATTCGGTTAGCGAGCGCCTAGGCTGCAGAAATTGCTATAAAATTTTCTAATCCCGACCCTTGTTAAACTAAGATTCATGGGAAGATGATGACGATGACGACAATGAAAAAGATATTTAAATAATTACTTATATTCAATATACATTATATGTTTGAATGCATATGGCGATTATTACATTCAGGAAAATCTTTCTAGAAACAAATAAACTAAATCAGTTTAGAGAGGATTTAATAGCGTCTTTATTCCAGGAATTGTAGAAAAAATTTAAATATAAAAAATGTAAACAAAATTTTAGAGAAAATGTAAGGCATTATTATTGGGAATGTTATAAGGCAATGTAATGTTTTACCATATAAAAATACTAGTGATAATGTTTACTTTAACTGACCAGCTCTGTTAGTCTGATCTATCATAGGCTGAACGATCCTTCTTCTTGCGTTTATAAACCTGCAAATATGGTAGATATATATTTTATATAATACGAATGTGCAATTTATACACACACACCGCGCGCATATATACACCACACATCCACAAACATATATATATATATATATATATATATATATATATATATATATATATATATATATATATATCTAGATCAAGGCCTATATATACATATTTATATAAATATATAGGCTATGTGTGTACATACACACATACATACATGCGTACATATACATATTTATATGCATATATTTATAGCATATAAAGTAGACTACATGTATTACATAGCATAAATCGTTATATAACATACATGTAGGTCTGTACATCCATGTATAAGTTCATATACATACATTGATATACTAGATATAACATACAAAATATTAAAACTGAAAGTGCAGCTTTAAAACATGTTTACGAAGAAATTTATCCAAATTCAAATTTCATTAACATTTTCATTATCAATTCAACGAGAGAACAAAGTCCGATATGTTAAATTTCCACGAAATCATTATTCACAGCATTTCACTGAGTGGAGAAACCTCTTACAAATGAATATCTACCTACGTCATTCGCGATTTCAAAAAGTCCTCACATATGAGCATATACTAAAATGAGGAATATGAATTAAATTCAGCTACACTGAGCATTTAATTGTGAGTTCCTTTCGCAGTACTTTCAATATACCTTTGACGTATTAGACTTAGATATATACGGGCACAAGCAGATATTTTCAGAACAGCGCATTATCTACGAAATCTTACAAGTAATTACAGGAAGGCAGGTTTCGACCACTATAATTGAAATAAGGTCTATATTTTAGCTGATGTATGTCACACGGACTGTCAGTTTCGCTTTTCTGTAAAAGCAATTTAATAATTACCAGATAAAATAATAATAATAATTAATAATAATAATAATTACCAGATAAAATGACAGCAATTAAACAATTGTCATATTGTTTACATATGTCGCCATGATATTTGCTCTTAAGGATGGCAATTGGAGGATTTTCCAAGATTTAAGTTGGACAATTCTTTTATTAATTATGTATCTCATTTTAAATGTTTAGACCGTATTATAACCACTGATGGTCGTGATAATCACAATATAGGCCTACAGCGTAAATACTTGGTATGTTTATACGTACAAATGTATCAAAGCGTAGATTTTCTTGTTGCTCTCTTAGCGTTAAGAAGGTCTCGTTCAAAGCCTATTATATATGCTTCTATAATTTAGCACTATGGTCGTCGTTTACACTGGGTTCAATAGAGAAGTTTCGATCTTGCTATAATAAATGTATTAAACTATTATTTGGATATAAACAATACAGCAGCTTAACCATCGCGCTGCTGGAAACCGGATTACCTAGTTTTGATACTCTCCTTTCTAATTATAGATTAAAGTTTAGAATGTGCTGGATAATGCTAATATGCTAGTTAAGTGTTTTGACCTTCTGAGCCTATTATAGCCTTGTATGCTTAATTCTATAAGTAATTGTTTTAGGCCTATAGCTCAATTTATGCGCAGACTATTTGCTTTTCTGGTTTTTGTTGCATTGTTCTATGTGTAAGATTCATGTATGGGTTATATGTCTGAAATAAATCAATAAATAAAATAATAAAAATATGCATATGTAAATTGCATATGTAACCTAAATTATTTAGGCCTACATATGTATGCCATACCTCTTTCTTTAAATCCGAAAATGATGAATTTAATTTTCTATAAACCTAATTGAATTTATATAAATATATACATTAAAGCTTTACAGTACACTAAAGCTCGCTTTTAACCGAGTACCTACAGCAAGTAGTGAAATAAATTTTTATTAAAATATTAAATTTACAATTAATAAATTAGAATAAATTAAAGAATATACTGAAAGCTCATATGCAGAGATTTCCATATATTAAAAAAAGTAATATATTTTATTTATTATAGCTAAATATAATTTTATAGATGCATGTGGCCTATTAATATATGGATAACAGTTGATGCTTTACAAAGTTTTAATTTATTTATAGCATTTACTTATATAAGTTCGGGGCATATTTAAGAGCTTTCGGGCCTTTGTGTCTTATTTCCATTTTTCTACATGTATTGCTTGAGTGTGGTTGAATTCTATCTGGAGTAAAATAAACCTGTTTCTGATCCTTACTCTGATCTTCTCTAATGGTAACCTTGCTTCAGTCAAACGTAAAATTTTGAATCCTCAAATTCTGAAATTCTCTTCAATGTTTCAAAATAAATTGCAATCTGAGTTCAATAGGCGCATATTTAGTATGCTAAACAGAAAAGCAACGACTTATAGGTGAAGAGACAATAAAACGGACTCCTAGCTTTCTATCAACACACTGTATCTATGTCAGCGCCTACGGGCCAGTCAGCTTCGGCCTCAACCTAATTAGAGCGAGTTCATACAAATGCTCTTCAATTTCCGGGGAGAAGAAAACTCGCTAGGATATGATGAGACTAATAGAGAGCATCGCTCATAAGCTACTGTACTTGTACTGTACTGTATTATACTGTACGCTACTGTACTTGTACTGTACGCTACTGTACTTTGTACTGTACGCTACTGTGCTTGTACTGTACGCTACTGTACTTGTACTGTACGCTACTGTACTTGTACTCTACTGTACTTGTACTGTACGCTACTGTACTTGTACTGTACGCTACTGTACTGGTACTGTACGCTAATGTACTAGTACTGTACGCTACTGTACTTTTACTGTACGTGCAGGTACAAGGACGTTCATACACTAATAGGCTACGTTCAAACCACAAGGAGGTCATTAATCTTTCCTCTACGCAAAGATCTTGACGAATGTGTATGTTCACAGGCAGACTGAAGACTCTCATTAATGTCAGGCCACGTAGTGGAAGATTAAACTACTGGATTAACTGTGAGGAAGCGATGATCACGTGAGACGGTTATGCTGTAATCCGTGTTCAGCCCATCCCATGGGATCCGAGTCCAAACAATCGTCTGCAACCATCTATCTCTAATTTAACTTGTCGAATCGCAGCCTGAATCGCATCGCAAGTATTCCTGTACTATAGCTAATACACTCACGATAGTATCTAGATTTAGTAGATTATATGCAATCATTTACCAATGCTCCTAAATTGTAGATAATTAAGCACCATGATACCGATATTCTAGATTCTTATGCGTTAAGATTGTTATATTCTAAGCTATCGTATACGTTATATATACTCTAAACTATCCGGTACTTATGCACTAAACTATCAGGTACTTATACTCTAAACGATGAAGTACTTATACTATAAACTATCGACTACTAATACTCTAAACTATCGAGTACTTATACTCTAAACTATCAGGTACTTATACTCTAAACTATCAAGTACTTATGCTCTAAACTATCGAGTTACTATACTCTAAACTATCATGTACTTACACTCTAAACTATCAGGTACTTATACTCTAAACTATCCGGTACTTATGCACTAAACTATCAGGTACTTATACTCTAAACGATCGAGTACTTATACTATAAACTATCGAGTACTTATACTCTAAACTATCAGGTACTTATACTCTAAACTATCAAGTACTTATGCTCTAAACTATCGAGTTACTATACTCTAAACTATCATGTACTTACACTCTAAACTATCATGTACTTACACTCTAAACTATCAGGTACTTATACTATAAACTATCAGGTACTTATAATCTAAACTATCACGTACTTATACTCTAAACTAGCAGGTACTTATACTATAAACTATCAGGTACTTATAATCTAAACTATCACGTACTTATACTCTAAACTATCATGTACTTACACTCTAAACTATCAGGTACTTATACTCTAAACTATCAGGTACTTATACTCTAAACTATCAGGTACTTATACTCTAAACTATCAAGTACTTATACTCTAAACTATCAGGTACTTATACTCTAAACTATCAAGTACTTATACTCTAAACTATCGAGTTACTTTACTCTAAACTATCAGGTGCTTATACTCTCAACTATCAGGTACTTATACCCTACACTATCAGGTACTTATACTCTAAACTATCATGTACTTATACTCTAAACTATCATGTACTTATACTCTAAACTAGCAGGCACTTATACTCAAGACTATATGGCACATATACTCAAGTACCGTGATAACTAATTTGAAGTCAGACAGTGTAAATCTGTAGGGGTTGTAACAATAAGTTTAACGTTTGTTTCCTCATCACAAGGGATACTATCAGAGACGGCCAGGCCAGGATTCGAACCGATGGCCTCTTATTGCTCAGACCGGCATGCTATCCATTGGCTTATTTAACCAGTACATTGCTGACTGAACTGAAATTTGAACTCAGATGTCTAGATACTGAGACTCTACTCACTAGTCAAGCCCACCTGAGCAGAACTATTACCCCCCCCCCCCAATATCAGAGAGGTGGGCAATAAGCGTCATTCTTTAATTTCATATTATTAGTAATTTAGTATAATAGATTGTTACATTTCATTGCTGCTATGAATTTTGGACTTAAAACTACCCACCTCCTTCCGGATTCTAAAAATCTTTCAGCGCCCTCAAATAGCCCAACTCAAACATCGCTTCAAATAAATATTCAAAGCCGATTTTGTCTTTCGAATCAATGTTCCATCAAACGGCTGCAGCCAGTGGCGATGTCGGTAAGATACTCGACCGCGGATCAGTATGTGCGGGGTTCAAATCCTGGGATCACACGTCATTGACATCGCTTTCGAGTGAGGAAATTGACGTTAACATTAGCTCGAGCTTTACTTTACCAAACATTCTTACATGGCAGTTCCATGAAGGTCAGAGCCAAAGATAAAGTTAACAACTGCAGCATATGACGCAGCGAAACTTGGGCACAGAATGCCCTGCATTCAGCTCGAGGGTCCGAGATACGAGGGGCAAGGTAACAGCTGCAGGCTACGACTGCTCCAACGAACCGGCTGCCCAGGGACCCCAATGAAGCCATTTCTGCTCCCTGAGGCTAAATTAAAACCACTTCTGCGGACCCAGGGGAACTGATATTGAGGGAAAGATAAGAGTGGAAGGAGAACAACATGTGGAAGACGTGAGAATTTTTCGAATTGATATATTTAATCGAGAGTAGATGTAGATTCTTTACTTGAATATTAGGTCCTATTGAAATTTATAAAAAAAATTTAATCGAGAGTAGTTGTTGACGTCCCTGACATCATCCCTGGATGAGAAAACGGACGTTAAACTTTTATTTCTATTATTATTCTTTACTTCACTTTTAAAATTAGGTCCTATTGAAGTTTATTCTAAAATCTACTCGAGAGCAGATGTTTATTATTTACTTCAATTTAAATATTTATGTCGTACTGAAATTTCTTCTACCAAGAAATATATAAATACTTTTGGAATATAAGTACATATATAACTATTTTTGGCTAATAGAGTTTATATAAAATTAATATTTACTATTTTATTATAAAGAAGTTAATTAATAATGATGAATGTTACAACAATTGAGCTTAGTATCAATAATAACGCAAAAAGTTCAATTAATAAAATATACTTAACAACTATCTACATGATATAAATTTATACTTAGATCAAACAAAATAAAAAGTACACGAACAGAGATAGAATCACAGTCTGTTCAAGAGGGTTTCAACAAATGGATCGCTGATTATCAGAAGAGTTACCTAGCAAATCCATGTTATCATCAGATATATAACACACATTAATAAAAAAAGGTAAAATAAGCAAATAAGATGAAACGTCCTAGGCATCTAATCATTTTGTTATATTATCAGCAATATGGAAAATGATTAATTCCAACTATTTAATAATTATGTAATGTTAATTTCAATGTTATTGATGTTAACATTAATTATTCAGTCAAAATATTATTAAAATCAATTTCTCGTGAAAAAGATGTCAAATTAGTTATTTTCTAATTAGTCATTTTATATTAAACTTTTCTAAGTTTATGCTCTATACAACCAGCAAACCAAGATAATAAACAGTATGCCTATATTGTAAGCCTGTGTAGTGTTTTTAAAACCAAACGTACGTAGTCATATAGTTTCAGTAGTTGCAATCAATCTAAACGACATAAGGTTTTAGTAATTAATGGTATATCACTCAACCATACCTCTACCTACACTCTGAACTCTAATTTAGACTCCCCTATTTACCGTCACGTCATGAGGGATTTAAAACTACTCAGAACTATGACCAGGGTCTTTCCTATATCATCATTATTTCGAACTTAAGGCAGTCATTTGATGTCTCTCTCATTCAATCGCATAGAGATCATTACAGGTCTCAACGCGGGGTTTTAACAATGGAAATGACCAGTTAACCAAATGAGCATCAAAAGGGTATAATGATTACAACACATAGGGGCCTAGCTCATTCCAATCACTAGTGCACATTACGTCTATTCTCAGAGTTGATATATAGGGCTATATATGATTTGCATATATATATATATATACTGTATATATATATATATATATATATATATATATATATATATATATATATATACATTTGCATATATACATTTGCATATATACATACATGTATATATATACATGTATATATACATGTATATATATATATATATATATATATATATATATATATATATATATATATATATATATATCAGTACACGATGACATCGGCACCGTATGGACTGATTTACTGTACACTTTTTTACGTAATTTGAGTTTAAGCTACTGTGATACCTGTGAAAATAATATACGAAATATGTTATTAGTACAAAACACCAAGCAGAAAAAATTACAGATAATTTTATATAAATGTCACATACATGCATCCTACTAATGTTAACATCCTACATGCCTATGCCAATGCCCACTGGAATTCCCCCGGGGCATTCCATTCAACCTATAATTATCCAGCACCTTATCGGGAGAGGAAGCGGAATCTGGGATAACGGTCTATCATTATCTCTGAACAGCCGTAACCAACTGTTGTGGGTTAGAAAAAGGAGCGGCAGTGCAAAGTCTAAATATATATTTAGCCGGCAAACATATGGCCTATGGCTGGAGCCAGTAGCGATGTCGGTTAGATATTCGACTGCGGATGAGTATATGCGGGGTTCAAATCCTGGGCTCGCTCGTCATCGCTCTCGAGTGAGGAAACTGACGTTAACATTAGCTATTACGGATACCGAAAATGATTTTTAAGTAACTGAAGTTATGCTAGTGATTTGACAATATGTAAATTATATTAAACAATTTAATAACATACTAGTAATTTAAAAGTTCAAAGCATTTAAAATCTTTAGTTGTTGACCGCCAAAGTGATATTTGACTCTTCGACAAATTATTGAAAGTCTTTCTACTATCTGAGGAGAATTTATATTTGAAAATTTGAAGAACTGTAAAAATTTCACTGACTTCATCCAAAAATATAAATAACACAAATTTAAAATTGTTTAGTATTAGTATTTTGGAAATTTAGTAACTTGAAAATGTATAGAGTTTATCTGCGATTTACGCTGTGATTTTTATATTTAAATTTTTTTATTAGGCCTGTTCGCTTATTTTAAATTATTTATACTACTATTGATTAACGCCTTTTTGTAAAAATTCAACCTTGCTTTCAACAATTCAACAATCGCTACGTTCAATATTTTTCCATTAGGTGGTGAATTGCTGAAACGTGTGAAAATTATAGCATTCAGAAGCATGTTAAAAATTTCAGACTAAGCTAAGATTTACGAGATTAAGATTTATTTTATTTATTCTTAATTTTACGCGAAGCTAAGACCACACAAAGACCAATAAGTGCGCAGATTTCTTTAATTTCTGAATCTAACTGAATTTTGAAACTGAAAATCAAGAACTTTGAAGAAAAGTCCAATGAAGAATCCTAAAAAAGATAAAGATAAAAAATATTTTTTTAAATATAAAGTTATTTCAAAGATATTTTTAAAGATATTTGTCTAGTTTTAAATGCAGTAGCTTACTACTATGCTTTCACTTTTAGACCTTGATAGCTATTTTACTACAGCATCGGAAGCGTATACTGGCATCAAGTCTGCATTTCATTAGGAAAAGATAAGAATATAAAATTATTCGAGAAGCGGACGAATCGTTCCAGAGGAAAAATTTTCATTAGTGAAAAGCTTGATAAGAATTAATTGAACTTACCTTAAAGATATTGGTTTCGCGATGTACGGATAGAAATAAGAGATTGTGGATTGGGAAGGAGTGACTGTAGAAAAATAGCAGGGGCCAACAAGTGGAGCAACCATGACACAGAGATGAGGGGTTCAAAGCTGAGTAAAGACAGTCAAGGCAATACGAATCAAATCCTCTTCAAGCCTTTAAATTTGATATTTTATTTTTTATTTTGTACCTTTTTATTTTTAATGAATTTAACTATTTTTATTTAGAATTATTTAAATTTTACATAAATAAAACTAAAAAAAATAAATTTTTATTTTTTATTTATTTTTTATTTTACCTTTTAAATTTAATCTCTAAAAATTAAGCACACGATATAGTGAATGGTCGTTCATGGTGATATCTATCATTTTTATCAAATCATATTTAAACTGTCGGAGAATTTCAGTACATTATTCATTTACTGGTTCCGTGAAAGCTCTAAATTTGACTCTCTGATCATAGATTGCCCGGGAGTCGAACCCATGGGCCTTAAATCTTTCTTAGGATAATTGCTCTAAATTTCATATCGCTATCTGCTGCCATGCAGAATAACGAAATTTGACACTTTAAAAAATGAAATTTTAGCCATAATTTAAAAATTCTTAAAATTTAAAATTTGTAACCAAAATTTTAGAATGCATAGGCCTAAATGCTAAAATGGCAAGGAGCGAGCATATAACCAATTGACCAGTTTTCAATCTGAAAGATACAAGTAAGAATGGTTCTGTGCGAAGACAGAGAGAGAGAGAGAGAGAGAGAGAGAGAGAATGAGAGAGAGAGAGAATGAGAGAGAGAGAGAGAGAGAGAATGTGAGAGAGAGAGAGAATGAGAGAGAGAGAGAGAGAAATAGAAAGAGAAAGAGAGGCGGTGGAAGGAATGAAAAAGATAAGGCAGAAAGGGAACGTCTGATATCGAATAACGATACTGAATCCGGTAACGTAGTTCCAAAGCCAAACCGATCAATACCACAATTTCCACAATCTTCCAATCAAGAAATTAAGCGAAACTTTTTGGAAGTTTTGTAAATTCCGCTACAGTTTTCTGTTGTGCTACGATATGCAATTAAATTCTTTTCTATTTGGGACAATATTTGTCTATAGACTTATAGCTTTTATTTAAAGAAACAAAGCGGAGCGTTATAAGTACTTTTGTTTTACTAACTTCGAATGCTTAAAAATCCTTCCTTAATATTAGCGAATTTTAACGAATCGTTTCAAGTGCTAAGCCTTGTTTTTATTAAATTTTTCATATTCATGAGTTTAATTCATTTACTTCGTGTAACAAGTTCTAAGGAGTATGATAAAAATGCAAGAAAAATAGAAAAATTCTAAGAATGAAAGAAATAATGCTAAGGATTAGTTATACGAATGCTAAAAGAAATAATGCTAACGTTAAACGGTGTTGCAACGCGTAAATATGCGCATAAAAAGAGAAGAATAGCAAAGACAGTAGCTGAGTTATAATTCATGAACCTGCCATTGGACAACACATTGAAAGAGGGAGATTTACAAAGCACATATCAGATTAGGTTATTCCACGGACCTGAAATCATAGGCAGAGCACCGAGAGAATGAGGGAGATCTGTTAATTAAACATATAATCTACAAAGAATCAATCAGCTAAAACACCGGTATACTTAGCACCCCAGCTAGGCCTGTTTCGATTAGGAAATATTAGAGCAGAGTCTAGACTCGAGCAAAATAAAAATGTGCATGTGTAATTCAAGCGCACGTTTGGAAACAAATATCACAATATTAGCTGCGTAGAGGAAAACACTGTCACATCTCCGACAAGATGAAACGCCGGAGGCAGTGCGGAATGGAACAGATAGCAATGATTTGCTACAGTTAAAACCCTGATGTGACATATCGGAAAGGAGTTGTGAAATTCAACTCCTCTAACTTTCCAAACACTATTGGCCGTGCGGTGAATTCTTATCACTGTCTCTGATTACATTTCTGCGCTTGTGCAAGGACTGCTACAGTAGATAGGCCAGCATGCATGCAGCTCTGTCAGCTAGAAATTATATATTATCTACTATTACAAAATATTGTCTAATATGTATGGCATATAATTTAATTGAATGATATATAATATATAGAGTATAATACATATAATCTAAATATAATCAGTGTGGTGTCTAGGCTGATGAAGAATAGACCAACCGTGAACTTCACGTGTCGTAAAAGGCGACAAAGCATTAATATCCAAATCAACGTCAAAAAGGGCATTCGGTCGATGAAAACCTAGGCTCTAGAAACTGCTACAAAATTTTCAAAAGTTATCCCGACCCTAGTTAAACTGGGTAAAATAAAGAGAACATAAGTAATCGTTTCTTTTCTTTCCCTCACATTGAGAGACTCAAAACGATAAAATAAACAAAATTATTCCGGTTATATAATTAAATAAAATATTTTAAACGGGTCAAATGCCTCCTATAAATCTACATTGCAATGAATAGCTTGGTTACTTCAAACCTAGGAGGTTGATCAAAAGTAATAAGATATGTTTTGTTCTGATAGGCGGAGATTACAAGCAGGGATTTTCTTGTTGAGCGGGGAACGTTTGCAAACAGAAAGCCTTACATCCTGAGTTGGCTTTCAAAACAACAGCCGCAAAATCGAAGACAAGTTATCGTATCGTTCAGAAATAACAAACATTCAGAAATAACAAACAGCCAGCATCATAAAATAAAACAATTCGTTTAATCATCGATTCGTGTGTTTATTTAGCTCCTCCCCTCCAGGCGAGGTAGAAAGAGGGTTAAATTCAATTGTCAGTGGCAGATAATTCTAATGCGATCACACGAAAATAATCATAAATACTTTTAATCGTATTTTATCAAACATTATATTTAGTCTATTTAGGTATTTCAAAGGAACCACACATGACTACTTAAAGTTATTCTTCAGCCTATTCTTGAGTGAAACATAGAAGAAATAAAAAACTAACAATTAAATTTCGTTAACATTTAAATGAATTACACAGCGTTCATGCAATACCTTCCAGACATTGCCGAAGCTTTGGGATCAAGACTTCGTAACAAGGCAGCAAACATATGATGTCATAATTTTTAGCCAAGCATTTCGCTCTTTATACCGTTTTGCCAAGTGGCAGGTCCATGGTACATATTCTTAATCAAAGATATATATATATATATATATATATATATATATAATTATTTATCACAGCACACATAACAGACTTGATGAAACGAACTGAATAGATATAAAATATAAGTAAATTTATATCTATATATATATATATATATATATATGTGTGTGTGTGTGTGTGTGTATGTGTGTGTGTATGTATAGCGCCGCTCTATGTAAAATGCCACATTAGCGTTAAAGGGATAATGAACGTCAAACATCCTAGTTGTTTAAGCCCCCACAATCGATGTAGCGACTATAATAAGTTATGGGCACAATGTATTTGCAATACCCCGGACAACAAACCAACGGAAGAAAGGAGTTTTCGAATCACAGTGACCTATGCAGTCGGCCTTCGAAAGATTTCCTCATCAATATTTGATCGGGTTTGCTACATCTAAAAACAAGTTGGTTCGCTCGACTGAAAGCTAATTGGCTTTTTAAGTTCGCGCTGCATAAAATCGAGACCAGTCATGCGAACAGGACCGGGATTCTAATCGGAATCGGTGAGGTATGCCAGGGATCGAGTTCGGGATTGGCGCGAAATATGACTCGCTTGGGATCGGGGAGTCCGTAGCTGGTTGAATGACTCTATGATGGTGCGATATATTGCACAACATCCAACAGGATCCGGTAGGGAAGTAGAGCTTCTTGTTGAATGAGAATATCTGCTCTACACTCTCACGAATCTGACCTGAATCACTGAAGATTTTCTAAATTTCACTGAAGAATTTCATAAATAATTTCTGATTTCTAATAGAATTTCTAAAATTTCTAATTTCTAATTTAAAATTTCTAATTTCAAAAAGAATTTCTAAAATAATTTCTAAATTATGTCACTGAAGAATTAATAAAACTTAAAAATTAGGCAAAAAGGCATAATCCGGTATGAACAAACCAGAATTAATTTAGTTGTTCTTGCAGTAAGTCAACAATAGAAATGTAGTATGTCTTAGTAAAGTCCGATAAATTACGCCAAGAACGGGCCCTTTAAGAAACATTTGATTTCATTTTCTTTCAAACCCCAGCACAAATGGACATATAAACAGTATACATAACACTGGAGATTGGAAATTGTCACGTAATGATCGCAATAAAATCAATAGTGGATAATGCTTAGAATGGTTTGTGGATTCTTGGGGAGCCTTTATGCCTTCGAGGACGACATTTGCCTCAACATTGAGCAAACCAACAGCAAGAACAGAAGATCAAAATGAAGCTCTCAGGCTACCGAACATATTTATAGACAAAGTCATAGTCAAGAGTTTTCAATATTTACAATCACAACTTATGACTTTTCCACCTATATGTATATAAAAGGGCTAAGACTAAGATTAACGTCAGTTTCCTTACTCGAAAGCGATGACAGTGACGGGAGAGCGCCAAATTTGAACCCCGCACATACTGATCCGCGGTCGAGTATCTAACCGCCTTCGCCACTGGCTCTAGACAGTGGCGAAGTCATATATTGAATATGATTTGAAAAATATAATAACATTTCATATAAAAGAAGTAAGAAATCAGACAATGTGCGTGAGAGAGAAAGATAAAAACAGAGAGAAAGAAAATTTAGAGAGAGAGAGAGGGAGAGAAAGAGAAGAAGGAAGGAAGGAGCAAGAGAAGAGATACGGATGGCGGGGTGTCAATGCTTTTCGTTATCACAGCGAGGCATTGATTACAAGGTGACGGCTAGGACCGGATTTGTAATTGGATGACGAAGTGTTTCCCTGTGCGCTTCCATGGGCGAGCGAGTGGAAAACCTGGAAAAGAATTACCGAAAAACCCGACCGGTTATGAAGATACAGTCCGTGTCGTAAATTTAAATAACGAAAGTTAAATTACAAGTCTGACGCTAAAGCACATTGCGACCATCGGAGTTGACGGGATTCTGATAGAAAAGAATAACTCATACAAAAGTTTGACAGACAAGAGAGAGAGAGAGAGAGAGAGAGAGAGAGAGAGAGAGAGAGAGAGAAAGAGAGAGAGCGAGAGCGAAACAAGCAGAGAAAGTGAGAGTTGACGGAATAACTGTCAAGTTATTGAAATATATTTTCTCGTTCATAATTTTGAATTGGAGCCTGTAAGCCTGTATTAGCATACACGGTGACAAAATATAGACAAATATTATGTATAGAAATTCAAATAAAAGAACTAGTTAGTCTCAGCTTCAATAAGCAATCAATAAATCAATCGATAGTTAAGTTCCAAAAACATTTCTAGCCACTACTGAATTTACAATAAGACGGTCAATACTAAATTAATACAAACTTAAGTCAATCAATCCCTTAAGCAAACCATCAATCAATCATTTAGTAGGTTAATACACCAATCGACCATCAATCAATCTATTAATCGCAATTGGGCACTGGTTGAACCATATCTCTCCATATCAATCGATCATTCCTTCACTCAGTCACTTACCCAATCACTCATTCAAACCATCAATAAATTTATTGAAAAATCCGTCTGTATCTCTGAAACTCCAATTGATTGGTCACTATGAACGTAAATCAATCTACTCATCTTTATTTCTATTGATAGTGCACTTAAAGTACACCTAAGCTTATTCAATATATCTCTTCTTTATTCAATATATACATATATTCTCTTCTGTTCAGCACATGTTTTTTTTCAGATCGTTTGGGGTGAATCGATTTGTAGGGACATGTGATGGGGGACGTCTCTGACATCATCCTTGTATGAGGAAACGGACGTTAAACTTTTAAATATTTATTATTATATCTCTGTATTCTCCTTCTTTTACTTCTCCTGGGCCTACTCTATCCGGTTGAATCCATCTACTTCCCATTCTCTCTGCAGAATGCTTAGTGGAACAAACCCACGCGCGTCTTCCTCATCCAATATTTAAAAGCAATTTTCCTGTAATTATAAAATGGCGAAGTGTTCAGAAGCTTGAGCTATCTCGTCACAGATTCAGTGGAAAAAATTCACAGGTCCCAGTACATTGCCAGCAACACCGAGATTTTAGCATAATATCAGCGAGAAACTGCCCTAACTATCTATACGTGCAGCAAACCACGAGATCAAACCACGGTACGGCAGAAACTACGATACACTTCTGTGAGACTTAGAGATTGTCTTCTTGAGAGAGAGAGAGAGAGACAGAGAGAGAGAGAGAGAGAGAGAAGGAAAGAGAGAGAGACAGTGAGAAGCTATGAGTGAGCAAAATGTGTATCCACGTGGCACGTACTAAATTTAATACCTTTTTAAATGAGTGTTTCAGATATATTTGAAGGCGCTTTACGGTCTATTTTAATTGATTATTAAAGAAAGTCCTCATTATGTCTTTTTCTTCTTTGAAACATCACTTTAATTGAAAAGAAAGTTGAGCAACTTAATGTTTGTGACGGTAGCTCGAGTATGTCGAGTTGTATTGAAGAGAAGCCTTGTGCTTCTGAACCTCGACGCTTAAGCACACTATATTCTATACGTAGTTTTTACTTCTTCAGTTACGAAAGTGTTTTGAATTAGAGAGAGAAACAATATACAACAAACCAGTTGTTGACTTGAGATAGCGTTAGGCCTGTCTGTTCAGCTAGTTCTTTTTTCTGTTCTTCAGACGGATACGGATGCTAAAAACCATATAAAATATAAAATAGATTTCTATTTTATGAAAGTTTATACAGCAAAAAGTATTAACCTTCATCAAATAGATATATCAATGATCTGGGATTAGGTTTAAGATTTTACTATTTTAATTACTATTATTATTTTTAAATTTCAATTAAACATTTCTTTTAAAACTCCAGTATAAGGGACGTAGGCCTAATGTTAGAAAAATGCGACTCCATCAAATGCACCCATTGAATCACAGCTAACTAATTGAGATCATCTAGTTTTGAAGAGCCGCGAAAGTATTCTGCAGGAAACTTTGCAAGGCTGTAAGGCAGCCTCTTTATAGTCTATAATCTATAATAGTTTGTTCAGTCATTAATCAACACAAGTTATTAATGAAATCAACTTAAACGGATTCAGTCAAGACTTCAATTTCGATAACACCTGTTACACCTTAAAGCTGTAAAAGATCTTGGCATTTCTGTATATTTGAGTTCTTTTATTACTTTTACTAAATAATAGTAATACTTACTATTGTTCTACTTTTTACAAATTATTCTATTTTTGATATATTTAATAATTTTACATTTGATTGGAATATAATATTATATAGTCATTAAAAATATAAATATTAAAATATGGCCAAGGCTTGTTATCTCTTCTGGCAGGATACTATTGTAGATTTTCTTCTCGGTATTATACTCGTAAGTTTGCACGGTCCATGATTTATTAGAGCAAATGGCAACTTCAAAATTACCACAATTATTGAGACACTTCGAATTATAGGAGCACCGTTTTTTCCTCGTATAGTTTCTGGGTTGCGGATGAATAGACCAACCGTAGATTGTAAGTGTTTTTGAAATGCGACAAAGCACTAAGATACAAACTAAGATACAAACCAAAGTCAGAAAAGGCATTCAGAAATCGTTATAAATTTTCTAAAACGAATGGAAAAGCCTAAATTTTAATCCTAGCTAAACTGAGATTCAAGGAAAGAAGAAGATGATGAAGATGATTGCAATTACAGGAGCATATTATTACTATTATTAACAACGAAAACTTATATAGCAGTGTCATGGCCGAACTCGGTCTTCGAGACTACTTGACAGGAAGAGTTCAATAGTAATCTTGAGCTAAATAACAATTACATTTAAATTAATATCAAAAGTAGTAAAAATTTCTACATATGAGCGGAACTTTACGCTAAATTAAATTAAATTTTACAAACTGCTGACCGTTAGGTGCTGAAACAACCAGGCTCTCATAACATTTGTCGCTATCTTCGGAAAGATTCCTCGCTTCTTCTGCCGCTTCAGACCATTCACATCGTCGTCGTCTAGGTCGCCTGATCCCACGCTGTTGTCCATCCCATCGCCTATAGCAAGAAAACATTACACAACAATTACAATTCATTACATACAATTAATTCCCTCCCTCTCTCACTTAGTGCACTGCCTACTGGCAGGTCCATGCTATACAACGCCTCAACTCTTCTCTGTCTACCGCGTTTCTCTTCATTTCCACATATGAGTAGGCTTTCGAATCATCTAACATACCTAATCTCGGCCTGCCCCTGCCTCTTTTCCTTTCCATTCTACCTTCTATGACCTCTATTAAGAGACCTTCCCCTCTTAAGATATGTCCTATCCAACTCTTTTTCCTATTTCTTAATACATTAATTAGATACAATTAATTATGTGTAATGTATCTTACTGCATTCGTAGGGCATTCGGTTGGTGAGCTCCTAGTTTCAAGAAATTGCTACAAAAATTTAAACAAATGGATAAGTCTCACGAATTTACAATTCGTACCCTGAGCCTAGTTTAACTGGGATTCAAAGGAAGATGATGATGATGATGATGAGATGATGATGATGATGATTATGATGATGATCATGAATATATCTTAATGCAACTAGTACAGGTAGCAAAGCCAGCTTTATCCTGCTGTAGACGATGCGAACGACGTTAAAATTAAATAAAATCAAAAAGTTACCGCAAATACGAACGTAAAAAGTAAAAGTTGCTATAAAAACTATTTCCTTTTGTAAAAGGTTTAATGGTATCTACGCAATTAAAGATTAAAATGCAATTGGATGCTCTTAACTACTGCTTATAATTAATTTTGTAGCACCTGTCACTAATATCATACTTAATTATCTTTTTGCCAAAAATATCTGCGACGGTGTTTGGACAACGAGTAGAAACAAAATGCCACGTATAAATTTTCTGCACATCAAGTAAGCTCTTAAATATTTAACAGAAGCGTCCCTGACATTTCTTTATGGCGAGGAACCGGACGTTAAATTCTTATTGATTGACTTATCGTATGAAATCGCACCCGGTAAAAACTGAAAGCTAAGTGTTCTATCAACTATTCTACCGTAAGTCTTTCATTTTCGTAGCCAAACCTTCTCAGGGATCCTGGAAACAGCGGCGGACGTGGGATGATATTATCGGATATTAAATCCGCGTATAATTCGCCAATATCAGCGTTCGTGGAGTCCTAATGCGCGGATAGAGGAAGTGGAATTAGTGATGAAATCTGCGAACAAAGAGCTTCTGGAATGGATGTCGTCGGGGTTAGTCTGAGGGAATGAGGAGAGAGAGAGAGAAATTGTGAGATATGGGGGAAGAACATTGGGTTAAGTAAATCGTGGCAACAAACCTAAGCTACCTTGAAAATGACATTAAACAGCGATATCGAAAATGACGAAAACGACGTTAATGGCGAAGATGACAATGGCGAAAATGACGTTAAATGGATACGTCAAAGAGCGATATTTCTGGAATAGGGTCTCCCAAAGTTAAATGGATAAGAAGGAGGCAGGATTCAAAACATAGATTTGAAAACATGGTACTTTAGGCACTCCTTTTCGATTTAAGTCGATACACCAATCGAAAATATTGTGTCTATGTCATGACAACACGTATCAGAGTAGCTCTAATTTAGAACAACATATTCATTTGAATGATTCAATAGCGTAGCGGTAGCGTCATGAAGTCTTAAATGGCAGATCCTGAGGTGAATTGAATCCTTGTGGGTTCGAATCTCAGTCTGATCTGAGACTTTCACTGGATTGGTTACACGAAAAATGGTCTAAATTGCCTAAAGGTTTAAACATGTGATATTAAAGGTGATAGATATCAACATAGTTGATCATTTCGCTATAATGCGTGTTGACTTTAAAGCTATAAAGCTAGTGTTAACGTCAGTTTCCTCACTCGAAAGCGACGTCAGTGACGGGAGAGCCTAGGATATGAACCCCGTACAAACTGATTCGCGGTCGAATATCTTACTGACATCGCCATTGGCTCCAGCCACTTACTTTACTCTAAATTGATATTGATATATACACTTAAAATATTACTCGGGAAGGATTAGCTATTCATTTTGCTCTTCAACCCCGATCTCAATGCAAATAATGCAAGCTAAACGGAGAAGTGTAATTTATACTTATAATTTAGCATTTTATAAAAATGTAGTGACTATGGATTTACTTAATTCAACGATGTAAGGAGAAGGAATCAAATATTTCGTTTCTTTACGAAAAGCCGCTAAATACGATAATAGCAAAGGCTGTGATAATCGAAGGGCTAAATTTTTTACAATTTAGGCGATAAAACAATTAAATTATCATTGCAGATGGTTAATTAATTTTGCAAAGCATCGTCGATATGTATAATATGAATATCTTGTTTAACATATAGGCCTAAGCGTTAATTCCACTTTGCAATATGTAGTTATTATTTCATCGATTTTAATAATTTACTATAATGTCCGTTTCATTTTCACTCGCCACAGAAACGGTTTCCTTTATATTTTTCTGTAATTTTATCTCGGTAACCAGATCAGAGCTTCAGCCATTCAATGTCTATGTAAATTTCATTCAATTCATTTCCATGCCCATCCAGTCATCCATCTTCCTGTCCTTGTGCCTAACTTGCTTGTGTTTTATTAAATCTTTCGCGATACTCCCTTAACGGCTTTCTCTTAATACTTCTTCTTGTATCTCTGAGTACTCTTCTGTCTGTCTACATGTAAGTCTTCTTCTCACCGTGCGTACCTTTTCGTCTGGATCTTTATATTTCCATCGCCATGCTTACATCGCCCATCCCGGGCGGATGCTTCGCTACGTTCAGCACTGATGTCGAGTAGGGACGATCCAGGGGAACGGTGGGATGATCGCCCCCTACCAGGAGACCAAAAGATTTGTAATTGTGATCTCGGATTACCTTAATTATTAATTACCTTACCCTGACAATTTTTGATCCCCGGACTGGTTTTCCTTTAGGACCTCACTTCTCCTCATCACATTTCCTTTGCAGATTGGTCTGGGTGAATTGATCTGTAGTGATGTGTGCCGTTGGGGACGTC
Source organism: Enchytraeus crypticus (assembly GCA_905160935.1). Classification (NCBI taxonomy): domain Eukaryota; kingdom Metazoa; phylum Annelida; class Clitellata; order Enchytraeida; family Enchytraeidae; genus Enchytraeus; species Enchytraeus crypticus. Next base: position 504,356 of record CAJHZI010000385.1, read on the forward strand.
CCTGACATCATCCCTGGATGAGGAAACTTACATTAAACTTTTATTATTATTATTAATTAAATATGCTTTTTTGCGCTGGTTGCCAAATACAGTAAAACAAAACTAAAGGCAAAACTGTATAATGCACAGTGAGTTTACAGGAACACCACCAGAGCCAACCCGACTGAATTTGGAACCCGCACCCAGTAGTTTATCAGACAAACCGTGCTAACGATTCGGCCACCAGACATTGACTAGATAAAGATAATTTCTCGAAGAACCCCTACCTTTTCATTTTAACAAAAATATTACATTGTAAATATTGGTTGATTAAGGTTTAAATCTTCAAATAAATATTCGTTCAGCCCCTTAAATAATTTTCCTGTATTCGCCACAGCGCTGCTCACCCTAAGCGAATTTGTGCTCGTTTAAACGCGACGGGGGAAACCCCGATCTCACCTTTGACCCCGTTGGCATGGCAACGAATAGGCCGCCGGTCGAATGGCGAAATTACATTACTTGGATATGCACAGTATAAATTCATTTCTTGTTCCCTTTCCAAATCTCCTTATCCTCACCTTCTCCAAGCAAACCCAACCCCTTTTCATCTCCTCACCCACTTTTGTTCGGTTGGTCTTTATGAAAAGCATAATTTTGCTGATCCTTGGATAATATTATCGTTTATATATATACATATATATATATATATATATATATATATATATATATATATATATATATATATATATATATATTGAATTTTAGATTTAATATTTTCTTCTAAATTAAGAATTACAGTTATGTTAGTTAAAAGATGAATTTAAACTTCTTAATTGAGAGCAAATGCAATTTGCAATATACGGCTGAAGATGGCCAGTGGCGGTGTCGGTAATATATTCGACTGCGGATCAGTATGTGCCGGGTACAAATTCTGGGCTCGCCCGTCACTGACATCGCTTTTGAAGGAGGACACTGACGCTAATACTAGCTTTTTAAAATAAGTTTCAAAGTGACATAAAGGTACCTTTCACTATTTTAAATCTAATCTATCAGATACAAACTCTTGTGAGAAACGATTCGCAAAAGCAACTGGCGAATGATACACTCTTGCGCAGTTTGAGCATCTAAATTGCGTGGAAATAAAAACATTATTCCAAAAAGTCTTATAAAAGGGATAACTGCAAGAGCAGTTGAGAACTTTTAAATTGCAAAAGCATCCTGCCTTCAGCTTGTTTTTGATGTTAACTAAGCTAATGTTAATGTCAGTTTTCCCACTCGAAAGCGACGTCAGTGACGGGGCGAGCCCAGGATTTGAACCCCATGTTGATGATCAACCGCAACTATAACAATAATTGCATTAATTTATGACAACAGCGAGAATTCGAGAATAAAACTCAACCCGATGAGTAGAAATAGAAAGATACCAGAGAAACCTATGAAAGAATTAATAAAGAGAAATTCACTCAAATGATCACTCGTTGGTGAAATATCACATACACTTAGCAGCAGCATTCAATTACTGGATCAAAGACAATAAATAGAAAAATAACACAAGAATGCGCGCATTACAATCTAAGAACGACTGAAATGTAAAATAATCCAGATCCGGGATTCGCTGCGGATTCGGAACAGTTCGCAGCCTGGAACCTGAAGAGTCGCTACTCTAATCTAATAAAGTCCAGTGACTCTTGAATTCGATAGATACCAGAGTCCGGAAAGATCCAGCGGCACTTTAAAGAATCCGCTAAAATCCTTCCCCGATTTACTATAATACCTCAAAGCTCTTACCATAATAGAATTTAGAAATCTAACAGCGCGTTTTGCGCATTAACAGATCGTAAAGTTCACAATTTTATATTTTTTGCTTTAATTCATATTTTATTGTTTAAACTTCGTTTTATGTAAGATAGTTATTTAATATTGACCATATATATATATATATATATATATATATATATATATATATATATATTTATATATATATATATTTATATATATATACTGTGTGTATATATATATATATATATATATATATTTATTATTATTATTTATATACGTGTATAGGCATATATATATATATATATATATATATATATATATATATATATATATATATATATATATATACATTCCTATATACAATACATAGATGATGATCACAATGATGCCATCAGTTTAACGTCAGGATCAGAAGTCGCGAGCATCTCCTAAGTTATTTAATAGATGTACATTTATATGAGAGCGATACTGATACTTCACAGAACTGAGAGGAATGTCGTACTACACGGGGTGGGACGTTATCCTGTCGTGAGAACATGTGCGTATGTCATATTACGTGTGAAAACAACAAAAGAGAACTAAGTTTCGCTGATGTGCAGCTGTCGAGAAAGGATAAAAGGTGTGAGGGCGCGAAATATTAGGAAAGGTTGTATAAACCTATTGTTTGGAAATTGAAAGGCAGTAGTAACTGTTGTTTCGGAAACAAAATTGTTGAGGCGCAATGATATTGAGCGAAGAACAACAACAACGTGTCACCAAACCCAAAACACGTCTTCTGACATCTGCCTATGCAAAAGCATGGAAAGCCTTCTCTGAATCGATTTTATAAATTTAATTTGTAACAAAATTATTAATTTGTCAGAAATTAATCAGTAATTTTTAACCCTATGACATGATTTTATTTGCACTATCACAAATGGTACGTGAAATAAAATTGATCCGAATTCAACGAATGCTTCACCGCCTCTTAATCGAATTTATTATGAACTGACCAGCAGAGACTCCTAATGGAATTTAAGTCTCAGAATTAATTAGACAACTAGCTTCCAACAATACAACGACTGAAACATTCAGTTCAATAAAGCTTTTTATGGAGTTTTACGATACAGTTCTCTGATTCAATTCTATGATACAGTTCTATGATTCAATTCTATGATACAGTTCTATGATTCAATTCTATGATACAGATCTATGATTCAGTTCTATGATACAGTTCTATGATTCAGTTCTATGATTCCGATCTATGATTCAGTTCTACAGCTTATTTCATCATCACTTTCAGATAATTTCTTCGATCCCAGAGTAGCGCAACTTTCTACGCAAGAAGATGGTCATTCTTCTCTCGTTTCGCCTATCTCTGCTAAGACTGTAGCAATAAAATTTTAGAAAAATAAAATAAACAACATAATAAGCCGCTTTTTGTTGACATTTTAAAGAAAAACAGAAACAAAGGGCCAAAGGAGCGAAAATGTTTCGGGGAATAATCACGTGAGATTGTTATAAATGGTCACGTTCCAGAGAGACTTGAACGCAGCAAGGCGCCTAGCTGTAGATCGCACTCTATCCCGTTAATCAATGGGCTGACAACGAGCGGTTAACAAAACCCCAGTCAATTCCTCTCCACCCTTGTCATATCTATCGATCGACTGTCGACACGTAAAGTGTAAATTAAAACAAAACAGCACGGCCAGATAAACGGACGATATAGCGGTGTGATATTTTCCGGAAAAAATGTGCGAAAAGATACGCGCGAAGAAGTGGTATATGCGATGAACGTGAGTAACAATAAAGCACGACATAAAATCGAAAGAAACGACCAGAGAAGTAATAGAAATAGAAAAATAGATGCTAGAATGGAATAATTTTGATTTGAAAAGTAGAAGATGGTTAAAAATAAATCAATTTCAGTATTAAAACGAAAGATACTAAACAATTGTTGCAATTTCAAAATCTCTGAAAGAAATTTAAAATCTATATTTCAAACAAAATATTTAAACGATTAAAATATAAATATCAGTTTATATTCATTCTCAGCACCATAAGAACAACAACTATTAGACTGACCGTCGTCAATGATACATCGAGAACAAATGAGCCAAATGAACACGACGAGCAAAAACGGTCCAAAAGTGCAAAAACCAAAGTGCAAAAAGAACCTTCCAAAGATAAGGAATTTAAGAAAAAGAGGTTAAAGGGTTGGTCACAGGATTCATGGACGGTGGATGGTAAAGAGACGTGGAAAAGGTAGGTCTCTAACTGCCTATGGAACTTTTATTGATGCTGCTATATAAACTATAATCCTACATAACTATCGTTTTATGAACCCCTTTAGCTAAATTTCTTCAAAGTTTAACTCATTCAGAAATTTTCTACAAATTTCAAGTGCATGTCATCACATTTTTTCATTCTTCAGGCAAGTGTAGAAATCAGTCCTACACTCAAGGCCATATGAGCCCAATTTTGTTGCGGCACACTGTAGTTATTGAAGCGTGGAATGTTAGTGGTTAAGCAGAAGAAAGACGAGGAGAAATTGGATAGGATCATTACGTGAGACAGTGGAATGTGGTAGATGAGGATTACAAGGGATTACTGAAACAAGATTGCATCCATCCCGCTCAAGTTCCTTAAGAAGAAATCCAAAGTTGGGATCATGGAGTAATAATACGCTGGAGTATTGAGGTTAGTTGGAAATCTTTTCCATGAGTCATTCGTTTACTTGAATTACAACTTTCACATTGAAGCTAAGAGTCTAAAAGTCCATCTCTCCTCCCGATGGTAAAATATCATGTTTGGGGATGCTATTTTAAGCATTTATGCAAATGTGACGAAGAATCGGATTGGTTAAAAATAAGGATCCATAGGAATAACCAATCAGAGAACGAGAAGAATGCTTGTACTCGAACAACTAACTGCTCGTCCATCTCTGTTAAACTACATAAAAATAAAATCTTCAAAAGATAAATTACAACTATAAATAAATGTAATTAAATTAGAATTTAAATTGAATCCGAAATTAAACAGACTTCAAAACCTTAGTTTCTTTCAGCGATGTTACGACAACAACATCACGATATAACATAGCAAATATTAGAGGGCCGCTGTTGTTCATGTCAACATCTAGCAGTATTGAGACAATCCAAGCCGATGAGCAAAAAGGAGGTCCAAAAAGGTGCAAAATTCCAAAATCCAGAAAGCCAGTCCAAAGATTAAGACAGGCGCAACTTTATTAGAAAGTATTTTGTCACTACTCCGTGTAGCTCTCTTGGTTAAGACTAACGGCCTAGTCGTTTGTAACTAAATTAAATACAGATCCTTCATGTCGTGGAACATGGGCCGCTGAACTATAGAACATTCAAGAAATGCTTGAAAGGGCTGATCGTGCAATCTGACGAGAATCCTGACTAATAATAATTCCAACAAGAAAAACAATAAACTGCAGAAAAGGAAAGCGCGGGAGTAACAATGGTAACTTTTCAACAAATGAAAAATTATCGAATGAAAATATGTAGACATCGCTCTTCTCACCAACGCATAACTTAAAAGCTAAGAATAAGTTATATTTGGGCATTATAAGTTTGACAGTTTTTGCTGTAATTATGATTTTTCACAATTAAGTCCTGACACAAAAAGGCTCAACATTATTTTTCGCAACGATAATCGATTATTTCACTGCAGACGAAAAGAAAGGAGATTCATGTATGATCTTTTTAAATTTGTGATTGTACATATAATAATGCTCTAACAATTTCTAGAGATATCTTTAAGCATTAGTAGCAGAGTCTAGCTGCTGCAACGATCGTGGTCTTTTGCTAAGAAGCTGCTTCACTCTTCAATTAGAGCTTATGTCGCGTTATGCATAGAGTTAGGTTATAGGGTTAAATTCTGGAATTTTTCATAACCCTAAATCTATGCATAACGTGATATGCTTTAGGGAGTTTTAAATATATATTTTATATTATACTTAGGCTCCCTTATTACACTAGAGTGTTATCACATAAACTTAAATGACAGAAGTTTACAAATTATTTGCAAAACTAAAATATTCGAAAACTTTGGCACATATAGAATGATAAACAAAATCAGAGCCAATAGGAAGGAGCAGCTTCTCATGAAGCTAATCAAATCTTGTGGTTTTAACAGAAATTCTCAGAAGACCGAGGCTAGAGGTAATGGTAGTCTCCATGTCGTTCGATTAACTTACAAAAACACTAAACTCGAAGAAGCTAAATTCTGGTTTCGACGCCTCTAAAACAAACTACGAAATGAAAACTAATTCATGCCCAGTGCACAGTGGTCTATGAACTCCAGCCACTTTATCTAACCCTCTTATTTTAATCAGAACTAATATCCAAATGTAATCTAAGGCAAAGATCCAAACCAACGACGGAAAGGGCATTCGGTTGGTGAGTGCCTAGGCTCCAAATATTTTTATAAAAACTTAACGAATGGATAAACTTGAAAGTCTATTTGTATCCCGACCCTGGTTAAACTGGGATTCAAGGGACGATGATGATGATGATGATGAATCTTAAGCCAAAGAATAATAGAATATTAAAAAGAAGACTGCCGGAAAACGACTGCCCATGGATGAGGATGCAGACTGTATTATTGTAGGAACGGAACAAGTTTTCTTGAGCAGACACAGCCCCACGCGTGCTGAATGCGGGATAAGGAGAGGGCGAAGCAACTCTATTTCCAGGTGAAAGGGGGTTGAACCGAAGGTCTAAAGTATGACTGGAACGAGGATTTAGTGATGGATGAGTATATAATTATGGACCTGCCAGTAGGCAGTGAACTAAGAGTGAGTAATAGTATATAATATGTCGATTAATAGTGATTTTTATTCTGCACTATATATATGTATACATATATATATATATATATATATATATATATATATATATATATATATATATATATATATATATATATATATATATATATATATATATATATATATATGTATACATATGTATATATATATATATATATATATATATATATGCATATATATACAGCATTCACAAAAATGGATTCAATTACGAGGCGATGAGAAGGATTACGGGACTATACGGGATTTGAAACCGTCTGACAATATCATGGAGCTACTAAAACAATTTTCCACTAAAAGCCCATAGCGTATAGCTACTGGAAATAAGAAAGTAAGTTTTCTGATCGTTTTCATATTTCAGATTCTCAGGGGCAGGGTTGCCATCCCTCCCCACAGATAGTTACAGAGTCACGGATAAGCCGGATACGTTACCGGGAGACGTCCGGTTGACGATTAATAACAATTACCGTTAACTACGGTCGCCAAAGCCGGAACAAGGACCTCGGGACAGCGCGGGTTTCCTTGAGAGCATTAGCGATGCAGCTGCGCTCTGAAGAGACAGGTTGTGTACAGCTTCTAGTGTTATATGCAGAGATAGAGGTGATGTAATACAATAAAGTAAAATACACTACAATGTGTACATAACTGTACAGCTTCTAGTGTTACTTAGATGTACAGCTAGATGTGATGTAATACAATATAGTGAAATACATTACAATGTGTACAAAACTGTACAGCTTCTAGTGTTATAAGTACAGATAGAGGTGAAATCATACAATAAAATACATTACAAAGTGTACATAACTGTACGACATCTAGTGTTATATGTACAGATAGAGGTGAAGTCATATAATAAAGTAAAATACATTTCGATGTGTTCATAACTATACAGATTCTAGTGTTACATTTAGAACCACTCATCATTTTACGTTGAATCCCAGTTTAGCTACGTCATACTCCTCTACTATAATAACAATATTTAATTTTAATTATATCCACGTAGAACCTACTCATAGCAACAAAGAACCAAAATAATATCACCATAAAATCAGTTTACTGTGACATGATTGCATATATGTACATGATTATTATGCATTTTTTGCGGTTTGATATAGACATATATATAAATATCCATCCATATTACTTCTAATAAGTCGTTTAATAAAAAAGCTAAAGCTACGGTTAACGTCAGTTTCCTCACTCGAAAGCGATATCAGCGATGGGCGAGCCCAGGATTTGAACCCGCACCATCTGATCCGCGTTCGAGTCAACTATAGATTGAATAGATGAACTATAAATGAGTTGCGAAAGAAGAGTGTAAGAAATGATTGGTCGCTTATCTGAGCGGCAGAGGAAATGGTTTTATTTCTATGGAGCGCTTAAGCGTGCATGTCGCCGTTAAATGAGGCGTGAAGAGCTAAGCGAATGGTAGCCTGGAAAAGGTAGACGTTAGGTCCGACTCAGCGACTTTCAGGCTTCTTCAATGGGCGAGCTTTCACCAGGATCTTTCCTGCACGAAGGTCCCTTTCTCAAGTACTGAAAACTGGCAGAATGTATATTCAACCCGTAGGCTTAAGCCTAATTGGTAAAATAGAATTGCACATTCATTGATATTAATTTTGTGCAATTTGAAATCAATTATATTCTAATTATATTGTATATAAAGCAAGATAAATGTATAAATACAGTATATATATATATATATATATATATATATATATATATATATATATATATATATATATATATATATAAAATAAAGGTTCAACGTCAGTTTCCTTAGACAACCATGACGTCAGGGACGTCTCACCATCACATGTCACTACCGACCCGATTCACCCCAAACGATCTGAAAAAAGCATGAGCTGAAGAGAAAGAAAAGATCCTAAACGGTGTCGGTCCGGTGCTAAAAAGACAGTCAGGCAAGATTAAAAATAAGGCGAATAAATGAGGCGTGGAGAACTAAGGGAACGGTCGACTGGAAAAGGTGAACGTTAATTCGATTTCGCTTAATCTGTTAATAATAATAAGAACAACAATTAGAGGGCTACAGTCATCAATGACAACATCGAGCACTATTGAGACAAAATGAAGCCGTCAAGCAAAAAGGTCCAAAAACGATGCAAATTCCAAAATCCAGAAAATCAGTCCTAAGTAAAGGGAATTGCTTTTAGGTTGTTTTTCTGTTTAATAAGATGCATGCTATCGAAACCTCCCTGACACCATCTTTGATCTATGAAACGGACGTTAAAATCTTTTAGACAGTACTACATTAGAAAACTTAACAATTATCTCACCCCCATCGCTGTCGTTCAGGTCACCGATGCTGTGGGAGGAGTTAGGGGCGGAGCTACCAGGCCTGGGCGTGCCCCGGGTGTCGTCAGAGAGGATCGACGTCGAGTCCTCCTGCCCGGGCAGGGCCAGGCCCCCGGTGATGTGGTGGTTGAAACCACCGGGACCTCCGCCGGAAGCAGGATTTCCAGAAACGGGCAGACTAGACGAGTTTGACATGAGCCGCTGGAAAATAGAACAGTTGATCTGATGATATAGAAAATATAACAGTTGATTTAATGATATAGAAAATATAAGAGTTGATCTTACGATATAGAAAATAAAACAGTTGATCTGATGATATAGAAGATATAACAGTTGTGATCTGATGATTTAGATAATAAAACAGTTGATCTTATGATATAGAAAATATGACAGATAATCTGATGATATAGGAAATATAACAGTTGCTCTGATGATATAAAAATATAATATCAGTGGGTGATGAACCGTTTGAATGATTGATAAGTGGTAGCATGTTTGCTTTGTATGCAAGAGGTCATAGGTTTGAATCTCAGTTGAAACGTCTCTGGCTGAAATCCCTGTGATACGACAACCTATGCTAAAAATTTCTTTATTTACTTTATATAAAGAATATAAAAAATAAACCATTTTATTTAATACTGTATAGTGCATCGCAATTGCATATAGAAACATGCACGATTAGGCTGCATGCACAGTATGACTGTATAATACTTTGCTTTGCATACAGTCGATAATCATAGACTCTAAATATTGAATAAACAAGTTTACTAAACAAGTTTAGTTTCTATCTACATCAAACCCTCCTACATAACCTCATCGTTTACGTGTATCATTGACGAGAGCTGCAATTTCGTTCATAATGAGCCGTATAATTATACTAATGTAATTCCATAAAAGCACACATTAAATAGCTCGTCGAGACCGCTTCAACATTACAGACTGCTCTGCACTTCGACTCAGAGGCAGCCCGCCATGTGCGGCAGGCAGCCATTATACCAGTGACCTCTGACCCTTCTCGTAACCCGGTCACGTGAGCCTGAGAGTATCCAATGGCAGGAGTTAGATCACCAAAACATTCTGCATGATTCTCTAAATATGTGCAAATTAAATTTAGATGGGAAAGGAAACGGGAAATCAATGAATTCAAATTGTGTCCTTATAACGTAAAATATGGTTTCTTAGGTTTCGTAAATTTTGTTTTGATAAATTTCATTTACTTCACAGAAAGAAAATTTAAAGAGTTTGTTTAAAAGATGATGTTATCTTTCTCGAGTGTTTCACCTGAATATGAAGTGTTCAATATTGTACTCTTGAATTAAAAACCCCATACTATTGAAAAAAATCATTTTATGAGATGAAGACAATTATCGTACGATCTAACTTTTACGGATTGCTATTGGAGATTCATAGAAGAAGGCTTAGATGGGGATGGAAGTACAATATTCTACGTCAAGGATAATTCGACTGAAACATTGTGCTTGAATAAATGATGCTCCCAATTTTACTGCAATATATTTCGCAAATCCGAAGCGTGTAGAGTGAAATAAAAATTACAGCAACGTTTATATGGCAAGAAAATATTAGGCCAAAGTTAAAGGCAAGTTTAATGGCAGTTTTCAGCTCCATAGCATGTCAGTGACTGAGAGAGTACTGGATTTGTACCCTGCACCTACTTATCTGCTGTCTAAAGTATTGCATGTAAGCAATAGGCCAAGCTAGCAAGTTGATAACATGCCATATTCTCAGCCAATAGGCCTATACATGATAAATTGTGGCAGTCATGGTAATGTTCAGAAAGCCTACAACTAGTCTTTTTGTAGATGCCGTGTATACCAAATATAGCCTACGTTTAGTCACTAATGACTAAACATAGCCTAATTGTACGTCTATAGCATATCATTCCTTCAATCATCTCTACCTTTGTTTTACTTTCTATTATCTACTTCTCTAGTTTTTCAAATTTTTTATTTAGTAAGTCATTTAAGACTAAAGGTAGCCTAACTGTAGGTATGTGGCATGTCATTCCTTCAATCATATCTACCTTTGTTTTACTTTTATTATCTACTCACTCTAGTTATTTTTATTTGTTTTATTTAATTCATCCTTTCCAATATGAGCCCAGCGATACTAAAGAAACATTGACAGCAAATTACTATTCGCACTATATGAAATCGTCTTCTACGTTAGCATACGTTAGATTCTTCTTTCTGTTCACCGGCTTGGATTTGTCTCAATAGTGCTTGATGCCGTCATGGACGACAGTAGCACTCTAATTGTTATTATGTTACGTTAGCAAGATTGAAAGTAACGCCGCTAGTGTTGAAAGAACAGCAAGATAACTCGCCAGTCAGTGATGAACTTTATTTCCCAATTACCAAACTTTGAGGTAATATGGCATAACCGATACTCTGCGCAATACGATACCAACATCCAGAGGATAAATATTGATAGGGTAATTATAATCGCTATCAGGTTACTTCACGTCTTATCAACCGAAACTTGTTATCAGAGTCTTCGTTCATCCCATGGATGCCTGGCCACGGTCTTATGCCTGTGGAATTTCCTAAACGATTTTCCGGCGGATTAATAACACGGCCCACTAAGTATGAGGAATTTTAGAAGAGCTCGACTATTGCGGAATTTTCTATCTAAATATTTTCCTCTTCTTTATTTTCAAATACTACTATCTCAACATGGTGTACGACTGTAACTTTAGAATATTCTTCAGCAGTAAGTTTTCATGTTACACTATAAGAGTAGAAAGTTTTCCGTTGCAGAAAATTATAATAAAGTTCTACTGCATTGCAGTTTTGGCTATTAAGTTCAAAGACAAATTTCTATCTGGGAAATGTCATAATAATAAATAATAGACAAAAGTGAAATAAAAAGTCAAAGTGAAGTAGTCACTATTTAGTAATCGGAGTTATGCATATTATAACTAAACAGTTTGAGTCTTTAAAATGTTATAATTTTTATATTTCATAAACATCATCTGTGGCTTATTTTTCTAGTATGATTTAAGTCAGACTAGAAACGTTAAATTACAGCCTCTTAAAATCAGTTGTGATGCCCTTGTTTTTCTGTTTAAAAAGCTGGTAAAGCTAAGGTTAATGTCAGTTTCCTCACTCGAAATCGATACGTACCTTTAGAATACAAAAACGGTTCAGAAAGTATGCCAGTAGCGGTGACTAAAGGTGTTATTTTGTCGTAATTTTGCTCATTTATTAATGACTAAAACACATCTAAAGTTAACGAAACGAGGACAAGCAGGCAACTGAGACTGATGAGCAGAGCTTTAGTCATAAGCCGAATGTCGAAATGTGTTATTAGAAAAATTGTGACAAGCAACTCTAGGCGAGACGTCGTCGAAATCCTTCACACATAAACTAAGTAACAACGCACGGTTTCTAAATCAAGGTTGCTATAAAGTCTGGATAGAGTAAATCCCTAAAATGGCCTATCATTTAACTAGCCACTAAGCAACTATATCATTTTAAGCAGTCACTATCCCTCGACATAGCTTGTCTCTAACTCTAAACATGAACTTAGGACAAAAGGATATGTTAATGAAGTTAGTGATTTAAAAAATTTATATGGAATGACGTGAAAGCAGACTCTGAGTATGAATATGTAAATTATACCTACCACTTGGCAGAACACGAGAGAGAGAGAGAGAGAGAGAGAGAGAGAGAGAGAGCAATTAAGTACTAACATTCTCAACAACAGCATTCATAAACGAGTCCATCCAAAAAAAGACTGTTTTAAAGAATTGGCATATTTCGATTAAAAGAATTATAGCAATAAAAATTGATCGCGTATCTAATATGGGACTGAAGAAAAAAATTCAACCATTGTTGAGGCCGTCTTGATGTATGCGTGTGACACCTGAGAAAGTATTAGTAAAATAAAACACAAAATTGTTTTCAAGAAAAATGTCTCAGAAGAATCCTAAAATAAAATAAACTTCATTATTGGGAGGCTGGGAGCACATCAAAAATGAAACAGTAGTTGAAAGGTTTGGAGAAAGAAAATTAGATAAAATAGTTGCGGAAAGAAGGGTAAGTTTCTTGGGTCACGTATTAAGAATGCCTGATGACAGATATGCAAAGGCTGCAACCAAGGAAGCTAAACCAAGGGAAAAGGAAAAGAGGAAGACCTAGAAGCACTTCGTTCAGCACGATCAACAATGATTTGAAAACTTAGAACATTTCATGAGAAGATGCTGTGAGGGTTGCTGAAGACAGAAAGGAATGGAGGAACGTTGCCGCCCTATGTTTTCTTCAGAACGCAAGGAACTGATGATGATCAATTGCAATGGTCTCCAGTAATATAGCGTGTAGAAGATGTATTAAAAGTGTAAATATTTCATATTAATGAAATATTAAACTCCCTTTTAATACATCTACTATAAGTTATATTACTGGAGACCCTTGCATCAACAGTTAATTAATGATGGTGGTGTCAGGCTGAGTTTTTGACTACTTACTATATACACACAAAAATCCGCTAGCAAAACTTTGTCAATATACTAGACTTGACTACAATGATAGATATTGATTGAGAATTTAACAAGTCACGAATCAAGTGTTTGCATTGCAGTTGATCTATTCTTCAATGTCCCGGACACAACAAGGAAGCAAGATGGCTATAAGCCTTAAACTTCAAATATGAGAGGATTCTTTTGGCGAATTTAACTTATTCCAAGGGAACTGTTACGTAGGAGTTGAAAAATATTTGGTAGGACACCTTGATGCCTGAGTAACTGAGTTAACAGAAACCTCCAGGCAACCCAATAACGCACAGCAACACTTTGGCTCAAGTGGTTCTTTGAGTTTATTTGTCACAACTCTTACATATTTGTGACTGCATCGCAATTTTACGTCGAATATGGTTGACATTGACTAACTCCAGCAAATCATTATTTCTAAGGCCGACTTTGCACGAAATACAACAGTTACTGGAGCAATGCTTACTTGAGATTATTCCCTTGGTGTTAACGGTTGTTGTTTGCAAATTTATTGCTCAACGAGTTTCGAGAAAGTCTGAAGCATCCGCTTAGAACGCTGCACACGAATGTCAGGTTATAGGTTTAAAACACGATTCGAAAAGTTGACGAAGTGGAATGCCAGACACCTGAACTAAATATTAAAATATTAAAATAATTTATTTATAAAACATTTATAAAAATAAAATGTAAGATTTTCTAAAAGATTTATAGAAATATTAAATAGTAATATATTTAAATATTAAATATATTATATATTCTTATAATGCGTAGTTATATACCGAGGGTACAGTTATGCTCATATAAAATACATCACCAGGGAGTAGAGATATGGATGCTAAATTGTGATTAATTTAGATATAAATTATATAATACTCAGCACAAGGATTTTTAAAAGTTCAAGATTAATTTTTTTAATTACACATTTAAACAATACACTTAATGATGACTAGGTCGCTAAGAAATTTAATAAATTTCACAAAATAAAAAGCGATAATAAAATCATAACGACAGGACAAGCAGAATCAGTAAAATAATGATGGACAAAAAATAAGACTCAGCTGCTACATAATACAAAAAGTTTAACTGTCGGCATCATAGAAAGAAGAGGTACAATTAGAAGAAGGCACAATTGGAAGACAGGATTCGATAGAGGAGAAGAGTGGTAAAGAGTGGAGAAGAGTGGAGACGTCCCTGACATCATCCCTGTATGAGGAAACGGACGTTAAACCTTCATCATTATTATTATTAAAAAGGAAACATTAGACATACAGGTCCGAAGGCTCTAATGTATAATTGGAAATAAAACAGCAAGTTGCTTCAAGGCTACAACAGACATAAAATTATAAAAGATATGTATGTTTTATGTATATGCTATTAGCAAACCTGTAAATAGCATAAATACATAGAATGCGTTATATATGTAGAGACACATAAACTTGATTTTTGTAAGGACAAGAGCAGTTTCACAGAAAACCTTTAACTGCAATACGAGATTGCAAGCCCTAATTTCCTCAACTAGTCTCTATCATATATTAATTTAACTACAACAAGATTGCTGGCCCTACTTTCCTCAACTAGTCTTTGTCATATATTAAATTATTGATAGAGACAATGTATTTTCAAATCGTTTGGGGTGAATTGATTTATATGGATATGTGATGGGGGAACGTCCCTGACATCATCCTTGTATGAGGAAACGGACGTTAAACCTTTATTATTATTATTATTATTATTATTATTATATTACTTTAACTACAACACGAGATCGCCAGCCCTACTTTCCTCAACTAGTCTCTATCATATATTATACGCAGCGATTGCTCCGGCAGTGAGCAGGCCAGGCGGCGTGAGGCTGAGCGAGAGGCCGGGAGCAAGGCCACGGGATCTGATCGTCCAAATGGGACGCATCAGCCGCTGATCCCGTCTGACCCTCCCTCGAATAATGAGCCGTAGAGATAAGCATATATTCAACGATACAAACAGACATACAATCTTACATATGGGCATACATGCTTAAAGGCAAGTGATGAGGCAGATTTGATTTCAGAAATTCAGGAGAGCTTATATTTAAATTTAATAGGATTCAGAAATTCAGGTGTTGATGAAAGATTATTCTTAAATCCATACTAGCTTCAGCCTGCGCAATCAAAAGGCTTCGATGATTATTAATCATGGAGCAAAAATGAAACGAACGAAACAGCTACAGAACTTTGTAGTCTGTTACATGTGCGGT